>JAQGDQ010000011.1:928065-1509318 GCA_030141605.1 Tubiluchus corallicola | reverse complement strand
CGTGTTTTTTGTGATCCGGAGATTTAAGAATTTAAAATACCACTAAATACTTTCAAATTGTGTATATGAGTGTTTGTGAAAAAAATAGCGTGAAAAATAATTACGTCTGGGAAGTGCAAACTTCAGTTAGAGAACAGTTGAAAATAAAAGTGGAATTTGAAAAATCAAGATGGCGTTAATGGGAAGCTAACAGCATAACAGCTGAAACTTCGTCTTATAACTGATCTTTTTTAAAAGACAGAAACTGGAAATAATTTCCTATTAACTGTATAAAAGTATAACATGGCAAATTTGAGATAGGGAAAGTATCAGAGTAGTTGAGGTATAATCAATTCTATTAGTACTATTACAAATTCATAGAACCAGTTAAATTAATTACAATTACTAACTTAAGGTTTTTTAAGACTAAAATGACAAGCCGTGCTACTGGTGAAAGGGATGCAGCAGTAGCTAATAAGAAGTACACTTAGGAGTCACGGTGGCTTGGTGACAAAAGGCAGCATAGATCATATACTAATTTTTTTTTTCTTAGGGGGGTAAGTAGTCAAGTAAAACTAGTTTGCATGCATGAAACAAAATAGACAAAAATAATAAAAAACAGTCAATATAAGGATTTACCCAAACATCTCTATAATAGTTCACTAATTCACTAAACATACTAAACAACGTAATAAAATGGAAGTGGAGCGTGATGAAGAAATGATACAGAGCACCAGGATAGAAAGAGCATTGTGTGATTTTGTGCAAGTGGTGGATGAAGCTTTAACTGAGAAAAATGGAGAAAAGTCAGAAAGTAAAACTCAAAAGGAGAATGAAGGAGAGGGAAGAAAGGAAAGGAAAATAAGTGGGGCTGAAGTGTGCAGTAAATGTGTAAAAAGAGTGGAGATTGTGGAAGATGGAATGTATTGTTTCTGGTGCGAGAAATGCTGCACAGAGAGTGCATTGGCATGTCAAAGAAAGCGTATAAAGCGGTAGGCACAGCAAGTGCATTAGTTATAAATGACACTTTGCACTGGTTTTGCGATAAGTGCGAAGAAGAAGTCAAGAAGATAAAGGAAGGCATGGGAATGCAAAAAAATACACAGCTGTTGAATGAAGTACAATTAGGAAATCTAGAGGAGGAAATGAAATGCAAAGAAAGAGAAGTAGAAAATTTGAAAGATGACTTAGAGAAAATGAGGCAAGAAGTGAATAAGAAAACGGATCAATTGGCTGAGTTTGACTTAAAGAGAAAGAAATATGAAAGTGAAATAAAAAAGTTGAAAGAAGAAGCAGTGCAACTCAGACAACAACTAGAAAAATTGATAAGTGAGGCAGCGGAAAATAGAACTACAGTAAATAGCCTAAACAGGCACATAAGTGATCTACAAAAGATAAATGAAGAATTGTTGATGAGCAAAATGGGTATGGGAGGAACATATGAAGAGGCAAAAGAAAACAATGAATCTAATAAGAAGGAAGATGATTCCAGAAAAGAAGTACAGAGTCAAAGAGAGGAGGCAGAGCCTGATAACGCCACTATGCAGATATGTTGCAAAAAATGTGTGGTGTAAATTTGAAAACAGGTGCAAGTTTAGACACTACAAAACAAAAAAGGAGTGTCAAGAGCTCAGTGAAAGTGCACATAGAGCCAAACAAGGAGAATATGAACAAAAGTTGTGTTCCTATTTTGGAAGGAATAAATATTGCAAATTTGAAAGCAAGTGTAGGTTTAGACATTATTTGAAACCTGGGGAGGATAAGGAAAAGACAAATTTGTGTTGGAATTACAAGTATGATGGTGAATGCAAATATGGTAGTAGGTGCAGATACAGACATTTTTTTAACGATGATGAAAAGAGATACCTACGAACACAAGAACGAGAAGGACAGCAGACAACTCTAGAAACAAATAAAAATGAACAAAAGACACAAAATGAAAGTTTAGTTGAGCAGATTAATTTTTTAGTGAGAGAAATCAATGCAATAAAAGAAAAACTGTGGAATTAGAAAAAAAAGTAAGAGTGAAAAGATCTCAGAAAAAGAAAAAGAAGTTTAAAAATTTTAATGTAGTATATACAAATTGTCGAGGGCTAAATAATAAGCTAGAGTCATTGTATGGAGTGATAAGGGAAAAAAAGCCTAGTGTAATAGGAATTGTTGAAACTCATTTGGCGGAAGAAGAATTGGTGCAAATTGAGGGTTACAAAGTGTTCCAACTGAATAGAAATAAGTACGGAGGGGGGATATTATTGGCAATTAAAAATGACTTAAAAAATGTAACAATAAAAGCTGATCAGTATAATGAAGTAGGTGAACAATTATGGGTTGTAATGGATAATTCAAAAGTAAAATTGAGAGTAGGATTATTGTATGCACCTCAGGAAAGTAGGACAGATAAAGAAGAAATGAAAAAAATGTATGAACAAATACGTAAGCAAGTACAAAAAGCAAAAAATGAAAACCAGAAGTGCTTGCTTATAGGGGACTTCAATGCAAAAGTAGGAAATATTATCGAAGGTAATAGTGATGAAATAACTTGGGCAGGGAAAATGTTACTAAATCTGGTTAAAAAAGAAAAACTAGTAATATTAAATGCAACTGAAGAATGCTCAGGAATTTGGACAAGAGAAGAAGCTGGGAAAAAATCTGTTATTGATTATATAATAATAAGTGCAAATGATGTAAATGCACATAGGTTCACACTTGTTGATGAACAAAAACTGTATGGAGTGTACAGAGTGACTAGTAGTGGCGAGAAAAAAATTGTATATACAGACCATAACACAATATATAGTGAATTTGATTGGGTTGAGATTAGTAAAATGAAAAGAGATAAAAGTGATGAGATAAAAAAATTAGTAGTGTCTAATAAAAATAAAATGAACAGATACAAAAAAGAAACTGATGATCAAATATTTAGTAAAGTATGGAGCAGTAACAGATCAATTCAGAGCAAATATGATGGCTGGATAAATCAAGCTGCAGTAGTAAGAGACAGGTGCCTTTCAGTAAAAGGAAAAAGGAAACAAAAATATGGAAGTAAAATGTCAAGGAAGCTAAATAAAGAAAGACGTAAGTTAAAACGTGAAATGAGCGATGAAGAAGACTCGGAAAGGAAAAGAATGATAAAAATAAAAATTGAACTAATAGAAAACATGATGAGGGTTGTGCAAAGGAAGGAACAAATAAATAGAATAAATAAAACTGTTAGGACAATTACAGTAAATGGAAAACTTAACCAGCAGTTGTTTTGGGAATTCAAAAAGGGCATCGATAAACCTAAAATGGAAGAAGCTATAGCAATGAGAGATAAACAAGGTGAGATCCAAGAGGATCCAGGAAAAATTAAGTTGATTTTTAAAAAATATTATGAAGAACTCCTACTCAGACAGAGGATGAATATGAGCAAATGATAGAATCAAGGGTTGAACAAATTTTCAAACATGTTGAACAAATGGCAAGTGAGGAGGAAGTAAAAGAAATTACTAACAGTGAAGTGAATGAAGCAGTTCGATCACTAAAAAATAAAAAGGCTCCAGACATGCAAGGATGGAAGAATGAAATGATCAAACAAGCAGGGAAGGGATTTATTGATAGTATAGTAGCAATGCTGAATGAAATAATGAAGCAAAAGAAAATACCGATGGGCCCAAATGAAAATAAATTCAATTTATAAGGGAAAAGGCGACAAGAAAGAGATGAAAAATAGACGAGGGCTGTTCATAACAAATATTTTCAGTAAACTAATGGAAAAAGTGATCAAAAATAGAATAATAGTTAAATTTGAAGAAAACATAGGAGTACATCAATGTGGCGGAAGAAAAAACAGAGGGGTCTATGACCATCTGTACACCTTGAGGGCAATGTTAGAGTATAACAGGTTTTATAAAAATGAAGTGTACATAATTTTTTGTGACATAGAAAAGTGTTTTGATAAGTTGTGGTTGAAAGATGCATTGACAGAATTATGGAGGATGGGCATATCACCAGGAGAAATATTTATGATATATAAACTGAATGAAATTGCAGAAATAGTTATAGAAACACCATTGGGAAAAACAGACCAGATAGAAATAAATGAAATAGTCCGACAGGGAACAGTGTTGGGACCATTACTATGTTGTGCTGCAATAAACCGGATTAATGAGATGGTGACAACAGGGACTGTAATGGGCAGAAATATACATGTGGGTATGTTATTATTCATTGACGATATTGTCGGAATAGGACAAGAAACTATAATCAAGCAGATGATTAAAAACTGTCAAGAAATTGAAGGAACCAAAAGATTATCATTCAATATACAGAAAACACAATATATGAGAACTAAAATGACACGAAAGAAAAGGATCCCAGAATTATGTGAGTCACTAAGGAACGGAGAGGTTAAGGAAGTAGAGGAATACCAATATTTGGGAGATTGGATAAATACAAAAGGTAGTTATGAAATAATGTTTGGAAAAACAAAATGATAATTAGTTACATCAATACAATAGGAGGTGAGCTGAAAGTGGGAGATTGCTCAATAGGGGTAAAACTAATGCTGTACGAGCTTCTTTCAGTGAGTGCAGTGCTAAATAGTTCTGAGACATGGTCAAATTTGACAACAACTGATTGGGAGAAATTAGAAATGATTCAAGCAAATGCTTTAAAAACATTATTTAACCTTAGTGAATCAACGCCATACTGGGGATTAGTAACTGAAATAGGCATATGGCCTCTAAAACATAAAGTAAACTATAGGAGATTGATGTTCTATCGGAATTTATTGATTAGTAAACCAAAGAGATTAGCATCAGACATACTTGAAATGCAAATAAACAGTATACACAAAAGGTCATGGTATAATGAAGTATTTGAGACTGCAAAAATATATACCATAGATGCTAATAAAGAAAGGGTGAAGGTCATGAAAAAGTCTGAATGGAAGAAAGAAATAAAGAATAAGATTGAACGTTGTATAAAGAGCGAATGTGCAGAAAAATGCAGGAGCAGCACTAAATTAAGATTTTTAAGGCATACCGAGTGGAAACGACAAAATTACATAGACACATGCAAGCCAGAAGAAGTTAAAGATATATTGAAAATAAGACTGAATATGATTAAAGTTAAAGGGAACTACAAGAATGAGTTTAAGGATCAGTTATTATGCCCAGTGTGTGAGGAAGATGATGACACTACTGAACATATGCTTAGATGTTACAGATATGGAGAATGGAAAAAAATTTTGAACTCAGAAGTATTAATGAACAGTGAAAAGGAAGGATTGTTAGAAATTAGAAATCTAGTGAACGAATGTATGGAATACAGGATAAAGACAAATAAAGACATTAAACTTGGAAAAGACAAATAAAAGATCAGCGTTAAAGAAGAGACTTTGCACCCTATAAAGGTGCCCGCCTCGGATAGGTGGAGAGAGTCGAGTATCGCAATCGCAATCGCAAAGTGGTCTACTTGGCGCAGTGGTCCACTCGGCTCCCAACAGGTCAGATCGGTGAATTAGATTTACTCTTAAACATAAGATTTCTGATGTTGCTTAAAAACATGTGAGCAAAAACTTAGAGCAGAAGAACTGTTGCTGTATAATCACAGATCTAGAAAGTGTGTACCAAGATCAATGGTATAATAGTTCTTTTATGAGTGAACAAACGAGTTATACAATATATATATATATATCTTAGATTTACTCAAACAATTTAAAACTTGTTAAGTGCTAAAATAATTCAGCAAGCTGTTTGATTTATGTTTGTACTCTTTGCATTGTAAACCACCATAAATGCAAAACGTTCCAGTACTTTTGATATAAAATACGCTGGTGCGTTTTCTAGTCTATGTCTATGTCTAGTCCACATTTGCTGCTAGTCATTTCAGCCTTATAAGCAAAAACGTACTATAGATTATTATAAACTATATAAAGTATATTATTAATATATTATAAATACTTTATAGTATGTACTATTTTATAAATATAATAATTATTATGAATTATATACTATAGATTATTATGAACACATTGCATTGTCAACCGTTTCGCTTTAGCTGCTAGCAGCAGGTCTGCCTTTGTCAAGTCTGGCTTTTAGTCTGCTAATGCTGCTTTCACTGCACTGATTGTTACGTATCTATAAGTGATTATACAGCTGCAGCTTGAATTATTTAACACTGTTTTTAACAGGGTACAGTCAAAATATGCATATGCTAAATATCAATGATTCAGATTATCACAATACAATGATTCCAGAAAATTTCACAGAAATGTTGTAGTTTAAGAAAACAAATTTTCATAAGCTTCTTTAATAGCACGAGTTAATTTTAAAGGTGATGTACTGACGCAATCACTCATGTATAGTAATTCATAAACTATAAGAATCGCTGAAATGCTCACTTATGTGAGGCTATAAAGTCGCATGGGACCCTAAAAATACATCCCCGAGGTGCAGACATGTGGATGCAACCAGCCCGAGCCCTCTGTGTGCGAGCACTGCAAGATCTTTCTAGCAAAAACTATTTTCACATCTTCTTTCACTGTTTTTAAGAAACACAAATGAAAACAGTATAATGTATAATACTTTTGCTATTTTTTGTTTTTAACACGTGTTATTTTTTGCAGAAATTGAAATGTAGACAATTCAAGAAAGTTAGTGAAGTGCTACTACTGACCAGGAGTACATGGCATCAGCAAAGGAAGTTATAACACTACAAGTGGGACATTATTCTAACTTCGTAGGAACACATTGGTGGAACATTCAGGTATATTTTTGAGCAAAATTCTACTTAAGTCGTGATGAAATAGTTTAATGAAATGCTGTGCCATTGTAAGTTAATTGGGTATTTAGTCTATTATTTTAATTTCTGTTTTATTTATTAAAAATGAGTTTTTAAGAACACATGTGCCTGATCTCAGTTCTTTTGTAGCTAGTGTGGGTGCATTTTTTAATTCGTTTCTGTTTACTAAAATGTTTGCAATAAAAAACACTGTCATATAAAAAATGTTAGCCAGACAGACATGCTTTTTACTCCATTCTTTTGCATTGTAAGTAGTAACCTGAGCGAACTTTGGATTCTTTTTTGCAATTTGCATGTATTTAGTCTCAAAATTGGTTGGCTGTGCAAACTGTTCAGTATTTAGCCTTTTACACAGTAAATTTGATATTATTTACTTGACATTGCATGCAATTCCTTAAACATATTTGAGTCGTGATTGAATGCTATTGTACTAATTCTGTTATCATATACCATTTAGCAAATTGTGGATTACAGTCGACCCATTCGTCATGATCTACTACTACAAATTATAGTGAGACTATAGTGCAACTAACTCATGATCAAAGATAATCTGTCTCAGTTACATTCAAATGCACGTGAATACATGCTTTCTATATGTGCATTCATCATTTGAACCAGTAGCAGTATGGCACGTAAACATTACTGGCAAATCACCCATTCATTTGCTGACTAGATTTCCTGCTACATTACTTTGATAACTTTGACCACACAACTAGTACATTTGCTTTGAAACAATACAAATCTTGCTGATTTTATGCATTTCAGTAGTACATTGAAACTAACTTGTTAGATATTACAACAGCAAATAGAGCAGGTTACTATAAGCCACCTAGAATTAATTCATTGTTTCAATTTTTGGAATTCTCTTTACTCGAGAATTTCATAAAATCCTAGCACTTACAAACAAAATGACAGTTTTTGTTTTTCGCAGTTGTTTTCGCTTTTCAGTTGACTACAACCAGAAGCATGCAATCGTATTTTACTCATCTTGCAGAACTCATTTTACATTTACAGGAGTCATCTTTTGATTACACAAATGCAGCAGTAAAACGTGGACCTGTTGATGGGCCAAAAGTGGATCATGACGTTCTATTTAGAGAGGGAGTCACTCTTACGGTGAGAAAAATGTTTTTATATTTAGTTTAGAATTAGGTGTTGATTTGGAAAAGTCACACCAAGTTTGCTGGTGCATTCTTGTGCTTACATCAAGCACAACAGTAACTTTTTAGCAAAATAGTGCAAATACGTTCCTTGGAAAATGGTGGAAATCTTTCAAGTAATTGCATTTTTAACACAGAAAAGCAAGTTTCAAATTAGAAGCTTGGTTTGAAGTTTTCTCTTTTTCAAAATTCAAGAGCAATTCCGATATTTTTTAAATTTTGTAATTGTTAGCAACAAATGAGCAAGGTAATTTGGGGAAACAAGTGAAACTTCATCTTCTCATTGTAGGGTCATCAGACGTTTACGCCAAGGCTTGTGTCGATTGACCTGAAAGGAAGTCTGAATACTTTAAAGCAGTCTGGCTGTTTGTACGATGTACCCAATCAAAATGATGATGTTCGGTGGTATAATTTCAGTGTGGTTTACTTACTTTATCTTTATAATTTTTCACTACACATTGTTGATACATGTAAGTTTCAATAAACTCACTAATGTTCAAGTTCGGTGTCATTATAAACCTAAGGAATTGTACTATTTAGATACTGGCACATTCCCGACTTTTATCATACGACTTTTGTGTTATCCTATGAAATCGCCTGTGTCCGTGGACGTCATCATTATCCAACTTTGTTTTACTTGTGTACAAAAAAACAAGGAAAAATCAAACGTGTTATAATTATTGAACAACAGTTTTTTCCAATTTTTTCAGAGACAAATGTCGCAGAGCTTTTTCTGTTAAGTAAGATCATAAGTGTATCACCACCTTTAACTTTTGGGGTGCAACTAATGTCTCACATGTGCCAAATTTTTCAATTTTTATTGGCAAGTTTCTTGCATTTTTGTACAGTCAAACCTCATTATAACACCAGGTCTGAGGCACCACTAAATGCAGGGTTAGTGGTATTTTATTGAATATCAAAGCCATTCTGCTGTGTAGCGTCTATTTTGTTTCCTAATGAATTTTAGTATGTGTTAAATAGTATAATATTATTATAGCTACCACAATACGTGTGTGTTACTGTAAATTTTTGCTACATTTACATTGCAGGTGTAGTTGTATGGTGGAACGTTGCAAAACCTTTAAATAATACAATGTGGAAAAGCAATCTTGTGAAATGCTGATTGTTTAACCTGCTGCTGATAAGCGAAACATGCAACCACACGCTCCCAACCTAACATTACTGGATAATTAAGGCTATAAATAGCTGCTGCATATAACTTGACATTGAGTCAAACAGCTTTAACACCCATTAAATTCATATCATTTCAATACTAAACCATAGCTATGTAACTCTTGTACTCTAAAATTCACTTTCATACAGTCA
This sequence comes from Tubiluchus corallicola, assembly GCA_030141605.1. Classification (NCBI taxonomy): domain Eukaryota; kingdom Metazoa; phylum Priapulida; class Priapulimorpha; order Priapulimorphida; family Tubiluchidae; genus Tubiluchus; species Tubiluchus corallicola. The sequence goes on along the minus strand of JAQGDQ010000011.1, from coordinate 1,500,067 downwards.
CTTGCAACAAAACCTGAATCTTAATTTAGACACCATAATTGTTGTTCTGTTCAGAGGTCATTGTTTTTACAACACAATGGCTGTTTTTCAGCAGCAATGCATTGTGCTTTATCTTAGCTGGCGTTATAATGGGGTAAATTTATTATGTATAATAGACTTTTAGCACAGCAGATACATTGGCAATGTTCTTTGCATTTAATATGTCATGGAAATCGGGACCGGGCAAATGACAAGGATGGTGTTGTAGCGGCGGGGGAGGGGGGTGTAAGTTTTATAATGAGGTCCGACTGTAAAATACGCGCTTGAATTTTAACCTTTTTCAGAAAATTATGTATGTGTACAGACATGCGTGCATGTGTGTATGTGCAACAACATGTCAGATAGGTACTTGAGTGATCCTACAAAAACTGCGGCTGAATGAAAATTGGAAGAAAATTTGCAGCATTACGTAAGACTGATCTTGATGTGCGGCCATCTCGTTTTAAAACCCAGCATGACACTTTTGTCACCTGGGATATGTGGTTAAAGGAAAACAACTAGTAATGACGTTAACTTGCAAAAGTAGTCAATTTTTTGTCGTGTATTTAGGCCTGGGGATGTTACACTTCATCAGATGTCTACTGCAAAAAGAAACAGATATTTGAAAGACTTGGAGTTGGAAGAGGTTTTATTTAATAATCTTTTAATATTATTGAATATCAATGTTGGTAACCATGGATAAGCTTGCCAATGGTTGAAGTTTCGCATCCACAATTGAGTTACTAGATGACTTGTGGCTTTCTGGTCTTCAAGATGATAATTTACAGTTTTGTTGCTGCTAATTTTGTTGACATAAGGTTTTTTACTGGATTAACGACCGTTTATTTGTAAATTTTCAGTAGGCGATGCTGTATTGACCATCTACTTTCAGTGTTTGCAAATTTTTGTGCTAACTGGTGGTCTCTATTAGAAAATGGGCAAGCTTTTCCATTGTTATATCAATAGTATCAGCAGCTGCTGTGCTTTTTCGTACAACTGATTTCTGGTTCTTTGGTACTATTGTACAACGTATTACCGTATGTATTCTGCACCTTTAAAACAGCTGTTGAAAATAACATGAAAAACTTGCATCCTTATTTTCATAGCCGAAAACTATGTGAGTGAGACGAAGTTTATTAGGCTAGCTGCAGGTCTTGATTTGTGAATTTTGACCAAAGACATTTTTAATGGCAGTACTAGTAAGTTATTGACTAATGAAAATAACAATAATTGGACAGCATTATTGATCCATTAGGCGCAAAGGTACATAGCAAACAGAATTAGTAACAGTTAAAAATAAATCATAAACAGGTCAAGACTTAGAAATACTATTGGCATCCGAAATTAATACAATATGCAAAACAAATGATTTTCTTGAATGAATGTGATATCAAGTGTAAATTTTGCACAGATTTCGGCTCTAATTTAAGCAGTTCATGTAAACTATTAGACCTCATATGGTCCTTGGTTCTGATGCTCTCTGAATAACATAGTGTATCATGATCCTCATCCTGAATTAGGCCAGGGGCCAGTTTCACAAAGCCGTCACTAACTTAACAACATCTTTATTAATAGTTAAGTGAATGTAATAACCACATCGTTAACTTAGTGACGGCTTTGTGAAACTTGCCCCAGTATACAAGAAGGACAAACTTTTCTATTGTGAACCCATCTTCCAGTCTCTGCTTTCAAACTTTCAGACAGTATAAACAACTAAAGTTAATCTGCAATGAATCAGCGATTTCAGCTTTGCACACGGGTTGTTGTATCAGTTCAGGTTTTAGAGCAACATAAATTGCATAACGTGTCTTAGTAACTGAAATTTGCTTTATATTGTCACATAGTGTAATCCCCGGGATTACAACCCTCATGCTACCTGAAAGATCTTACCTATCTTGAGTTAATGCCTGACTCATTGATCGCCTCCCAAACTTTACCTAGTATGACGACATGGACAGTATAATCACTTTATGACTTGGCAACTAAAGGCCAACCGTAACACACATGTTCAGAACAGCGATCTCTAGCTGAAAGAGAGAAATCCTGTCCAAAGCATACTAAATCCATAGTGAACGGAAGGTGTGTATATTTCCATGCATAGACTGTCGAGTGGTTTAACCTAGATGATTTCAGCAAAATAACTTTCTCCCGAAAAGGTTTTAACACTTACACTTTTCGTGACGAATGATAGTAAAGACTGAGTTTTGTTTAAACTTAAAACTGCTGCTTTTTTGACATAAAAAACAACATTCTGCATGTATGAACCAACTATTAGTTGTTGATGAAGAAAATAAAATGCTTTCTATTACTAAATAAACTTAGAAAAAGCGAGATTACCGAAAAATATTTTGAATGATTCTAAGGGGAGCGACTTTTTCTACAATTTGCTAGATAAGGAAAACCTGTGCAAAGCTGCACTGTACGCTGTTCAAATTCTTTTTAAGTACTACTAGACTCCGGCCTGTTGCTTAATCAGAGAATGTATGTCGTCAAAAGACATTTCCTTTGCATCACAAGTAAACTAAATGAACAGTTTTACAATTGCAGGACAAGCATATTAATACCAGCGCAGTAAAGCGTTTAAAGATTTCTGTAGACAAAGATGATAACGATGAAGTAGAAATGGGTATGTGATTATTTTCTCTCTCTATTAAGCAATATCATGTAGGTAGTAAATATGCATCTAATAAAGGTGTCTATTAAATGTAAGGTCTCATTGAAAATGAAAGAAAACTGTTTTTTTCTGCTTCTTCCTCAATTGCTGCTCTACGTACCAGGCAAATTAGTTCATTGGTAACCCTTTTTTACCCTCGGGATTGTGGGCTCAATTCTGGATCAAATCATACCCTAGACATTAACAATGCTATCCAATAAAGAATGTTTTTCAACCTAACAGGCAGGTTCTTCAAATTTATTTTGACTTTGAAGTTGGTTATTTAACATGCTGCTCAAGCCTAAAAAATATTCAATAAAAGCTGTCATGTGCCTTGTTATTTAATAGTGAGTCTGTGTTTATGACGCAACAGAATTCTTGGGTTGAGGCACCTGTGTCTTCCTGGCTAGAAGAATCGATGGAAAATCCCAAAACTTTTTGCCTACAAAAAGTTGCGCTAAGTTTTACACTGGCTGCATAATACTTACAGTTGCTTAATAGACTCACGGTTAATAGACTCAATCGCGTAATTGACTCAAAACCGCCTAGAACCGGCCGCTTCTATTCAAATATATATTAAAACTATCGGTAATTTACTCAAATAACTCTGCATAATTGACTCAATATTTTTCCTTCACCCACTTAAAATAAGATGTTTGTACTTGCCAAAAGAGCCTTTCTTGCTTTTATGTCATTTTTACTTCCCTTTTATGCACTACATATGTAGATACAATCATGTTAAGTACTGTTTTGTTTATAAGCAGGTACACTTATTGTGCACTAATACGCTAGCATCGCGGTTTTGCTTTGAATCTGTTATCTGCTGCCCACTGTTACCCAAAGAATTTCTATAAGCTAAACATTTAATCACTTGGTGCTTTTGATGCTTTCGTTGCAAATTACGCTTTCAGGCTTAATGAGTTAATAGTCAAAGATGCAGGTACAGTAATCAACTGGTATTCCTTGTGACTTACAAGAGTAAACATTGTACAGTAAATAAGGGCAATGTAAGTGAGCAGACAATTCAGAACTGTTTTAGTCAAGCACAACAACAGATTTTCAATGTTTTTATAATTACGAGAACTTTGTGGACCAACTTCTTCGCGAGAAAATGAAGCAGCCGACTTTGAAGGAATTTTTGTAATTTTTGCAAATAAACAGACTTTGAAAAGTCTGTGATTTAGAAAAGTATACTTTTTAATTTATTGCTAATTCACTTATATAAATTAATATTTTAAAATATTTTTTTCTAATTTTTAACTGCACAAATAATTTAGGCATTACTTTGTTTCTAAAATTCATTAAAAGCCTTTGCAGTGCATAGTAAGCTGGTAACTCTTACTTCTATAGCTGTAATACTACACCCATCGGTTAATAGGTTCAGTCAGTTAATTGGGTCAAAAAACGTTGGTCCCAAAGTTAGTCTATTAGCAGCGCCTACTGTAGTTTCTTTGCAAGAAAAAGCATTTGGAAGCTAGAAATGGTAGCAGTGAGTCTCACTCAGAATAAACTGCTGTACTTTACGAAAGAAAACCGTTTCATTAAAATATATAAAATAGAGGCTGTTTTCAAGCGGTTTTATTTGTTTATGTTTACAGATACATCTGAACCGTCAGATATCGCTAAGAATCAGACTAAGGAATCCATGTCTTTTCCTAATTTGTATGATTTAGACTCGATTGTAAAAGTCTGGTCAGATTTTCTCCACACTCATCTACATCCAAAGTCGATGTATATAGTTAATGAATATCAGTTTGACACAGACAGGTATGGACTGAATTACTTGTGTATGACTTTTTTGTGCCTTTACTTCTTAGAACATTAACTCGTATTTGTCTTTCTCTTTTTCTTTCATTGTTTGGTTAGCAAACTTAAGTAAAAAGAAATTTAACATTTATAATATACTTGACATGTTTCTTGCACTTTCCAGGCATTTTACAAAGCAACTGAATTTTACTCAAAAAAATACTTATAAATGTGAAAAGTCATTCTCAAAAACATGAATGATGGAAAGCAATAGAATTATGTAATTGTTAAATCAAGTTTATTTTGCTAAACCGTTCAGAATGTGTGAGAGGCACTGTGTTGAGAAGCTGCTTTTTAATAATATACAGGGCTTCCAAAATTTTGAGGTCCAGGATACTATTTGCTATGTCATCTCTCTCTCTCTCTCTCTCTCTCTCGCTCTCGCTCTCTCTCTCTCTCTCTCTCTCTCTCTCTCTCTCTGTCTCTCAGCTCTCCTACATTTTCTCTTTCCTGCTGAGTCCTAGATTTTGAGCAGCTGAAAGCTTCTATCATTTACTGATTGCTTCTGGTTTAGGGTACTAATACTTTTCATTCTCCTGCTTTAGTGATACGTCGTCATTTGAAATCTTTGGATTAGGACAGCAACTATGGAAAAACGGTCACACGTCTGACGAAATAGAAGACAGATTACATTTCTTTGCCGAGGAATGTGACAGTATTCAAGTATGCAACAAGATAATTTATGGATCCACAATGAAACTGATTTTGACTACTTAATAACCTTTGATGTTAAGATTTGCTCCAATTACCATCAAAATTATCTTCAATTACCAGCAAAATCAGCAAATTTTCAAACAACTGTTTTATTTAATTGCAATCTGTTGTTGTCTTTGCTGTAATGCATGCCAGTTTTGTAGTCAAGTCTTTCAACTCAAGTCCAAGTCAAGTCCGAGTCTCAGACTCGAGTACTACAATACCCATACAATACAATACAATACACATGAACTGTTTTGGTAAAAAAAACATTTTGTTTCATATTCTTAATTCATCACTCTAATCGAGAGAGGAATTTGCAAGCCACAAGACATGAAATTTGCATGTCCGTGAAAGATGATTTTTGTTGGATGGTAAAAATTGACTGGACAAAGTTGGATGAGTGTGGCGCATAATGTTCACTGACTAATGAAGTCTGGATACTGTGAGGTGCTTAGGATTTTGTTGGAAAGTGAAAGTTGATAATGTGTCGTTGCTTCAAAATAAAAATTTTGTGTTAAAGCTAATATTACTATTATGGGAAGAGGTTACCTGTTTGCTAGATGGGTAGCCACTTTATTTTTTGGTCTATGCTACTGACTAACACAGATATCTACATGTTGTTTTTATTTGATTTTTATTCAGGGTTTTCAATTGTTAGTAGATTCGTATAATGGCTTTGGAGGATTAGGTGCAGAGATTTTACAATATATCCAAGAGGAGTACCGGGGAAAATCTGTTTTAGTGTTCTCAGTGAGTCCAACATCGTATGAAAAATCTGTAAGTTTTCACTCCTTCCATTTAATTGTAACTGCAATAGATTTAAAAAAAATCTTAATAAAACACCTTGCAGTCATTGTTATTCCTTTCCAATCTGAACTGGGTTCAAGTTAAATTAATTTTTATCAAATGTCACTTTTATCGTGGCTATTAAAGTCCTCAAACCTAAAATTATGGATTCAAATAATTCAAAACCTCAGGTAACAATGTACTTTATCATTAAACATTTGAAACATCATAGAATCAGCACAATTTAGCTGTGACTTCTGTGCGCAATTTTTAAACAAATTATCATTTTTACGATAGAATAAAATCAAGTAACATACATGATCTTTGTGAGACCTCTTTTTATTCATGATTCAGAAATCTTTAAAATTGAATTCAAATTCTATTCAGTTTGATTAGAGTTTGAAGGTCAAAAATTCAATTCGATTCCAACTCACTTTTTGGTAGAGAATCCTCACCCCCATTTTGTCTGTTTTTGATAAGCAAGTTTATGTCATAGTAAATTACATAGTGTATGTAATATGTATAATATAGTACGTGTATACATAACAAAACAGACTTGAATTATGTCTTGAATTTTGGTTTAAGGAAACTACATTGCTCGATATGCATGTTTTGCATTGCTACATTTAATCTTTGAAATTTTCTCGACTGCTCTATTCAGGGCCTGATTAAGAACTTTTGGGACCCTAACTAGTGATATTATTGGGCCTCCCTTCAACGGAGTCACCCTCTAACTCACTCGTGTCCATCTTGGGTGTTTTTTACTCATGATATATTTTAGCTACATTTACATAGCTTGAAATAAACTTATTGCAAAGTTTTTAAAAAAACTAGAATATTTACCTTTTGTTTGTCAATAAAAATATGCTATCTTACTATTTATAACAAATCGAATTAGCACATATTTCAACACAACCATAACGAAAAAATAGATTTTTAACTAAGTGTTACCATGAGGGACCCCCAAGCTAGATGAACTCTAGACTGTAACCTGTACTAGCTTATAGGATAATCTGGCCTGGCTATATTGTTCATCATTTTGCTGTGTTGTTAAACATTTCATGTGAGATTAATTGATTTTTAGTCACTCAACACATCAGTATAACCATCTAAACTACTACTGTTTTTTTCAAGAACATTTACTATGACACCTGTCGGACACTAAATACGCTGCTAAGTTTTAGCAAGATGTCTTGTGATGCATCAGTTTTGACTCCTCTTTCTCTGTGTCCAGATGGCTGGGTGGCAAAAATGGATTGTGTCAAATTTTCCCACTTAGATTACAAGGTGTGGTAAGATCACTCATCAGCAGTGAGTGATATTGTTGCTTCTTTGTGTTCATTCATAAGTAAACTGTCAGCTATTGTTACGGAGTATTTACTTTTCCTCACACAGTACTTTACCACTTTGTGATTCTAATTTGTGAACCTAACTATTCTGTGATGTTACTCTATAGCTGAAAAAGATCATAGCTCTACGATGTATTGGAATTGTTATATTATTAGTAACCATGTTTTCTGTTGTATTTGCCACTTTGGCATTTGTACTCTCTGTAGGCAGATTTAGCATATCACACAAGTGCGGTACTTGCTTTAGCTTTGGACACGTTGAGTCTACTTTATCGAATCGACATGAATAAAGTTCCGATATACCAGATTACGGACACGCTTGCCATGTGTGGAAGAAAGGTAATGTTCTCCATGTATGCTCAAAGCAGGCAAAGATATGCAGTAAGTCCTTGCTTAAAGACTCCCCATTTAGTGATGTTTCGTTTTAACGATGCTGAATATTTGAAACATTTTTCTCACTTAATGACGCACCGTTTCATTTTAGCGACAATTTTTTTTATTTTGCTCACAGCCGTTTTATATATGTTATCAACAACTTTTTTGCCTAATTTGAAGCATTAAAACGGTACATATTGCGTTATTCTTTTCTAAAAATGCATTAGTAACCTAAATAGTGCAATTATTATAATGTTTATGCTTCCTGACTGACTACATACTAAATTCTAGCCATTTGTATCAAATGACACCCGAGTTTAAACTTTATGCCAAGGAATTTGGTCTGTAATCTGTTGCTATAACAACCAGATTAGTACTACATGAAATTGTCTCAAGGTTGCACCATACAGAGCTTGGCTTTCACTACGTAGTGTCTAAACAGGAGAAATCGCTAGCAAACCTAGCTAGATACTGCTAAAAAAGATAAGCTTCATGCAAACAGAAAGAAATTAATCAGTAGAAATATGAATAAAACATAAAATGTGTAATTTATGTGATTTAAGCTGCATTGATGCATTGATTTTTGGTTCTGGAACAGATCTCAATTCGTTTACATTACTTCCTATGGAAGTTTTGGCTTCGTTTAACGACGTTTCGCTTAACGTCGCGTTTTGCTGGAAAGCATTAGCATCGTTTAGTGAGGACTTACTGTATTATTTATTTTACAGAATGCTTACACTTTTCTTCAAAAATAAGAATTTTCATAAAATTGATTCTTCCTTCAGATGGCAGCACTAGGAATGAGTGTACCATTTCCGCTTGAAGAGGGTATGTCTATACAAACAGCATTTCGCAGGTTGGATGTTACTTTGCCTTGGACGATGGTGACTCCTTATTGCAGGTGTGTGAAATGTCTGCTTTTTACACTTGCTCCAAGCAAGCTATGAGACACCCTAATTATGGGATTTTTATGCAAATAATGGTAATCAGAATAATACCAGCATTATGTTGGAAGAAAGTTGTTGAGTTGTTATAGGTCCAAGCTGCAGATCCCTCATCTAGCTGAAGTTTTCTTAGCTAGAGTTATAAATATCAGAAAAGCAATTCGATCCATTTAATAAACTGAAATTAAGTACAAAAGTTACTGCGCTAATGGTGTTTTCAGACAAGTGAGTTTCCTGTAGCGAGTTTTCTCTCTGACAGTAAACTCGCGAGTGTGAACTGCTTTGCAACTCTCCGACAGCTGCTGCAAGTTGATTTACTGTCTAGTGTGAACAGAAGATTACTTCTTGCAGTGAATAGAGAAGTGAGTGTCAGCTGCTGCTTACTATCAGAGAGTAACTCTTAGCAAGTTTTTTACCCTTTATGCTGAACACTCTTGCGAGTTACTTGGCGAGGAAACATTCTAATCTGGAATGTGCATAGTAAATTACCCCATTCATGTGGCATTAAATTCAATTTTCCAAATTCATTCCTAGGATTTCTCATTAAGTTAAGTCCCTGTTAAATTAAGTTCAGTTCATTATAGGGAAAAAACTTGATAAACTTGATAAGTATAGAGCTGTCCGTGTGCACGGAGTCGTACCTTGTCATTGTTTTTATCATCGTCTTTTTATCCATGTTTTTAGTTCTTCTCGTGGTGGCCCCCAGTCCGTGGTTTTGAGAGGAGTACCTGCAACACAGGGTACTGAAACATTCAACGTGTTACTGGATCAATACATGAGACATGCGTGTCCAGAGCAACTCAGGTGCGTACTTGGGTTTTACTGAACAAAGTGAGCAGTTAAAAATAACAGTTTTGGTGAATATTATGTAACAGTATTTGTGAACTCGGGGTATAGCTTAATGGTAGCATGCTTGCTTTCCACTCAGAGGTCACGGATTCAGCTCCCGACTGAGTCTTACTGGACTTAAAAAATTGTACCGCTGGTTCTTTGACCAAGCACGTGGGTTTATTGAAGTAACATGCGGGTAATAATAGTTTGGACCACCTTGGAAATAAGAATTGAGTTACTTAAGGTGTTATCTCTGAACTATGTCCTAAAGAAAAACCTAAACAAACTAACTAACCAGTGTAGGCTAACATTTTTGTGAAGAATCAATACCTGAAGATGATTTCGCTTCTAGGTGTAATTAGCTTTCAGCGCGAAAATATTGGCCGTTACTTTTTCACACTACAACATTTTGTATGTTCAACCCTATCATACCAAATTTGTTCTGATATAAGTTTGATTTTACTGTACCAAATTTATTTCAACATTAAAGTTTTGTAAGAAAAATGAATTACATTTATAAACCACTGCAAATTACTGGTTTGATGCAACAAAAACTGCAAAAATGGCTGAAAATGCAGATCAAGTTTTTGGTCCAGCTACCCAACTTTCATGGTATAACATTAAAATATATTGACACGGCAGCAGCTACAACAGTAGAGCATCCGTGAGTGGTAAGTTCAGTGGACAGCGAGGCAGTGGTAACTTCAACAGTGTCCGTCAAGATAGCGATAGTTGTCTCAGTGTCTGAGCATGGAAGAAACTCGTCAATGGTAATTTGATGATCGGGAAATCTTGGTTTGGAACAGTACACAAGGCTTCTTTTCCACATGTTGTTCTTGGTCCAAGCGAGTTTGCGATCGCAGACAAAACATTGACTGCCTCTTAGGAATATTCCCACATCAGATATAGAGGCATTCGGGTGCAACTTCGGCATTGCTATGTGCTGCAGTCATGTCTGAGCGATTTTTATAGTATTGAATCTTGGGTTGTTACTCAAATCTAGATCGGCCTTAATTAAACTGTCAGCTGAAGCATTTAATATAATCTCCAGTTTGGGCCAGTGTGCAAAAGCACGAGGTTTGATGGTTATCATTGAATTACAAAAACCGAAATAAATTTTTCGAATGTCTGTTGCCTGTATATCATCATCTCTAACCCTCATAATGGAAAGCCTTCGATATACAAATAATCTAGTTTTCCCTTTTAGAAAATCTGGTGGCACATCTTTATGCTGGTATTGACCAAGAACTAACATGTCCATCTCATTAGACAGAAGATGATCCAGCATTTCCATCTATGTTATGTTATAACCCCATAGAATGTTTTATGTCAAAAAAGCCACTCTCTGAAAACCAACAGTTCATTCTACATAGTGGGTCCATAATGTTAAAGGATTGGTAGAATGCTTCACATCCATACTGAACCAATGTGTCATGATAGCTCTGTGTTGGCTCGTCTAACAAACCATTGTTCTTGTACATTTCACACAGGTTAACATTTTCCTCAATAGGAAAAACTGTCAGTACTCCAAGGTAAGCAGTACTGTGCCAAATCAAGACAGTAGTGCTCATAGTAGTAGTAACATAGATTGATCAGTTTTTTCGCAACTGTTCTTATAATATCGCTCGTGACATCATAAAACCGGACTACCAACAACCCGGATAAACCAACGAAAAACGTTACTGATTCGTATTGCTGCTACAGTCTGATCTTGTAGTTTTAGATATTTTTGTGATTATAATTGTAAATGTATTTGTAATTGTGTGTATATCTTTATGTAATTTATGATCTAGCTATTGAAATAAAATAATAATCTCATCTAATCTAATAGTATCAATCAATACACACTGTGTGACATTTCAACTATCCATTAAATAGTTGATCATTCTTTTCGTGCATGCTTATTTTTTTCTATACAATTTTTGATTATTATTTCAGCGGTAGTTTGGCATTCAGCGAAGCTTGTAAAGTTACAGCTCCATTTCCTCAAATATTCACGCCGGATGTTTCACACGATGGCTTGATTTCAACAAAGAGCGCATCTACATTAACAGGTGCAAAAGTGTAATGCATTGATTATCTATTTTAGTGGAACTCAGTGAGTAATTTACTTAATAAAAGCTGTAATTCATTAAACGAGAAGGAAATTTTAAAGTACATCCCAAAATAGTTTCAATATAAAGTTATATTACTTAGCATTATGCTTATCTGTTAGAAAGACTTTGTAATTGCAAAAGAAAATTCTTAATAATTCAAAATGTTTGCACCAACTGGTAAAATGTCACTGACTCACCTTCCCAGTGTGCACCACTGATTCACAAAAAATACATTATATCTTATTGACAATATAAGTAATTTATACTTTTGCCTAGTTAGAGAAGAGTATGCTATGAATCCTCTGATTATTCTTCAAACTTTACACAATGTTTTCTAAACTTGTTTCATACGACTTACTGTTATATTGGCTGCACCTAACTGTCATCACGAGAGTTTAAATTTACGAGTTTTATACAGCATTACTGCACACACAAGCTTTGTACTCAATAGACAGTATGTACATGGTATAAAATTTCAAGACGATTTATGAAGAGCATTTTCTTATGCTTTAATGCAGCAATATGCCATTATAAAAATAACAGTAGACAATATCTGTTAACACTGTGCAACCTGTGAATGATAAGCGAGCAGGGTAAATGGCATTATTCACTTACGTCTAATGAAACCACTATGTGAAATGAAGCCATTTACTGATTTAATGATCCACAACTTGGGAAATGCAACAAACGAGTGTTGCTGATTTGGGTGCGGCTTATGTTCGATAGACAAATACGAAAGGAGTTTATAATTTCCACACAATTTAAATAACCGTAACCATAACTTCAACACTAAATGTAACCCTAACCTGCTTCGTCAACTAATTTCCTGTATGTGAGGAATTGTAAACTTTAGCCAAAAATATCAGTACATTTAAAGTTCAGTTCAGGTTTTTCAAGGTGTGAAGCCCTAGAACTAGAGTGTGAACTGGCAATGGCGACGTGTGGTCAAACAGCATTTCGTATTAGCATGCCATTTTGTATTATCGTTCATCTATTGGTATGGCTTTTATTAAAAGGAGCCTAACCAGACAGCGCTATCTTTTTATTAAATTCTTCTAATTTTGATGTCTAAATTCCTTGCGTCCAAAAATGACTGTGATCGACTGTAAGAGCAATGCCAGTTTCTACTATACTTTTGGTGATTGCTAATCAACACGTAGAATAGTAAGTTTTACACAGTGGCGACAAATGATGCAATATCACAGACGGCGCTCTAGAAAACCTATATACTCTAGCAGAGAATCACTATTCTTTAGTTAAAGTGTGCTAACCTCACAAGAAGAAGTAATATTATCAGCTTTTTTATAACATAAATTAGTATGGGCACATTCAGGTTTTAACATGTTTATTAGCGCAGACAATCGTTTCGACAGCAACTGTCATTTTCAATGTTATAAACCAAGCAGAAATCAATAATTAGTACAATTATGATGCTAGTAATCAAGACGATCACAAGAGTGAAATTCAAACTGTCAAAATATAAGTAGAAATACACTAATCTGATGTGGAGAAAACTATAAAGAAAACATAAACATATTACCTTATATATCAGATTTCCGGCAAAGATCACAACAACCAGCAAACAATTATTTTAGCACCAAACAATGTCTACATACTGGGAAAACAAACCATTGTAATAAGTGTCAGAAGATTAATACACATTTTAGGCAATTCTGCATTTTCCCCAACCACAAGAGAGAACACAATATGAGAAACCTAAAACTCTCCAAACAACACAGAGACTCACTAATTTACAAGAACCAATACGGGACCCCGTGGAGCCTAGAGTCGAGTTAGCTGGCTCTTTCATTTGTGTGATGACTAGGGGTGAGCATTCGCTACCAGAAATCGAAATCGAATCGAAATTGTGACTTTCAAATTTGAATCGAACCAAATTTCAGTATTTCAAATCCAAATGAAATTCGAATTTGAAAGATTTTCCAACAAGTTTTTTCGAACCACTAGTAAGAATTGGCCTTACAAGGATCATGCATATTACTTGATTTTGTCCTGCACTAAAACCACCATTAGAAAGTTAAAAATTTTGCATAGAAACTGCAGCTAAATTGTGACAACTGCATGCTGTTTCAAACATTTTGATGATAAAGAACGTGTGTGGCTGAAGTACTGAATTATTCAAATCTATAATTTAATCGAATCCGAACTTAAAAAACTCGATTCGAACATTTGAACTCGAACGTTCGATGCTCACCCTTATTGATGACATTCAGGTTTAAATATGAAATCATTGGTGACGTAATGTAAAATCCTTTCCAAATCAGGAAAGTAATATTTTTATATTTCCAAAATGTGTTTGAGTGAGAGGCATAATAAAAACACATGATATCTGCTTCATCTGCTACTTTCCAGTAAACTGTTTACATATTTAAATTATTCGTTATCACCTTCATTAGAAGAATATCTGTTAATGATAGAACATTTCTTCAACCAAACGTGACAAAGAAAAATGTGAAAAAATTTGGATTCTGACTGGATATGAAAAAGGTTCTGTGTATTTCAGTTCAGCACCAAGGTCTCTGGTGTTAAATCCAAGCTCAGTTCCACCTTTCTGATGCGATGATTGCCAAAATTTAATAATCTACATGTTCATTCAGTCACTGTGTTATTATTCCAGGTGTGGACAGTGTGCCCGTAATGACATGCCACAGTTCCGCATCTGACTGCTCACACATGCTCAAAGAGTTAAGCAAAGCTGGTAGACGATTCAACATCCACAAATTTCACAAGTACATTGAAGCCGGACTAGAATCAGATGACTTTCAAGAAGCACTGGCTTTTCTTGAAACGCTGGCAGAGAATTACGACGAACAAACGAGCACCTCCTAGTTCGAGAGGGAATCTTGTTTTGAAATTGCATGCCCATTCCATACCCATAACTTGATCACTTACATGTCACACAAGTCTGTAATCTGTATGACTCGGACTCATTTCACAAAATTTGGCATATCAAAATCAAAGCATTTGTTTGTGTTCATCGTCATTGTCCATCTTGAGATTTCCTAGCTATCAGCACCAAGTTTCTCGGAGAAACAAGTGGATCAAACAGCGGCCTTATTTTGCAACTAAAGCCTAGAAAACAAAAAAAAATTCATTTCATCCATCACAACAGATTGCTCAAAAAAGTAAAAAACGTGTACATACTGCTTGGTCCTGCATGTAACACACTTTGTGGGTCATGCGGTACAATGTGCGCTTCACAAACGTTACCATTGTGTGTGGCTTTCGATGAAACCAGACATTTGGAGCCACTGTTACACCTCACTGGGACATTATTGTAATATTGTGGTTGGGGTTATTCGTCTCACTGCACACTATATAAGCCATGTGTACCAGAGGAGAGATTGACATGTATTAATAGCTTCCTGCTGTGTGTGTATGTCTGAAGGTTAACTATTTATATGCAGGTTTTAATATTGTAATGAGTAGTTGAAGCAGGACTGGACCTGATTCATTATCAAGGCTAACCCTCTAAGATGAGACACAGAACTGATAAAGTCGTCTCAGTCACATTCATATATGAATACAGCCTCCCTCAGTGGGGTTCACATTCAGAATCATAATGTTTCTGAATGGCAGAGAGGAAATCCAACCAAGTGGTTGCGCATCGAGTTACTCCTCAGCCTCAATGTTATGTAACTTTCATTTGACGTGAAGATTCTTTTAAACCTCTTTGGTTAGTTATTGATATCATTAACCTTTCAGTACGTAGTTGCTTGTTAACTAGGCCGTATTGCATTTTGCATATTTGACAATAACTTTTTGTTGTGTATTACTTAAACAGAATCTTGTAAATAAACAAATAGTCATCTGTTAATAAACACCAATATTGGATATTAGTTTAATTTGTACTGATGCACACATGCGTGCGCTCAAGCGCCCACACACGTGCAAACCTTAACAGATAACAACATACTTATATTTAGAAACCAATTTTCACAGAAGTCATAATACTAATCAATATTGTGCAAACATTTTATACAAACAGGCCACTAACCATCAACAAGTGATTTTGTGTGAGAATGTATCATACCACGCAGTATCCTGGAATGCACCTAGCTTCAGATGCTGATTGGCTGGCTAACGTTATTTGTTGCAAAGCAACCCCAATCCCACGGCTGTCAAACTTTCCTACAATATTTTTGCATGGCCGTAGTAGCAAAACAAACAGACCCGAGTGACTGCGCTTAGTGCTGGGCTTGGGTGCCAGTCTACCGCCTTCTGTCCCTCACAAAAAAAACATAGGCGGCACTGTGCCACTTTTCATAGTTAAAGGGTTAATGACTAGGGCCATTCATCACAGCAGACACACTGGACAAGGCGTGTGCAGAGAGGTCAATATGTTCTAATCGCTTCCTGTTGTGTGTGTGTCTGTAAACTAACTAACTATCTTCTTCACAAAAAGTGGCATACAAGGTCATTTAAAAAATTAGCTAGTTTGAATTCCAGTTCTTCAATTCGACTGCTTACATTATATTATGTTAATGGTAAGTGAATTGCTAAAAGGAATGGTGATAATGTCACAAAGTGCATTATCAACTGTCAATAAATCAATACAGGTTCTCTCTATACAATGTAGTATGTGGCTTCGCTGGTGCTGATAACACAAAATTTACATCCACATTGATTGACTAACTGGGAATGCAGCACATTTGTTTTTGAAATTTATTTTACAAAAAACAAACATTATTTCTGCTTACGTGCTTTTTGATGAAAATATATTGGTGGGACTTGTTCATAGTAGCTGTAGTGATTACACAGGTAATATTATAAGCTTTCCTAGAACTTGTAGTCATTGTATGAATGTAGAACTTGAACTTCACAAGTCATTGTAGAACCAGAAGTTTTGTTAAAGGGAAGTTAAGCTTATTTCATTGTTTGAGAAAATGTAAGGAATTTGTAATAAAAATGTGATAAGCACCATGTGTAATTAGTAAAATCCTCTAATGATGTGATCATTTCACGCTTGGGCACTTCCATTTTGAAAGCCCATTTTTCCACCAATGAAGAAAAGCAGTGTACTGTCAATTTCCATCAAAAGTATGATAAGTTTTGACAGAAAATTAGATAATTTTGTGATATTTCTGCATGCACGTTAGGTAAGCTGCAGAAGTTTAAATTCGTTTAAGCAGCACTCGCTTACTGAAAGCCACGACACATTTACGAAAAGTCGCCAAAAATTAGATAATTCCAAGCTCACCAGTTACATCATAATAATTTTCTAGTGAATGGAGGCTGCCACAGTGCCTGAAAATTTCTATACAGCAGTAGTATAAATTCACTTTATGCTTTATAGACAGTTGTTTTTTGCAAATTCCTTGGCTACATTTTTCTTTTAAGTGATAGTAATAAAATAAACCCAACATTTAAAATCACTTCTTTAAAAGCCAGTTTGTGTTATCTAACATCTGCACTTGGCTATACTATACAGCTAAGAATGTTGTCTCCATTTACCTCTTTCCCGTAACCAGAGCATCCGATCGACTAGTACGATACTCTCTATGACAGGCGCCAGCATGAGTCTGAGAACGTGAAATGTCATCACTTTTCTCCATTCTTGTTCACAGAATTTCTCCCCAGCCTGTAGCTCTTCTTCAGAAATACAGCCTTCAAAACCAAGTCGCTGTAGTGCCACTGCTGCATACCTGAAACACAGAAAACTAGAACTGTGAACCTGAATCTCTTACATATTTGTAATAATCACAGTAATAAAACACCTTGTAGCATTGAAGGTAAGGGGCTCTTAAATTCTCAAAAATAAGATTCATACATGTGCATGTGGAAAGGGTGCTGACTGACACGCAACTGGTAAATCTGGAACTAGGAAGGTGAGAAACTTGTGGCAGCTCACTGCAAAGTCAACACAAATATGCTGGAATATCTTACTTTTCAAGTCACAAGCATGTTTCACTTTACAAATCAATTTATTTATTTAAACGTTCATCAGTGCTAAACGCAAATAACCCAAATAATGTTGTTATCACTACTAATAAGATGATTAAAATATCTTGGACCTAAAACAAGTTGAAGTTTTCAGATTCAAATACAAATTCATGACTGTTGTGAACTGATGGAACATCTACTTTTCTCTAGAATGATATTAGTGTTGTGATCCTGAATTCAAAGTGGCAAATCAAAAATGTGGCTCTGCCGGTGATGCGGAATACCTTCTGCAATATTCTAGGTAAGTTTCAAGACAATCCCTCGCGAATTGGCAGAGCCTTAGTCTTTTTTCAACAATAGCTGCCATCTTGAATTTAAAATGGCGGAACAAAAATTCGACTCTATCAGTGGATGTGGAATTTGCTCTAGTATATTCGCGCGTAGTTTCATGGCAATCCATTGCGAATTGACAAAGCCTTGGGCTTTTTTCAAAAAGTCATCACCTCAACAACAAGAACAACAACAACATCCAGAAATGAACCGATATTGGTTGAGTTCCTCTGACACTAACAAGTAAGTTAATATCAAAAGTTACTAAAACTAGTTGAAACTTACTATTTGCAATGTCACAAACAGGAATGCATGCAACGTACTTTGTAAAAGATGCATCTTCTATACGTTTGATTGTTCTGGTAGAAATACGGGCATCTTGACTCAGATTTCCGCAGTTTTTAAGCAGCCACTCCAGTGCAGCCCGGTAGCAGTGGAGTTTTAACTTTGATGAATTTCCTATATAAATGCAGACAAAATGATGATTTGCCTACTCTATTTGGCTGAAGATACAGAACCAATTTAATAAAATCATAGTAAATATATCATCAGCAAGTTTTTTTTACCTGGAGCTGAGTTTCACCTTGGATATTTCTAGATGTAGAACATTTACTTGTAAACCCCCTTTTCCCCCCAGGCTTCTTAACTGTGGAATTCTGTAAACTTGTGTTTACATGTTCTTTTTCTACTGTGGCACCTAAGCATAACTTCAGGTGTGTCTAAGACTCATAAATATTTTTGATCACATTTACATTTTTTAAATAATTTTTACCACTGAATGAATCATACTCAAGTCAAATGCTAAAGTTCTTCACTTTTCAGCAAATTAAATTTCGAAAAGAGTGATACGGTTTAATATGCTATTTGGCAAATAAACTACGTCTGCCTAACACTCTGTTAGCTAGCTGGTTTCATTGAATGTGACCAAGCAGACAGCATTTACAGTTTGATAAATTAATTGACAATTACCTAAATGCAAAAATTGCATCTCAAATTGGGCTTAAAAATTGGAAAAAGGCTTGAATGTTTCACGTGTGATTAAAATAATTAATATGAATATGAATGTCTTGAAAGTAGAACTTAAAGCAAAACTGGACCCAATCTTAAACTGTACGTCAAAATAATCTAGTCTTTAAACTGTTGAAAGAAAGCATACTATTTTATCAAAAAAGGCTTACGTGAAAGAACTATTATCACACAAACGCAATTTCGCCACTAGTTCTTCACTGTTACATGCATTTTGCCATTCGCCAGGTAGACGGGCACTAGCGCCTACATTCGGAAATGCACTGCACAAAAAACAAGCGCTGTACATCTCAGTTCAGATATATATTTGTTTGCGACAAACTGCACACGTTTGACAGCTCATGCGTGAGCACAGCGGTAAATTTGAAATTCGAATTTTTATCTTGAAACTTGCCTAGTTTTTGTACAACACACCAAATATCTTACAGTAGTAATGTACTTTAATTTTCGTTTTCACAAACATGTGAAACACGCTCGTGGAATATTTTTGCTGTTGAAAATTACGTTAGTTTGTGATGTCATCAATAGTTTGGTTCGCCTGCCTTTAATTAAGTTTTTTAATCTATTATTTAATTACCAGAAATGCTTTTGCCGTATTAATTGTGTTGAAACTTTTTATAGGACTTGAAAATGGGGTAGTACATGAAAAGTCATGTTGTCTGCCTTAAAGAATATATCTTGGTAAAGTGCTAACATGTTTATAGTTTATCCTGTTAAGTTTGTATACAAATTGAATAAAAATTCTAGTCACTATTGCATTTTAAAGGGCTTACTATTTTGGGTCCACCCTGTATATTCACAAAAATGTACTTATATATGTAAATATGCTGTTGGACGCTTTTGACAACTTGAAGCCACCTGTATAGACATTGTATTAAAACTATTAACTACATAGGAAAGCTCTGTGACTTCAATTTGACATCATAACTTCCTTTGACGTATTCGCTGTTTACTTGAGGTATTACTTGCATCTAACACAACCAATTTTCAGTGTGATCAAGCCTTTGCAACTACATAAAAAATAACGCATCAGAAACAAAAATTAAAATAATGCTTAAACATCAACACTCTCAAGCTATATATATATATATACATATGAGAGGATGCAAGCAAACTAAACTTACCCTTAAACAGAAAGTAACTGATCATTATTGCATCATTTTACGAGATGGTTTAGTTCAGAGGTAATGGTTTGGTTTTGCACTCGGGTGGTTGTGTGTTCAATTTCAGGTTGACTCAAACTAAAGATTAAAAATGCTACCACTGATTCGGCAGCAAAGCACAAGGCAGAATCCACCTTTACCTGTTAGCTTTCTTATGTACTGCTCTTTGGCATGACAGGCTAGCTCCAGACAGTCATAGCTCATCTGATGACCGGGTTTATTTTTCAGAAAATTGCTCATTGGGTAGCTGAACCCAAGAGACTCACTAACTCCACTTGCAGACCTGAAATAGACTTCAAGTATGTGGTCCGTACTAATAAACCAAGGTAAAAGTATGTAAAAATAAAAACAGACATTTCATGTACAGTTATCCATATTTGGCAAATAAGTATAACTTCTTCAAAAAGGAATTTTATTGGCAACCAGTTTTGTACAATTTCTGTTCATTTGATTTCATTTTGAAGGCATCTAGAAAGCAAATCATTTTTACTAGAATTTGTAATGTAAACTAATGCAATGTAATGTACAGTAATGTAGAGCTCACATCATCAATAAGGACCTAAAAGTATAGACTCTACTAATTTCATTTAAATTAAAAAACAAAAATTACCGTTTCTCTTGTCCCTTCATGTAACAGCAACCAATTGAAACCAAGACCCGAATGTTTGGAATCTCAGCAAACAGTCTGATCATTGTAGGTCCGAGATCGCCGCATGTATGCAAGCCCACAAGAGTCACGCATTCATCCTGTTAAAGAATAAGGTCATCACTGTCAATACATTTCCTGACCTGCCGACTATTTGACGGAAAAATGACTACGAAATGTAGAAAGCCCGGGGATCATCTCAGCCCTGGTAAGAGTCCAGGAGGAAAATCAATGCCCCAGAAATGTTAGCATTCTTAGGTGTCAAAATCAAAATATCAAAAAAATTAAGGCAAAAAGAAAAAACAAAGTAATTTTTGTATGCTGCTAAACTTTCTTATGCTGTTATTGTAGTTCACTATGTAGTTCTTTCGTATAAACGAGAAAAGTTTAATAGCACATAGAAATGCTTAGTTTTCAATTTTGATACTTTTTAGTATAATACATATGTTACAGGCAATGTATCAAATTCAGATAATATATCAAATTCCTAGGCATTTCATATAACATCTATGCATTTCGAGAAAAGTGTGAAATAAACCTTTTTGCTGCAACTCTATCATGCTTTAGCTAAATATTTTGTACAATAGCTAGGATTTATATAAAATGCGTAAATTGAGTTTGATAAAGGGAAACAAAGGTAAGGTAAAATGAACATAATTTCTGCAGAATTGAACTTTTGCTAGATATTTTATTCGTTACCTAGGTATTGTATGGAGTGAATAAAACGACTTGTTCAGACTAGCGAGTTTTTTATTCCGAGCTTTTCTCTGATGGTAAATTCACAAGTGTGAACTGCCTTTTGAATTATTATTGGCAAGAAACTGCGAACTCTCTGACAATTGCTCGAGTTATTGTCTAGAGTGAGCTCTCGATACTTCTCACAGTGAATAGAGAAGAAAGTGTGAGTTTACTGTCAGAGAATAACTCGCAGCAAGTTATACTCTCTAGTCTGCTTGCGAGTTACCTGGCAAGTTATAATTAGTGAGAAAAACTTGCTAGTCTGCCATTATCTAACATACTAAACTAAGCTGGTGGTTGGTGCAACATCACCATCTCTGTCATACTGCAAATCAGGTTGATCATCAAGCTTGAAAACTATAAAACTGTATAAACATAAACTGAAGCCTCCACTAACACTTCAGATAAACACACAGTATAAAAAATCCATTTGCACCACTCTTCATTCATAGTATTTCTAATTGTCTAGCTCTAGGAAGCAAAAATTAATGTATCGCCAAAAATAAAAACAAACAAACAAACAAACCTCCATCAAAGTCAGTTCTCGGAAATGATCTGGTGAAGTATCAGAGCAGATGCGATGTGTAATATACTTAGGTTCTTTGGGTTTATTCATGGATTCTTTCTCATTATACCTGCAGGATCTTTTGGCGCGGCTGCAAAACAGCAATCAAAAACTTCAATAGCAATAAAGGACTATGTGTTTTTCATCAAGCCCCTCTGTGATGCCCAAGAAGATAGCCTTCCTCTCGGGAGTCACTGAACAAAGCAGACATTTAGAATGGGCATGTAATAGTGATCTGAAACTAGGTCTCGTTGTTTTCAATACTGTTGATGTTGAACACATGGATGTGACAAGTGTTCACTAACATGTCTCAACAGGGGCAAAAGTGTTAAAAAATTTTAGAGTTTGTTTATGCTTCATCAATTAATAATGAATGTGATTGCCAGAATTTTTATTAACCATTGCGGTTTATTTTACCAATTATTGACCATTACAGTTTATTTTACCAATTATTAATCATTGTTGTGCAGTAATGCATTGGAGAAAGGAAACACTGACAAATTGTGGACTAGTCAGGATTTGAACTGAGATCTGGGATTAGTACTCCCATGCTGTACTACCCAAGTTACCAAGCATAACAGAGTAGGCCTAAGACTTCCTCCTTGTAGTTCACAATCCAACATCACCACCTGACCCATTACAGTAGGTGAATACTTAGAGTATCAACACATGGCGGTGTTGTATCCCAGGTCTCGGGTTCAAACCCCGACTAGTCTACAATTTTTCAGTGTCTCGTTTGCCCGCCAAATGGTAATAATTGGAAAACTAAACTGCAATGGTTAATAAAAATTCTGGCAATCACGCTCATAATTAATTAATGATATCGTTAGTTGCCAGCTAATTTGGAAAAGTATTGATACCATAAATTTCAGAGTTTGTTTACGCTTAACTGACTAGATTTTGTTGATGGAGCAAAACTCGAATGTAAAAATCTTTGTTAGGATGCACACCCTATTGCAAATATAAAATGGAAATTTAAGCACATGAAATTATGACAGAAGATATTTCGTCAGATACACCTATGCCTCCTTCTTCATATCTTACCTGTCGAGTCTTTGAGCTCCCCTCATATGGTTATCATCTGCATCAATACTAATCACATTCAAACCCAAACCAAATGAGAGGAATCTGGAGAGGTGACCTTGACCGCACCCGACGTCTATCACCTTGCTACAGTCGACTTTGGAAGCAAGTGAATGTACAACCTACAATAATGACTATAGTGGAATTGCTGAGCCTAGAAAAAAGGTCATAATATTTGCAATTAAAGTTAAGAAACACTGCTCCTAGTCAGTAAATACCTTGGTGAATGGCTGGCAAATTGCTTCTAACAGAGTTCTTCACCCTCTCACTATTTCGGTGATTGAGAGAGGATTTACTCGCACAGGAAGATGGCCGATGCATCTTCTGCCATTTTACAATTCACCTCCGAGGATTATCCTTGATAATCATCTATGTTCCAGTAGTACCACAAGTGACAGTATTAAATAGACTTCAAAATGTGCCTTTGAGAGAAATTATTGAAAGCAATTTTCAGTATAGACAGAAAAATATCAAGACTGCATTTATATTCTTCACAAAAACTCTTCTGAATCTTGTGATAATGTCCTTAAAGGAAGTCACTCAGTATGTTGGGTTTACATTATTGTTATCACTAAAATATAAAAGAGAAATTTGCAAAAAATTGTCTAGAAAAATTTAAAATATACTATCTCTGAATAGAAATTTTCAGGCATGATGGTTGCTGCCATTAACTTGAAAATTATGACGTAACTGGGAGACTTCATGACTTTTTGTGAGTGCATTGTGGCTTTCCGTAAGTACATATTACTTAAACTAATTCAAATTTCTGCAGTTTACCTAATGTTCATGCAAAACATTACAAAATAACCATCTAATTATTCTATAAAAACTTATTATACTTTTGATGAAAGATTGACAGTGTGCTACTTTTCTTCAGGATGA
Organism: Tubiluchus corallicola; assembly: GCA_030141605.1. Taxonomy (NCBI): domain Eukaryota; kingdom Metazoa; phylum Priapulida; class Priapulimorpha; order Priapulimorphida; family Tubiluchidae; genus Tubiluchus; species Tubiluchus corallicola. Next base: position 1,476,179 of record JAQGDQ010000011.1, on the reverse strand, counting down.
ATGACGTCATAGAAAGAAGAATGGGCATTGAAAATGGGAGCGCCCAAGCACGAAGTGATTGTGACTTTAAAGAGATTTTATTAATTACATCAGTCATTTATAACACTTTTACTACTAAATCCTTCTAACATTTCTCGCAAGTATTCAAATAAGCCTGACTTTCCAGAAAATTTGGCCTTTCCTTTAAAATTCACCCAGAAATCACAACTATTCTTATTTGATCAACAGTTTTTGTTCACCTCAGATTTGACTTCATCAACCACGAACTGTTGGATGCACACTAATTAGATGCAGAATCATAGACAAACAAATGAAAACAAATACAGAAACATAGACAAACAAATGAAAACTGAAAAATTAAAAATTAGCTGTTATCTGATTCATTAATTGAACAGACAGTCACAAACTCACATAAGCCAGTCTGTGGATCTCGTGAAGTTTTTTTGACTTTACGCGATGATAGCGCAAGCCAGCCACAGCCTTTGCGCAAAGAGTTCTTTGATGCTTGTCTTTCTGAAAATCTTCTAATGAATCGAAATTGGACATCTCGCTGTCATCGGACAAAAAAGTGTTCTCGTCAGGCATTCGGGGCAAAGAGAGAACAGCAGCAGCTACTCTGTATGCTAACAATGACAGCGGCCATACTCGCGACCTGTAATAACAAATGTAGATAGTTTAAGCAGGTTAGTCGAATAATGAGTCACAGTGACTAAATAGCCACATCATGGGCCTAAAGCAGATCAACAGAATTTCCTGTTTGTCTTACCACTTACCATATTCATGACATTATCGATGCTTTTGACCAAACTGACCGTGAACGCAGTAATATTTCATATTCAAAAAGCTGCATAAAAAAATTTAAAAGATTTTGAATTTTTGATGTATGTGTTACTGCCAAAACCATTAAATATGCCAAATGCATATATATCATCTGATTGATGCAAGATTCTAGGCAATCCCAGAGACTTAATATTTTCAAATTATTTACTTGAATGAAGTGATTAAAAAGCTGAAATAAAAAAATGCTAAAATATGTAAAGTAGCAAGGCAAAGTTGTTAGCAATGGCCATAAAGAGTTTTGCGTAAAAGTGTGACAGCACTTAGATTGTATCAGTCCTCCCTCTACCACATTAGTTACTTCCATCAACTTTAACTCTACTCAAACTGAGCTTCTCAGTTGAAGTCAGCTCTAACATTATCATCTTGAACTGAAAACTCTGTTACTGTGTTGGTTATAATAAAAGTGTTTATTTTTTATAAGTTTATTTATTATTTGTTTGTAATTCTATTGTGTAAATAAATATTATCTTATATTATATTATCTTATACCTAGGTAAAAACTTCGTGGATAGATTTTACAAAATTACATATTGTATCAGTATAGTGACCACTGAGTAGCATTTTTCGTTAATGGGTAGACTAACATCACTCCCACAGTGGAGACGTCACTCAGTTTTTGTGACATATTTAATTCATTACCACTTCTGATTCCCATCACACAACAACTCTGCCAGTTGCCAGGGTTCAACATTTTCCAAAGATCGTTGCCAGCAAGATGGCAACTTATGCCAAAAATCTTGCACGTAGAACTCCTGAATAAAGAATAAAAATTCAATAATTAAACATACAAAAACAATTTGAAAACAAGTGAATAATTATACATAAACCATTATAATATAAAATTTCATAAATCGAACAGCATAGGACTATAAAAGTAAATGAAGGCAGGGCTTAAGTAACGCGCGTTTATGTAATGTACGGATGTGGTTTCCACCCTGCGGGCCTGCAGAAAAAACACAAAACGAATAGCAGCATAAAAAGAAAAATACATCGGCAACTGCAAGTTGCATTTATGCCACTTTAGAGACAGCAACATAACCACAACTCAGTATGAATTACGCTTACAGTCGAAATATCAGGTATAATTATAAATAAATAACTGCCAATTATACTAATAATCAATTTCCTTAATCACAAACAACTTGTTTGAAACAAGTTTACCACAACATAAGCGTCAGCGATCCATCTACACGTGTGAAAGAACGTAAATTCTTTATCCAAAATTGTAGTCAGTTCCACTGGGTCAACATAAGTCATCTGGACGCAAAAATGTTGTAATCAGTCGTCGCAGTATAAATATGGATCTTAATATTGTGGGTAATCTTGATCTTTTGTATATGTTGCATTGCGAGTAATTCTATGGTATAATAAACAAGAATAAACTTTGTCAATATTTTGTTTGGTTTTCTTATGTGTGTTCTGTATTAACCCGTAATTCGTCTGCAACAACAACGCACCGACCACTTTGCGCGTACCAAGTGCTACATGAAAGATCAATTATGACAAAAAAGGCACTAAGTAACTTTCCAAAAATTTAATGCAAGAAATGTCTATTACTATTTCGTTGTGCCGTAAATCCACTAATAATTCTGTGTATGCAGACCAAAACCGTCCAGTTACAGTCGGCACAGTCCAGTCCAGTCCATCCAGTTATAGTCCAGTCGGCACAGTTAAAACTGCATTATGAACTGTGATGCTACAAAATAGAATGCATACAGCAAAAATTGGATAAAATATCTTTTCTTTTTTGTTTTTTATTTTACAAAAACAAACTCTAAATATATTGAACTCTTGCGTTCTAGCATAAAAATGCCAAGAGATTGTTTAGAAATTACTAAAAATTTGGTTTTATAACACCTTAGTCCTTACCCACTTCTCTTACTAAAAACTAGCACTATATTTCTCAAAAACTCGTATTTTTAAAACTCCAATAGTAGCCTGTGGAAGCAGTCATTTTACTTGCGTTCTTTTCTGCCAAGCTCAGATATTCGTTTGGACGAGCCATCCACAGGATTTAAGTGTAGCTTCAATGTGCTGTTACAAACGTCGATAGCAACCACCAGTTCCTGCAGTTACTAAGTGCTTTATAGAAATGCGGCATAAAACAATGACAAACTTTAACGGTGATTTTCTCAAAATTATGTTTTTCAGTATGCAGCCTGCACCTCAACTTCAATGTGGAATATCTCAGCTTAGAAATAACATACAGTGACAAACTTGGTATCAAAATGATCCCCATGAACTAGAGATTCAGAACATTTGAATAACTAAAAAAGTTTGACCGGCATTTTTTGCTGCGCAAGCACACATTTAAAACTTGTGCACAAAAAATTGCGGTAATTGCGTGATATTCCAAACGTTGTAATAAAGTGGTTGAAGTGCTGTACAATTCGAATCTACAACTTCAGGTTTTAAATGAATTCAAACCACTCGTTTGATCTCGAATGTTCGTGCTAACCGATAGTGGACGATGTTGGTACAGGAGAAAGCACAATACTTAACAATGTGTAAAAGAAGTCCCAAACTAAGAAGTGAGGAACAAAACAAAAGACGGTCGGTCAATTGGCTGGTTAGTCAGTCAATCCACAGATGAGCATTTAAGGTAGGTAGGTGGTCAATAGGTACATATAGACAGACATATAGACAGAAAAAGAAAAACAGACGCAGCTTTATGGTTTGCTGTGCGAACTATAGCTCGCATATCGCTTTCATTTGAAAGGTCTAATTCTAATCTATTGCGAAAAATATGTTTTCTACATATCAAATTTCTATTATCAACCTTTCCTCTTCCGCAAAACCATTGCCACGTACAAAACTGTACTTATGCAAGTTCTAATCAGCGAGTAAAGTTACGAAGAAATTTAAGAATATTTTTAGGCAAACTGGCTGAATGAATCTGTTAGTAACGCTAAGAACGTTCGTACTTATAAATTTCCAAAAAAATCATTCATAAGAAGTTCATAAGAAGAACTTTAATAAAACTTTAATAGCCAAAACAGGCGTCGTTAAAAAGGGCCAGAATTTCGCTAAAACTTGATCGGAAAGGCTCCAAAGATTCCCATATTGCCAGTTTCTTTTTGGGAAATATATTGCTGCATACTCAAAATTAACACTGATATTCAATGACAAAAAAAGGGTTTCGCCGTGAACAAACGTAAAAGAATTATCCACATTAGTTGATCCTGCACGAGTATTCATTCCAATATAATCACTTTAGCACTAAACTGAAGGTAGGTCTACCTAACACAACTGAAGAAATTAAAAAAGAGTTCTAGTCGAACAGAATATTCCAGCGTCGTTACAATGCACTGCAGACAGTGTGTTCTGTACCGCCTCGCTGTATCTGCACATCTCCTGCTGTGTGCTGCTTTGTCATGTGCTGCACCGCGACTCACGTACAGAGCCAGGATACATTGCGTTGCGGCGAGATACAAATTGTGAGATAGTACGGCGGTACGAGGTGGTACGTGGCGCTGGGGTGCACACTGCACAGGGATGTCGGCAAGCGATCATCTCACATAGTGCTCAGGCATTAGCTAACCTAAAGCATACCATTTGGATTGCACACATGTATTATCAGTTCATCACTCACAAAATCAAATTATTGCTTATTATAATATTAAGGTGATTACTCGTCCTTTCCAGAATTCTTCGTTAATCCTTTCAGTGGTGAGTACCGATGTGCAGTTATTCAAAATTGCTTTCTTGGTGTTATGCACAATAACTTCTGATGAGTTCTTAGTGAGGCACTGTACATCCTATCAACTTGTAATTTAAATAAACTTAACATGCGTGTGACTCCTTACTTCGCAATGCTTTCTATGGCAGATTTTAGCTTCGTCTTTTGTCCAGTAGATAGCAGCAATAACATTGAGTCACAAATCTCTGCGTGACTGTCATTTGGGGCAGCACTTTCAATGTGGTTAGCTAGCAAAACTCCAACATCACTAATACCGCACAAGCAATTAATTTTTATTTACGGTAAATTGAAAGCTATCTATCACAAGGTTTAATATTTCTGCAAGAGCCTCATACCAGTGTTTGGCAATATTTTTCATAGATTATAAAAACTGTCTTAATTCCGAAAGACTTCTCGATGTTAACACTTCTATTCGTTCGCGTAACTGATATGTTTACTCTGTACGAGGCTTAAGCTCTGCCCAGTGCTCACCCAGTTACGAAAGTGTTCATGCTTATATCTCTGTCTACAATATATTTAACAGTCTCAAAGGATGGAACATGCTGTTACGAAGTAGACGAAGTAACCACCAGTACTTATTTGCAGACACAATACTCGGCTTGTCGTAATGTGAAGCTTATTTTTAATTTTAATACACGTAAAGAACCTGTCTACCCGCTTTGCTCAAAAAGGATGGAAAATTTATTGCACAGAACTGTGACAAGCAAATCACATTCGCAACGTCTCCACCACTTTGTATCACATAAACAATGGACAATATTACGTAGTACCATTTCACAAAGAACAAGTGACCTTTTATTATTTGCAAGGATCACTCCCTATTTATTATGAAAATCAGACTTCTTCTCGTTTAGATACCAATTTTGCAGTAGACAACTTGTTTGCTGGCTCTCTTTGGGATGAATTAGTTACAGCATTACCATAGCCATTACGTGACAACAAAGACCCTATATAATGCAATGCCAGGCATGTTATCACCAAATGAAAATTCACAATGTCGCCTGGTCGGCCCTCCCTGATATTTTGAAACAAACCACGACAAACCATCAAATTTTCATGAAGGGACGGGAGTTACAACAATTCGTCAACTGTCACATCGAAGTAATGGTCACAAACATGGCTGTGCAATTTCACTCACCACCCTGCTAGGTGCCTTTTGGTAAACATTGTACTAAACAAGCAGGTTGTGCCATCATCACCCATTCAGCCACAATCCCTGCATCCCTACCATGTTCCATACAACCACATACATTTAATATGGTTGCCAGCCAAACCCACATCACTATGCCACCATCGCCTTCCCGTCTGTGTTGTCCGACCCTCTCAACTAGAAGACCTTCCGCCTTTAGAAGAATATGAAGGTTACACAGAGGCAGAGAATGAAGTGTTGATGATGATTATATGATATTTAACAAACTCCTTCGATGATGTGGTATTTTATGTACAATATAATTTCGGTTGCTGAAGAATTCGAATTCTGATGTGGCAGAAATCTAACGTTGCTGTAAAATCTTCAGTCGTTGTTTATCAGCTTTAGCTGCCTAGATGATGTGATGATATAACGATTGATAGTGACACTTTTGATAATGGTGAATTTCTGACATCGATGACGTGGCAGCAACAGTTTATAATAAGGACATACTGCCCGTCCACACTGACAACCCTGCCTGTGGGGTCAAGGATAACTTGAGACATTGTACCCAGATGCCAATGTCCATACCTCCAGTGGAAGATCTCGTTTTTCTCGCCTATATTGGACCAAGCATGGACCTTTGACTGGAAGAGAAGAAGATGATGAAGAAGAAGAAGAGCATAATGATAGAACTCTAATGATAACAATGATTTTGACTGATAATTACGATTTTATGATGTTTATAGTTGATTCCATGACATTATAATTTGGTATTTTTATGTACAATGCAATCTCGTTTGTTGTAAAATCATCTCGTTTGCTGTAAAATCCTCAAGCATTGTTTGGACAACTGCAGTCTCCTAAAATGATATGAGGATGTTAGAAACCGATCATTACGGTGTGTTAATCATGATGAGTATTTGTTTGTGGATGCATTGATGTTGTGCTAATGACATTGATAATGATTTTGATAATCATTATATGATATTGTACTTAAAATGATACCCTAAGTATAATATTTTGGCGGACATAATTTGTCCGGCATATTTTATTTAATTTGATTGATGGCTTCATGAAGAGCCTGCCAAATATATTTATGTGAGTGAGTAACCATTTAGGCTTGTCCATGTAAAAGCCGGCTTCATTTCTATAAATATCTACCAATTCTTGCCTGGATGCATGCTAGCATGCAAGATGCTTATAGTAACTGGGCGGTACCACCTATGTTCTATAATGGAAATTAAATTACTAGTAGTTTGCTATTGGCGCCACCTATGAATTAAATAAACAGTTAAGGAAAATGTTTTATAGTGCTGCCTCGTTCTGTGGCTCGGACCAACTCCACACTTTCTTTCATAAGTATGAAGAAGTGTAAGAGCACTGTGGTTTCAATTGTGCCAACACTCACCTCTGTGACATCGGTTACATCCTACTTATGATGTAGGCATTACTATTATTTACCATTAGCCTCGCCCAATCTGGGATCCCTGTAGTCAGCTGTAACGTTACCGCCTTAAGCTGATGAGTGTGTTGCTTATGTGAAACTTCTTTAGTGTTTTCAGTAAAACAGATTATTTTTGTTAAATCTGTGCAGTTCTAGTGTTTCCTGGTAGTGACTTTACAAATATTATTACCTATGGTGGTTTTATTTTCGTGAATAGCGATTTTCTGCTTCTAAGAACAGGCTGTCATGTTACCTCGCACAATATTTTTTCAAGCACCACTTTGAAGTAGTTTGGCCCACACTGAAACCTAATGTGCATCAAGTGGACAAAAGTTCTAAAAACGATTTGTACTTTGGTCTTCCGTCAAAGCTAGACAATTTTCTTCAAGTGTTGTTTTTCATTCCTTCATATTCAGCCGCTTCAGTCATGCAAGTTTTAAATGACCCCTTTTAATCAGTGCTCACTAACACAAGTTTGTAACTTGTGAAGTATAATAAATGAATAACTAAGTTGAAAAAAGTTGTATTTCAGTCACTCTCTATAATAGCCAAATACCTAAAAATAAAAATATTTATGATGGGACAACAGGAACTTTGCGAGCAATATAAATAGGCCAGACCAAACTAGTTATTAAGCACTATAAATATTTTCTTATTTCTGATCAGGAGATTTGTCTTGGGTAAACAGTTTTGCTTTCTGTATTTAAAAATGTGTACTTTGATGTCCAACTGTTCATTACAGCATAATATTTTTTAAAGTTATACAAAATACACAAACGAATGCTAAAAAAGATGATCAGTCAACTTGGTCATTTCTAACAAATTTCAGTCAGCAATTTTGTATTTCTCAGGATCTAAAACATGAGTTGTCAAAGAGGAAATTTAACGAAAAGGGCTCAAAAACACAAAAACGTGAAAGTGTTTAAGAACGACATGCATGATGTGAGCCAGAGAACAAAAATGTTAAATAGGATGGAGATAGAAGGAGTGTGCAATAGATGCAAACAGATTATTGACTGGAAGATCAAGTATAAAAAGTATAAGCCATTATCAGTGCCCAAGAAATGGTAAGTTTCAATTTCTATGCCAGTTGTTTAATGAACATACAAGATGTTTTACACGGTGTTTTACTATAGAGCAGTGTCGGCTCGTAGTTAAAATTAGTGGGGGTGCTGTAAAATTTAAAAAAATTTTAGCCATTGTTTTAATACTGTGTAGAACGAAATAAACATATGTAATTATACTGCTGTAATTGTAATTTTAAACAAACAGACTAATTTAAACATAACCTTGATAAACTCATAAGCAAAAAATATTGTTTTCTCATGAATAGCCTAAATTGTCGCAGTTCAAGAATATGCCAATACACGCTTTTAAGCATGTGACGACTGACAACACATACTGCAGTAAGCGACAGTACTCTTTCTACCTAAAGTACAGCATCTTATCTCAGACCACGTTGCTTGGGCTGTGAAGCAAATTGTACTTCCCTCGCGTGCTCCGGTGCACAAGTATAAAGAAAGAACTAAAGAAAAAAGATTATTATATTGAATTATAATATTATTATATTATATTATTATTCCTATACACGAGCCGCCACTGCTATAGAACGATAGTATGGCAGTATAAGTATGGTCAAGTATGGCATTATAAAATACAGCAGAAGCTTCAAAACTAAATGACTGTAGACATTGTCTTTCTGCCCAATCTGATAAAAGCTGAAATTCTTTTCATAAAAAAATTAATGCAGATTGTTTATATGTTTCATTTTATTGCCATTTCCTCTCTGATTGAAGCCAGTTTTGTCAGTAGAAACTAAAAATACAAAGTATGCTTTATTTTATTATAGACACTAGATTTCAAGAGATGCTTATTTCAATGTAATAAAGTCCTACATTGCCACTTGAGTTTAATTTTCCTAATGATAGCATAGCTATGGTTAAAGAGGCATAATATCACCCATACTATAGCAGGCTGTATGTACGTATATGTATGTGTTTCTCTTGCATTCAAATACGTGTATCTTAATTTTATTAAAAAAAATGGTGTATACTAGGCAGTTTTCGTATTTTCTAGCAATCATCATCATTCTGGTTACATTCTAAACACACATAAAATCTGTGGCTTTTTTACAAATAACAGAAATCAGAAAAAAACTTATTTTGTCTTTCAGTACAAAATGTCAACAGAAGAAAGTAAAGTTTGCTTACCATATTGTATGCGGCTCATGTGCAGAAAAGAACAGTTGTTGTGCCAAATGTGGTCAAGATATGGATTTAAGTGAAAGGTGAGGACCTTACAAAGTAGCTTTATAAGGAAGTAAGATTTTGTAGCAGAAAACCTTATACCTTCCATATAAGGCACCTCAGAGAAATAGTCCTTGCTTTACACTGCACTGTGCAAATGCTGTATAGAAGATAAACAAAATGTAGCAGTTATATGCATGTCTATCAGTCAAAGGATTTACGTGTGTAATTGTGATGTTAATGTTGGATCATAATAGAATTGTAACTGTTTTGCATCATAATTCAAGTGCCATAAGCAGCTTTACAAGCACCTAAAAGTCTGTTTTTCGTTAATAAATGTTCAATAATTATAATCGAAGCCAAAATAGAACTAAAACTATTATTGTGTTACAAGATTGTACAATTACAAATATGATTAAGTCCGTAGATTTAAATGCCACTAGTGCATAAAGAGAGATTACTAGTCAAAAAGGAAAGCCACAATGCACGCCACATGCTAATGCAAATTCTATGGTCTGTTGTATGGCAAACAATGGGTGCCAACTTCTAATACAAATTCTATAATCTGTTGTATAGTAAACAATGGGCTCCAAGTTGTAATGCAAATTCTGTGGTCTGTTGTGTAGCAAACGGTGGGTGCCAAGTTCTCATACAAATCTGTGGTCTGTTGTATGGCAAACAAAGGGTGCCAAGTTGTAATGCAAATTCTGTGGTCTGTTGTGTAGCAAACGGTGGGTGCCAAGTTCTCATACAAATCTGTGGTCTGTTGTATGGCAAACAAAGGGTACCAAGTTCTTATACAACTTCTATGGTCTGTTGTATGGCAAACAATGGGCGCCATGTTGTACAATAGAAAAACAGTGTTCGATTATTAGGCAAAAATAGCCATTTAGTGACACACTTTTGAAGTATTGTTCAATGTAGGCTAGCAATCTCTCTTTGTGCAAATGTGGAATTTAAATCTACAAATGACATCATGCATTTTTCTATAGGGCTAAAAGTTACATGTATAAGGATATATTTAACAAACGTATTTTTTATAGTTAACACAATATTGATCCTTGCATTCCTTGCTACTATAATTTGTCAATTTTTCACAAAAGTCTGTACCTGATTGGTTTTTTAGTATCACAAATGCATAATCAAGTGGACAAATAATCCCAATTTTGTGGTAAGCCAATTTCTACACAAAGGAATTTGCTTAAAACCGGACTCCCACAGTTAAAAGATTTAAATCTGATTATTTTCTGATATTTTGGCTACAGGCCTGTAAATACAGAAAGGAAAGGAAAAATCAATTCTATAGCAATATAAGTCACATGCTATGATATACACTCTGACTATTTGTCCACATGGAGTTCATAATTATGCCAAATTCAGTTTAAATTTAACTAAATCTACTTCATGACACCAACAACATAACAATAACAACAACTATAATGACTACTGCTACTGCCAAGACTGCCAGGGATATTATGCAAATGTTTGCAAGTTTATTAGGCTGAATTTTTTTATTTTTTTGAACGAGTGCGAATTCTTGTTTGGACAGACTGTATATAGGTCTGTATATTGCATTTACAAACACCTTTGTTTGTTAGGCATTAAGGCTGCATGTTTATGGATCCAAAGTTACATTTTCACATTATGGTTGCAGGCCTTCACAGTTGTTATTATCTCCAGAAGACTTTGCAAGGAATGACAAGTGCAATCATTCACTGGAGGAGTTATCACAATGTATGAAGATTTTAACGAAATTGATTAGTCACATATGTGCTTTAAACATACAAAAGCAGTATGGACCCCTCTCATTCTCTTTTTCTTGTTCTCTCTCTCTCTCTCTCTCTCTCTCTCTCTCTCTCTCTCTCTCTCTCTCTCTCTCTCTCTCTCTCTCTCTCTCTCTCTCTCTCTCTCCCTCCCTCCCTCCCTCCCTCCCTCCCTCTCTCTCTCTCTCTCTCTCTCTCTCTCTCTCTCTCTGCTCTCCCTTTTCTCCCTCCTCTCCCTGCTCTCTTTCATTAAATAATATTTATGTATGTATACAATTGATGTGTATTGCTCACAGAGTGACAATTTATATTTCTTCCTTAACGTAAATGACTCATTGTGTTCAAAAATGAAATTTTTTTTAATGATAAGCTGTAACTCTATGTCCGAATTGTAAATCTTTTATTTTTGTTTAGGTGACGTTTTGCAGTCAGCACCTGATGATGAAAACCCTATGATAGATTGTCTAAATAAACTAAGAGTGTGCGCAGAATCTGCAGCAGATGAACCTAGTAAGACGAGTTTACGGGGAGAAGCTTTAGCAATTGATGTCAATAAAGAGATTCAATGTGCAGAATGTTTGACAGTCTGTGCTCAGCTGAATTCACTTGAAGAGTCCTGATTGATAATCTTCTTCTGATGTTTGTTCAGAAAGAAGTGAATTTTAATGTATGTTGAAGATTCTTAGTATTAGTCGAGTAACAGAAGTACATTGATAAGCCTCCTATAGATGTTATCAAAAGGTCTGCTTTGGCTCTGTAACTTTGACAATGCTATTGTTATTCTATGAGTCCTAATGACGGACATAATCGTACAGGTGTTTTGATGTCACTCCATCATTTTGAAGCTTTGCATGACCTTTTTTGGCTGGCTTACTTATAGACTGGCACATCACCGTGAGAAGAAATAAAGAATGTTAGTTTGTCTGCCATGTAAAAATTTGTGCGTGATAGTTGTACATGTTTATGTATTGACAGCATTTGTATAGATTGACTTTTTATGATTACATTGTCATAAAGATTTGAAACAATTCAGAATTTGTTGCTTGCAAGATGCAAACAAACTTATTTAAAATACACCAACCAGTATCGAAGATCAAGCATTAATAATTGTTGCATTAATAACAAACTCCAGTTTTCAGTTTTTTCTATACATTGTTGCTTTAATGATGGGTCCTGTTGTCAACGTCCATGTTGTGAGTAAAAGAAAGGAAACTCAATTACATTTAGCAATGGTACAGAACAATGAAATATAGTTTTGTTGCTGATAGATAGAGGTTCTGACGTAAATGCTGCAGATAATAACAAAAAAATCGGCATTACACTTTGCTTCCAGAAGTAGCAGTTCTAAAAATATAGTTTAGCTTTTATTACATGGAGGAGCTAATATCGATGGTTTATAGCCTTCCATACAGATGTACTAATCATGATGTATAAAATTTTCACACATGTTTCGAACTTTAATCCTGCAGTGTTCCTTGATTGACATCCTTCTGTAACTAGAGGTCCCAAGTATAGAATATACAAAAGACAGCTGAGGGTAGTTTAGTTTCTCAAACATAGTAAACCTAAGGAATTTACTGCCTGAAGACATTATCAATAACATTAATGTTGCAGCCTTTAAAACATGCATTAAATTTGCATGCACTAGAAACCTATCCTGGCACACAAGGAGGCAGAGCATTTCCCCAGTTAAACTGTACTCAACAGGTCAGATAAACTGATTAGAATGCAAAAACTGGTCAGTTGACTAACATTTGCCATCAGGTGGCACTCATCATTTAGTACTAGCTAATGCAAAAGAGAGTTGTCATCAATATCAGGTGAGCAAATTAAAAATAAGTCCCCTTTATTTTATAGTACTTTCGGTTATGGAACAGACTGTTTTCCTTCATTATTAAACACGGAATTAATTTCAGTTTAATCAGTCCATTTACATTGCTGTGCAAATGGTGTTTTTATCAACACGAAACCTGACATTTTTTTACTTGATTTGCCTGGAAGTCTATTCTGAACGAGCAGCTGTTAACATATATGGAATTATTCTACATACTCGAACGATTGATGTTCGACACTATCAGCAGTGATAGTTAGAATCGAAATATCAGGCCGTCGTGTGTGTTGGTCGTGGGTAACAAGACCAGTTATTTAATTGTATTTTTGCCTAAAAGGTAGCGCTACAATTCTGCATTTCTCAGAAAAATGGCGACATACTATGCGGTAGAAAATGTGAAGTATCTCTGTGATTGTGGAAAGTTAACTCCTTTTGCTCTGCTTCATTTCTGTAAACACTGTATTAAACTGAGATGTTCAAAATGCGTCTCGCACGAGGTATAAAAGTTGTTTTATTTTTTATGTTATCCAGGTTGAAAAGTGCGTGCATTGTTTAGCCGAGTCGCTAGTATTTCCTCGTAGAATCATATAGAACTTAGAAGTCTCTATTCTGAAGCAAGAGTTTTTTTACACGGTGATAACACATACGTGCACAGTTATCGATAACCACCAAAATGCAAATTTAGATAGATTTCTGACCGCCAGCTTGGGTCCTAGAAAGAAATTCAGTGATTTTCACTTACTCTGTGCATCGCATTTTTGCAGCTCCAGAAGTGTACACACACACACACACATATATCATATTATATATATAATATCATATATATCAAATTATGTTATATCATTTATTATATATCCAATTGAATTGAAATTTGATAGCGTCCGTTCATTGAATAGTAATTATTTAGAACTGTTATGCAACTTTAACCCTGTATTTATCCTTGCAAACCTTGACCTAGAAATACTTCACCCATCATCTTCTTCACAAACTTTTTCTTCATACAAGCAGAGAGTAAATTGATTAGAAGACTCAAAGCTGATCTCAGCTTGGTCTTCAAAATAGTATGCTCCAACCTTAACTTAATCGGTATTTGTGATTCTGCACACAAAAATCTTGCACACAGCTCTTTATCAGAACTATTCTATTTGGAATTGTTACTTTCTCGGGTGCAGATTTGATGCCGTTCATCCTAGAAATTCCAGTAAATTTGTCTGAGCACATGTAGAAGTCATCTGCACACCAGGTCCATGTGGCCAGTAAACTATTGCCGTGTTTACTACATCTTTGTATTAATGAACATAGATCCTGGTGTTTTGCTTGGGCCTACATGAGGTGTGCAAAGCCAGCTAATCTGCAATGCCAGTTTGAAAGTCTGTAGAGATCATTCGCTACAGCCTTTAATTTCTGACCTGAATGCTCCTAGGCTTGCTGTTATTTGTAGCTGTTGTTTTTCTTTTCTTTTGTGAACTTTAACTCTTTCTACCGATTTATATGCCATAAAGTAAATTTGTATATTTCAGGTGTGCTAATTTTGTGTTAGAAGGTGTATGTGCCTATGAAGACACTGTTACTTTTTGGTTAATTAATGTTAAAGGATTATTACCATTAATTAGTTCGTTGTAATTTTATTAGTTAAATAGTTAGCTACATAGCTATGTAAAATGGATAATCTCTCTGGTTGATGCCATCAGGCTAGCAGGAATTCGAATGAATTCAATTCATTAATTTATGATAGTCAATAAATGATCTTATTATGCAATTTTTAGGTAGATAATCACTGCTGTCCGAGTTGTTTGGAAAACACCCCTTCTGCCGAAGCAAAATTAAAGAAAAACAGGTTGGCAAGTTTTTTCCTTAAAGCCATGCATATAGAATATAGTACATGCCAAAATCATTTGAATTTTGATATAAAAAATAAACCTAAATGAAACTCAATCATTTTGATCTTTCGAAACTAGCCTGCACAAAATAATATATCATTAAGACAATACCAGTATATACTTGCAAATGTGTTGACGTTATGTATGAAATTTTTTCACTTGGTAGTTGACATACTCATTTTGGGTGCAAAACCATCTTCTATTAAGGGTAAAAGAAGTTCACTAGAGTTATTGGCTAGGCACAGTGTTAAAGTACCTACCCACCAACCGGGTGCCTTGTATTTATTCTGTCAAAGTTAATGTTTGATAACCGTATGTGGAAGATGCTTTTCATTGGAAAACTGAACACAAAGGTGATGTCATCATTAGTTGTGACTCCAATCTGCTAGCCACTCATTAAGTTTATATTAAGTATTAATATTTATAATGAAAAATATTTCGATAGTTATTATAGGTAATAAAATGTACATAATAGTCATTTAAAATATAAGGCATGGTGAGATACAGTCAAAACTATTATGCTATTTTAAAGTGGTTTCCTTTAAAAGAAAACTTCTGCTTTTGTCATTAGGTGTGTCAATTGTTTCGACTGTCCAAGTTGTGGTCATTCACTGTCCACCAGGGCTACAGCATTGGTCAATCCTGAACCATCTAGTCCCATTGAGCAGCCTGATTCTGCCACAGATTCTCCGCATTCGGTTACTGGTACTCAGAAGAAGGTTTACTATCTGGCCTGCGCTTTCTGTCGATGGACGACTAGAGATATTGGTGTGAAGGACCAGCCTGCAGGTAGGAGTTTATTGCTGATGGGTTACCTGTAGGTATGTAATTGGAGACAGCAAAAAAGTTTTGTCTCATGACTGCATCCACATTATTTTAGCTTTCAGTCATGTATCTATAGCATTGTTCGTATTTCTAATGTTCTCAGCATGGGGATTGGGGCCTTAGATAAGGAAGAACTGATGTATTTTATTGTGGATTATGCGAGTGATTTGTTTTGGGAGGCTATCCATTTATGTTTGGTAGACAGGGCTGGTGCTAGGAAGTGTAGGGCCCAACTAGAAAATGGTTAGTTGGGCCCTCTACCCTACACAAGCTGATTATTGACGTTTTGTGCTTCGTGCAATATGTCAGTCCCAGCCAAAAATCACTGAGGGCTTGAAGCTCCACCATTAGCTACATTGATATACTAAAAACTGAAAGATCATATGAGAGTTTTAATGTTTTGTTATAATTCTTGATAATCGCTGACATACTTTTTGTGCATAAGCCTTCTAAAAACAGACATTTCTTGCTTTTTTATCAGAGAAATCTTTCAAAATCATTTCAATGTCAATGGATTTTGTAATGTAATTTGCTATAGATAGCATCACCCAAATTTTTTAGTCTCACTCATCATCACTGTTTGACCATAGTTATGTTTTAATCATTTTTATATCGCGGATGCTGCAAAACAGTATAAACATTTTGGACATACCTAACTAACAACACAACTTTATATTCCAAGCTCTAGGTTATATAAATTCATTAACTGCATTCTTTCTGTGTGGGGGTTTGAATATTTTCCACAAATTACTAAGTTAAATCCAATGATGACTTAACTAATTCATATAAGGCTCCCCCAGCTACCTTTTTTAAGAAGATAAATGGTGCCGGTAAGCTAAAATTACAAAACAAATAAACAGATGATCAGCAAAAAAACATTGAAATGTAGATATGCAAGGACAGACTGAATAGTTTCACTACCTTCGCAGTATGAAGAAAGTTCGTGTACGCTGGGCACTCATTAATTCATCATAGAGTTGTCTGATCGAGCGTGTGCTTGCGTCCTCTTGGAGAGGGGCTCAACTTGAATAAATCTGTCTAACTGGCTTAAAATTGGGCCTGTTGTGCAGTAAGTTGTGGCTGTAATTGTTATTGTTCATATCAACAATGATTTCTCGTTCAGGACATTCACCACCATTTGGTCACTCAAAAAATTTCTCAATGTATTTTTGTTATTTATACATAGTTTACTTTGGGTCCTGGTGCAGGGCACGCAATGAATCTTTTAAAAAAAATTGTGCAGTGATTCAAATTATTGTGGTAGTATAAAATCATTTGTTTTTATTTGTTACTGATAAAGAAATACGTTCATTCCAGTCATTGGACTTTTAATACAAAAGATGGAATTACAAAAACTTGTACAGAGTGAAACACAAATAAAACATGTACTCTGACAAGCAATACATAAAACAAATATTTTTTATAATTTATAAAGATAAAACAGATATTTTTTATAATTTATAAAGATGTATATTAATCTGAAAAATTGTTGCAATATAGACTAAAAAGTACAAAATTAAGGTCAAGTTACGTGATGAGATAATTCAGTAATAGTTTCCTAAATTCGATATTATGGCGTTGTTGCGATGTTGTTCAAATTGTTATATTCAAAATATTCAACAATTCAAAATTGTTGCCATGATAATATAATAAAATTACTCTAAGAACTCAGGCTTAAAACATATACAGGATTAAAAGGTTGGATCTGCCCACACAGATTCGTTTTTGGATTTAAAAATAATGAAAGATGAGATGATAGCTATTTTTGTAGTTTTCTATTTAAAATCTTTAAACTTCGTGTGGTTCAGCTGTGATGCTAGAAGTTTATGGAAACTTTTAATCTCTTTTCATTAGTTTTTGAAATGAGCCTGTGACTTCTTATTTGGATTGTAAAATACTACTCTTCAAGGCCGTTTCTATCATTTGTTGTGGATTAAATAGTTAGAATTTGATTGTGTAAAAAATACCTGCCTTCTTCAATCCTTGATCCTTATTTATAGAATCCGACTTTTGTGATGCACGCACTTGATTTATATTATGCAGCACATGCATATTAAAAATAAGAGGTAACTTTTTTCATATTTCTTACTATTTATATGCATCTTTTGCAGCATCCGGAGGTTGGCACGAACCTGAGAACCCAGATGCCAAACGTGTAAGTTCCTTTTCACTTTCCCACGTCTTCAAAAACACAAGTACACTACATTGTGTGGTTTCAGGGTTGGAGTGAATTCAATTTGCATTTTTTACATTAGAATACACGTCAGTAACTGCAGTGGGTAAGAGCAAATATGGATTTTGCAGTACATTAGCAGTAGAAATTTACCTTTCAGATTTGGAGTAGAAATTTTCTACATTTTCTGTTATTGCTTGGCAAAGTCGATTCTTGATTGCCAAATAAACATTTATGAGTGGTAAAATACCCAATCAAACAGTCAGTTTTTAGTAAAATAAGCAGGTCATTTCATAAAAATAATTCAAATCGTTCCCATAAAATGTGATGGAAATTTATTACGAAATTTCTGCTATGCTAAGCTGAAAGGGAAATAAAGGGATATTTTAGAATATATCCCAAAGATCTTTCCATTCAAAGTTATACTAGTGAGCATTACGCTTACCTGTTTGAAAGACATGTAATTGGGGAAAAAATTCTTAATAGTTTTAAATGTTTGCACCACCTGGTAAAACGGCACCGCATCACTATTCCAGTGTGCACCACTGATTCACCAGAAACATATTATTGATCTTATTCACAATATGAAGTAATTAAAACTTTTACTTAATTAGTGAAGCATGTGCTAGAAATACTTGATTATTTTCTCAAACTTTACGCAATGTTATCGGAACTTGTTTCTACCGACTTGCCGTTAAATACTGCACCTAGCAGTCATCACGCAGTTTAAATTGACATATTTTATACAGTGTTACTGCAGCGCAAAATTTCGAAACTAATTTTTTAAGCTGTATTTATGAACAGTGTTTTTTTGTGCCTTAAATTACTGTAGCTGTTCTTTTACAGCATATAGCAGGTACTGATCACAAAAGTGTTGATTGAATTTTTTGTGAATAACTTGTGATCCATAGATATCAGTGAGCAGCACTGCTTGCATACATGTTCCCAATCAATCTTAGCTGGAAAACTATCTTTATGAAAGTATGAATATATTACTTTTTGACTTCATTGTACTAAGTATGGATATTTCTGGAAACGATTATGTTTTGTAACTGCTGCTAAATAGTTAGCCATGCAAAACTCCTGAATTCATTTCCACACTCTGAACCACAGCTTTTTTATCACTCTTTTTTGGTTATAATTTGTAAAAATGTCAGCTTGTGCCCAGCTGCTGTTGAGCAATGACCTATACATGGGTCCCTTGCTGCTGTACGGTGGTGAGATGTACAGTTTTGATATTAATTTCAGATTAACACTTTAATTGAACACTATCAGTTAATGGCATTGGCTGAACTTACTGAACTGACAAAAAAGAAGACACCGTTGAGACGAAGAGCTCTAATGCAATATGGCATTCAGGTAAAGGTTGCTGTTTACTCCGTTCAGTGTGCAAAATTACTTAAAGGAAAACTGGACCCAATCTTAAACTATAGCTCAAAACAATCTCTACCCTAGCAGCTAGATTTTCACTGTTACATTAATTTCGCCATTCACTAGTTAGATGAGCAGTAGCATCTGCATGTTTCAAATGATTGCACAAAAAACAGGTGCTATCGAACTGCACATGTTTGAGATCTCTTGTCTGAGCAAATTTTAAATTTGATTTAATTTGAATTTGAAAATTTGCTGAATTTTTGTGTATCACACTGAATGTTGTACAGTAGCAGTGTAGTCAATTTTCTCTTTCGCGAACACGTGCAACATGCTCATGAAATATTTAAGCTGTTGAGAATTATGTTCATTTGTGATATCACCACTAGTTGAGCTCGCTCACCGTTAATTAAGATTTAAACCTATTATTTAATTATCAGAAATGCTTTAGCATTATTATAGGTGTTAAAATGTATACTTTTCATCACACTTTAAAATAGGCTAGGATGTGAAAAATCATACTGTTTTCATTTAAGTTCCATAGATAGTTATAGCAAACTTAATTTTTTTCATTTTTATACATTAGTTGTATGTCAACCCTGGCACACAGTCGTAGGCACAACCTTCGTAGTTATCATGGCCATTTAATCTTACTGTCTACTTTTTACTAATATATAAGTGCCTATATTTTTGTGCCTAATAAATAAAAAAATTCTTCCGTATTATTTAGTTGTATGTTGCAAAAAAGTTTTTTGAAAGCTTGTTGTTTCTTTTTAATTTTGTATTATAATGATTATGAATTTATGATGATTACAGGATAAGTACGGATTGACATCAGTTGTAGCTCGTCATCGCGCCGGTCTTCCCCAGTTTGCTGGTATGAAAGGGGATACCAAAGTTTCTATAGATGCTGAACAAAGTGAAGCAGTCGATGACATCGAACCTCTCCCAGATGATTATTTCTCACAACCGGTCAACTTAGCTAACGGTCAGCATCGAACAACTAATTGTTTTTTTTAATTGACAAAAAATGTGCTATTTAAAGAGCAATCCTTCTGCTGGAGCAAGTTTGGGAAGGTTCTTAAATTTGGCTGTTGTTTACACTGGCATAGTAGAAGAAATACATTTTCCAATTTTGTGAAAGTTAGTTGCATACATTAGCTGACAGTTGGTCAGGCTATCATGTTATTCTTTATAGTAAAGCGGAGTGAAGAAATGGTTGAGTGTCACAGTGCTGGCTCATCGATCGAAAAAAGTTGAGCAACACTGTGTATGGTTAACATGCGAATAGTTTATCACCAGAGAATTTCATCTGTGACATTCCTCGAGCCATTAATTTTATACATACATACAGTAGTTTACTTATTTTATCATAGATAATTATTCCTGATAATTAGGAAATTTCTGGTCCAACCACGACCATTTACATTAAGCAGGTCCTGCTCTTGATATCACCTTGCTGTGCACTGAGCAATAAAAAAGCGATACAAAGAAGTACAAGTGGAATTTATCGTGATCGAATGATAATTAACAACAGGTAATTCATTTCAAATGCAGAAATGTAAAATGGTTTGACCAAGTAAGAAAGCTGTTCATTGTGTGCAATTATATAATCTAATAGATCTGAGATTTATTAATACATAGTTTTTATCAATAACTGCAACCTCATTTATTTCATTTATGAAGATAGCTGGATTCGCATGCCGGATTGTGTTCGAGGATCTGTATTACAGAAACAAAACATTTGTACTTGTTCAATGGCCAGCTAACTACAATAGCTGCGACAATGCATGTTGTAGGTTTTTCTACCTGGGAACATTTATAACAACCAATTATGCTCAAAAATCTGCCAGGAACTTATTAGACATATAATTTACCTTAACATAGAAAATGACACGATTTGCTTTAGAAACGTTTGTCTTTTCCTGGTAGTAATTTCTTTTATTGCATCTTTTCCCTAGCATTTATCTTTTTTTGTAGTTTGCTCAGTGTCTCAGAGACTGATGTGGCCAGAGAGGCAGCCCGAGAAGACAGCCGACATGTATCCTCTTCGCAAGCAGATGCTGGTGAAACGGTCTCGCCGTTGCCGTGAATGTGAACACAATCTCATCAAGCCGGATTTTACAACGACTTCCATCAAATTTAAAATGCAGCTGACCGCAATGTAGGCATCAAAAAATTGCATAAATTGTTTTCTTTTTATCGTTTATTTTTTCAGTGATGTGTTAAGATTTTTTGTTGAATTGACCGAGGGTGTATTGTTGTAGTGTACATGATAACCCACCTTCTGGTTGCGACCTAAGCCAACTTTTGTCAACCACACATTGAGAAGACAAATCGGTAGCTTCCACTGATTCGGTCGTAGGCATGCAGCTTTGTAATTAATTAAACAACATTTAATCAAATCGGTAAATGGCTGGGTCATCACCGGAGAGGCTTCTCAGTTGTTTCATTTGTCACAGTTTTCTGTACTAGTTCTCTTACTGAAATGAATGTAGGGATGCACTGAATATTTGGATCGTCGCATTTTTCCCTATTTTTCAGCGTAAAAATCCGGTCCAGTAAACTTCGGTCGTAATCACTAAACGGTTCGGTGAACTTTCGGTATACTGAAGTTACTTTTTTAATAATTCATACTTCCTGTAAAAATTATATAAAAAGAAACCGAGTAGTTCTCTATACTGCTTGTAAAAATTTATCCGAAAAAAACTGATAGTAAACAGTGAACACGGCACAACAGACGACATTTTGCTTTCTGTTCCTGTGCGATAACTCAAGGAATGCAATGCACTGTCAGTACACAAGTCGTATCTACCGGTGATAGTGTGGCGGTGCTGTATTTGCTTATACATGACGATATAAATCAATGAGAACTCGAGGTAGTAAACAATTATACTGTTACTAAACAATTATTATTACGCAGTTATACTATACAATTAAAATTTAATTGTAGTTTTGCTTATATACTATTTTTATTAATTATATAAAATAGTTTGAAAAGCTTTTGAAAGAATTGGGGCTGCTTTTAAAATACATGATCCTTTACTATATAACCATTAAATAAAAACACAGAACAGTATTACACAGCTCACCAATCATCAGTTATTTAAAACGAAAAAACACTACAGGCTTTTCAATTGGAAATACAAAAAAATTTCGGTAAAAAAAATCGGTTTGGTGCTTCATTCCAGTATTTCAATTTACTTTGATATTTCATTCGGAATTCGGTTCTGTATCATGGCCGTCATTTGGTGGCACCCAAGTGTAAAAAAATTGTCTTCGATTAGATTGTTGAAAATGTGCCTTCGTTGCACCCCTAGATGAATGGCATCCAATTCTGGTCAAGAAAAAGTGCCTCAAGGTAGAGTGAGTTAGGGTTTGGTTCTGCCAAAAGGCTCTAATTTAAATAGATCCTGCAAATATGTGCTGAATCATGGCTCGCGGAGCAGTAAAGCCCAGCGGAAAGAGTTTACAATTCCCCACACAATTTAGGTAATCTAACCCTAATCCTAATCCACTTCACGAACTGATGCTTGCGTGTGAGTAATTTTGAACTATAGCCAAGCCCAACTTTATAAAAACTATTTAAGTCTACTGATGAAAGTTAATGAAAATGAAATTAGATTTTTGAAGCCATTTAACTCATGTTAATTAATTTTACAGGTTGCTAGTTCCCGAAGTAAGAATTCTTCCCGGTTTTCAGATACATCCTGGAAAGGTTTGTATTCCCATAGTGGTTTACCAAACATTTTCTGGACAGCAGAGCTGTGAAATCTTGTCTTTTGGCAACAAGTTTGTTCAAGAAATTTTTCCTCTATACAAAATAATGGAAGGTGAAGTTATTAGTTAGCACATTATATTAATTATAGCAATAGTCTGAAAATTCTGTATAACTTGGTAAGAAATTGTAGTTTGGAATGTTTAGCACCTCAGAGCTCAAACAACTGCATTGAATATATTTATGAAAGTAGAAAAGGTTGTATCTAATAGATAAATTTGCCAATTGTCCAGCAGTTTCTAGCTGAAATATCATCAATCTTAAACGTAATTAGTTAAGTGGATTAAAAATAATTTGACATTATCACATCTTAATCTGGTGAGAAACAATATTATTGTTTCTTTGTTTGAACAATGTAAAATGGAGAAAAAAATAACATTGTAAAAATTACAGTATCTACATATCAAGGGAAAAATCAACCTGTCAGAGCATCTAAATAAGGCTAGAATTTGGACCTTAATTCATATTTCTCATTTCTTTGCAAATTATGAATACCAATTGACACATTTAGGTTTTTTTGGACACCCTATTGGTTGTGTGCTTCCCAGCTTGATAGACTAATACTGCTATGTAGGACTGTTAATGTACGGATCTTTGCTTATGTTTATTCAGCTTTATTTATTCTAGCAGCAGACGAATTGACGTTCACGTACAAGTAGCCTTCTGTGCCGTCTTATTAAATGAAAATCAATAATTTTGTTCTTGTTCTACTTGTAGGAGAGCAGAGTGGTAGTAACACTTTCTAACCCTAGTCAGTTTGTAGTACATGCTTCCTTGTTGCCAAGTGACAAAGAAGATGATATGGGCAACTGCAAGGTTCGGTGTACAACTAGTTTGATTATCAAGCCATTGCTTTGAATGTCGATTTAGTGCGTGTTTTTTTTTTTAAACAGGTTTTTAAAACGTGTGTTAAAACTTATAATTTTTCGTAGGTAATTCTACCAAAATCCGAGTTGGTTCTTTCACCGCAAGATGACATTGCGGAATTTGACGACCCTTCTGAAGTTCCACAAGGCTCCAAAGATGATCCCCAGTAAGTAACACTGACATAAGTGTACGTATTGCACGTTATGCCAACTCTGAGTATCTTGTCATATCGGAAATAATTCGAGGTACTGATGTTGCCCGGATCTCCATTTTGAGTTTCATGTTTTTTCTGGCACGAAAATGAAAAAAAAGATATTCATTTATAGAGTATAACGTTCATATAGAACCTAATTCTGTACCCAATCTTTCTGTAAGTATGCAATTTATTGTCATTATTTTATAATACATATCAGCAAAAGAAAAATTAACACATTAATAAATACAATCAGTTACTGGATAAATGCTAGTAAAGCATTTACAGTGATTTCGAGAATTTTTTGAAACTTAATTGGCATTTTGACTTCTTCTATGATATATCAAATTTATTGAGCATTACTGTTAATAGTGCTAACTGTAACGGGATAGAAAGAATTTGTGGTTTTAGCGCTAATTGAACAGTATCTATGGCTAGAGTGGAGCATTTCGAAAGTTTATTAGTTGGATAAAATTCATCACTAAATGATAACTTGCGCGTTCCTTATGACTCTCGTTTCATACAAATGTGCCGTAGGTCGCTGTGTTCGGTTCTTATAATTTTTGAAGCAGAATTAACAATTTTCAACGACCTGTATAAATACCAATTTTAAATACCGATTTCTCTTTAACTTTGTTTTCTTCTAGGTTGGAGTGTAAATCTCCTACTTGAAGCACTACAAAAATTCTCAACAAAATTTACTTAAACGTTACAACTACTAGTATTTTCGTGCATGTCTGTTAGTTTATATTTTTTGAACATTTTCACTGAAACACATTGCACCATTTTTTCATAGCTTTACTGCTGTAACTTTTGGTGATTGGGGCAAAACAGCCATTAGCTTTTTGCTTTAAACGTGCCTGTTACATTCCTATTACTTATCTTTTTTTTCATTAACAAGAAAGTGTGGAACGTTTTGCGACCTTACTTTGTGATTCCAGAATATGTCCTAGTCGTATCCTGCAGAGTTTCATTATGATCGTTAAAAATGGTGAAGCCATGGGGCTAAGTTTTTTTACCAATGGTAAAACAATGCCTATTACATATGCTAATGTGTTATTGTTGCAGAAGTTCCATTTTGACTTGTTACTCTACTGCTATTGCACAATGTATATAATATTATTGCATTCTCTCAAAATTACAAAGTTGTAATATTACAACAAAGAAAATTATAAGCGACAAAGTATTGATATAAAAGCTGGTTTTTCTCTTTCAACGAATCAAAGTAAATACACCCAATCTATTTAATTCCAATGGAAACTAACATAGCAAACTAAAACTGTTCTTTCTCCTAGAAAGTCCCAAATTTTGCTAACAGTTCACCCACCATTTCACCTTGTGATTTTATTGTTTCATTACAGAATTGTCGCGTTTCGTCGAGCAAACAAGATTGGCGTTGTCGTGAAAGTCGTTACCGAGAAGTCGAACAAAAAACCAGTGGTAAGAATTCCTTTTCGTAGTTATCTTGTTTACCGTCGTAAATGGCTATTGCTGATAAACTACTTGGGAAGATTTCCTCTATTGTACGTTATGAAATTAAAACCACAATATTTTCATTTTTTGGAAATTGTTCTTTGGTGATTAAGAAAAAAGTTAGGCATACTTTTCAATTACAGTGTTATGTAATTGATCCAAAATGGGTACTGGCCTATAGCATAGCTACAGAGGTTACTTGAATTTTTGGAGTTTGACATTATGGTTGGCTGATTTTTGTAGCTGTGAAGGTCAGTGCCCATTCAAAGTGTGAGTTACTGTCTTTGTTGGCTCAGTAAATCCTCTTTTCGAAGGTATTCTAGAATAGTGATCAGATCTCTTGAACTCATTTGTATAATAAGTTATCAAACTGAATCTGTTCGTTTTTTTAGATATCATTTATTCTGAAGTACGACTACAAGCAGAAATCTCCAGGAACAGAAGACTACAAGACGTACTGGCTGCAGCAGTACGTGACGTGTGATCTGACCACTCTGGTGTGCTAATTATACAACTTTTTTCCTGGATTTATTTATGAAAACGTATTTATTTTCTCAGGCATAATAGATATGTAAGAAAAATGTAGAAAGGTACTGATTAATATGTTTGTAAGTAAGCAAGATGAAAATCATCAAAGCGGAAATCTCAGATGCCAATCAAACACGTTTACCAGGCTTCACACGTCTTATTCTCTAATCGCATCTTGACTTCGATATGCAATTTTTTCATCTGCATTCTAACAGTCAATGTTTTCAACACATGGGATGGGATAAATCAAGGAAAAATGAAGATGAGAGGAGCCATGAAAAACGTGTCTGATGCACATACATTTTGTTTCATACTGCTGATTTTGTGCATGAGGATTAATATTAATTGTGGGTCCAATATGATTATGATAAAGATTTTGAATTTGATACATTGTGTGTTGGTTCATTTATATATTGTATTACAGTCAAACCTTATTACACTGCCTACTTTGGAACTACAAAAAAGTTGGTGTTGCAGAAAGTTTGGCATTAATACATACACGTATATGCAAATATAAATATTTTGTTTAGCTAAAAATTTGGGCGTTAAACGAGGTTGGCATTATAACCATGGCTGTTATGAGGTTTGACTGAACAACCAAAATGGCAGTTTGCAGTTCTGTCATGGATCTTATGTGCAAAGTAATAATATAATGTATTTCATACATTTAATGATTTCTTATTTGTGTGAAAAAATTACCATAATAACTTCATTGTAATCAGGCAGTTTGCTTCAAATTGATAGTACATTTGTTCTATACCCAGTTATGGCTGCTAATTAAATCTGAATTTTATTAAGTTAGAGTTCTAGAATTGTACTGCATTATTGTAACTTTGCTTGTGTCAAAGGGCTGTTTACATTAAACATTCTTGAATAAACAAGTTACATAGTACATTGTGTGTCTGTTGTACTAGCTTTGAGCTGATATAAAATATGGTGCTTCTACGACAGTATGATCCCTTTATAACGAGGCCTGTTATAATGAGCCTCTGGTTGTTAAGAGTGAATATGAAAGTCACTTTCAAATCTTAGGCTTATGTAATGTGTTTAAACCTTGTTTATAAGATATCCGATATGATGAGATTTTTTTTATTACGAGGGAATTTTACTGCCCCGTGACTGTACTTCCCCCGCATATAACGAGCGAGTTCTTGCAGGTTTGTGTTATAACTATAGCACCTATTGCGCCAAGAGCAAAAAGGTCATTCTGTACCATATCAAGCACAGTATGTGCAGACTTGCTGAGTTTGAATTATTTTTATGGGTGATGCTGTGCAGCTTTGCTTTCATTTAATTTCCGCGAAATTTCCTTTTTTAAGAAGTTTTGCTCTTGCCACTTTTGCCAGGCATTTTTTCAAAAAAGATACTGTCCTGCTTTACAAAATAATTATTGTGTAACTTTCCAAGCTCAATTCTTTAAATAAAAATACTGCTTTGAATGAAAACCATGATTTTACATTACACACGGGTAGCAGATGATAGACTTAGTTGTTAGATGACATAGGTCTGTTGAGGAATCTTTCATAATCATCAAAAATTTTACAGTGCCTGCATAGCTATTTAAATAAAAACGTGTTTTCCACCATGCAGGTTAATTACATCCAGGATCTTGCACAGACATTTAAATGGTCACAAATAACACCCACGCTAAACACACTGGCTGGTGGTTTTACACAGGAATTTATTGCAAGGACAATACATCTTTAGTCATAGAAATAACGTAGTTTTTAACACTATGTTTACTCTTTCGTGATAAAATACTTGCTGGACAAACTTGCTTGTTTGTTAAAGAACTTGTGCCAGTTCTAAAAGCAAGTGCTCTTTTCATTATTACATTATATCTGCCGAATAGGCTTCATTTCTATCTTGTATATGTATTCAAACAATTGACCTTGGCCTGTGGTGAGCAAATTTTGATGGTCCCCTGAAACTCGTTGTAAGCAGATTACACTGTATTATTCATTTACAAGGACACAAATTAGCACACTTCATTTTGTGCGTATCTGCATTGCATAACTTTTGTATTTTTTTAATTAATCAGAGACTTAGATTTTAAATCTTGGACATTAGCTATGTTAGATATTTTCCCTTCTAATAATGTACAGAAAACAGTTGTTTGCGTACATCCAATACAAACGAAAGGAGTTTTAATTACTTTCCAGCTGTCACACTGGGTCAACACATAATAGCTCTTTTAATATTTGTCCATGGGCTTATTTACTAATAGGCTAACTGGGCCATAGCCGAGGGTGCCAGATTTTAGGGGACCAATGTTAAAAAATTTATTTTGTTCAGAAACTACGTATCCTTTCATATTCATATAAAGCTCGTAATTTATAACACACCACAAAGTAGTTACGGAATCCATAGTAGCAATCCGCTACTGAACAAAGAAGTAATATACCCACCACACAAGAAACACTTACACTTACTGCTACGTAGAAAGTACTACACCACAAGATATTGTGCAGGCTGCACAGTTATAAGCACTATACAAAAGTATATAATTAACAATAAAAATTGTGCATTGCACTTCATATATAAACGACCATAAATCCAAAATAGGCATGGGTGGAACTATTTACTTAGGGCGTCGCTATGCCTTGGATACATCCCTGCATCTCTCACTGATGCATGTTAGGAGACCTCAGTGGAAGTACTTTACGTGGATTAATGGAAAAATACTAATATCTGAATAAATTAACAAACTTTTTTTTGCTTATATTTGTCTCGTGGCTGTTATGGTTTGTCTTAAAATTTAAAACATGTTTTCTACAAGCCAAGATGCACGGCATGCTGTACGTAAATGATTGTGACAGGATAGGAACCTATTAATTGGCAAGCATAATCCCTAAAATGATATACTGTGTTATCAGAGGTGTTTTAGTCTCTATTGAGGTAAATATTTTCCCTCAATGTGCAAAACGGCTGGTGAGCAGGTGAAACCGACTAGGTTTTCGCGACTGACTTTGCTGTACAAACCCAGTACTACCTAGCTTTGGTCACAAACTTTGTTGTTATCACATATCGTATAATAACTTTTCTAATTTTTCAAACCAGTATATTTTCACTGAGTGACTGGCGAGCAGTGCCATAACACACTAGGCCAAAAAAAGATTTTACTGATAATCGAATCGATGATCTGGACTTCTTTAAAGGCAGAGAAAGTTTACATAAACAGAACTCGGCCAATTTAACAGATTTCTGGATATGTGGTGGAAAAAACTGGCCTAAACCGAAGAAAATTTGGATAATCCAGGCACCCCATCGTTGACACACCCATATAAATGGTGCCAACGCCCAAATGATATGTAATTCCAACAACTATGTTGTTCAAAAATGACTAACTGGTATATCCTTTCTCGATTCGTAAGGTTGTACAAGCAGCCAGCATTAGCACACCAAAGCATGAACACGTACCAGTCATAGCAGCAATTGTTTCAAATTCTAAACTGACAATAGACCCTTGTTAGCTAGAGGTTAGTTCTGTAGCTCTCAGCTAGAAAAGTTTAGACAAAGATTGCATGACCACGATACAGGTAGCTTATAGTCATTGTTGGGCTCGATCTGACTGTCAGCGTATCAATTTGGCAGTGTACCAATTTCCTTGCGACATTTGTAAGTTACAAAAGTAAATTTAAACAAAGATTGCATGACTGCAATATACGTGGCTTTCTCATTGCTGGGCTTAATTTGATTGTACAAAAGTTGGCAGTATGTATATTTCCTTGTGACATTTGTAATCTGCGAAAGTATATTTATGCATAGAACAATGTACCTAGAATTACATGTAAACTTACAATAACTTACAAATAAACACTTTAAAATAACATTAAAACCACGTCATAATAAAAATACATAAATAGTTTCTCTTCCAATATATAGGATGTAATTGTGCTAATCGTGAGGGTATATAGTTCTTAACCACGGTCTTGGAAGATACTGCGATCCGTCGTAGTTTTCAAAATACTCTTCAAGAGAAGGATGGAAGATCTAGAATGGAAAATGAGATATAAAAGAATTTAGGAATTATTTAAATAACTTTTCCAATAAGTATTCCACTTTCATGCACGTCCAAATGCTGTCAGCTAATGTCAGCCTTCATTGTTTAAACTGAGTACATAATATAGTGATGCATATACATATCAATAATTATTGATTTTACGGCTAGTTAAGTATTTGGATCTCATGACCTTGATCTTTGACTTTTCGCACCCTAGAACCATATACAAAGTTTAGCGATTATAGCTTCATAAATTTCATTCATTGAACAGACAGACAGACATATACATGCACAGATAAACAGGACAGATGTGCGAACACAGATGTATGTAATTACATATGTGTGCTTGCAAACCAAAACCACCCATAAGTTGGCATAGTTAAAACTACGTTATGATGCTTCAAAGTAAAATGCACCAAAATTATCGTCTAGTGTTAATTTTTTGATTTTTATAAAAACATACACTAAATATATTGGACTTTCATATTCTAGCATCAAATTAGCAAGAAAATGTCCAAAACATACTTAAAAATTTAATTCTATTACCTTGTACCCACTTTTCTATAAACTATTCAATTGCGATTGTAGCTGCAATTGTAAAAAACTTGTGTTTTCAAACTCTGATAGTAGCTTGTGGAAACAGTCATTTTGCTTTGTGTTTTTTCTGTTGGCAAACCCAAATCTTCATCAGGAAGAGCCATCTACTGGATTTCAAGATAACTTCAACGAGTTCTTGTAAAGTCCATAGTAACCACATTTTCGTATGGTTTCTAAGTGTTTTGTAGAGACGCGACAAAAAACAATGGCTGACTATAATAAGAATTTTTTACTGACTATAATAAGAATCTATAATAAGATTATTTTTCACTGCATAACCTGCACCTCAGCTTCAACGTGGATTATCTCAGCTTAGAAATAACATAGAGAGATGAGCTTGGTATTAAAATGATCCTGATAAAATGGAGATTCAAGATATGTGAATATCTAGAAAATGTTAATTGCCGACTTATGGACGATATTGCTATACAAGCACACATATCCACCTCCTGTTGCAAGAATGGAAATCAGTTGTGAAACGAAGTTGAGTAACAAAACAACATTATTTTGTTACAGCAGAATACTGATGCGTTTCAAACTAAACTCACCAATTCAAAGTTTTCGCTCGCTATATTAGGTAAGGTATGACACATGGACACATTAGAAAAAGTTTGTTAATTCAGTGAAAAGCGCATTTAACTGCCATTTGAAAATTCCACTATACCAGTGCAAGCAGAGTTGGTTGCTTGTTAATGTACGCACTTCCACTACAGCTGGACAACCAGAGTTGTCAGTGCACATAATTGTCCTATAACAAGAATTGTTTGAATCACAGTTCATTGTGTGTCAGTATGCATTTATCATTCCTATATTTACCTTTTGGTATTTTATGACTTCTAAATTATCACCAGGTACATATGTGGTTTGAGGAGCGGCTCTGTCTCTGGTGTCGACCAGAATGGAGTAGTTTGGCTCGTTCCTCCAATGTTGCTTGTCTGCAGGATGATTCTGGTTTAGCCACCACTCTGGAGCCTCCAAAAATAAATGGGACAAGTATGTTACAGAAGTGGGCAAGAAAGGGCATGAGAAAGTGAAATGCCCATCTTACTCCAGGTAATATGCTTAGTCTTTACAAACAAGTATCTAATTCATTTAATTTACCCTATAATTTAATATTGTTATTGATAAATAAAAAATGTGCCAAATTTGAGAAAGCACTTAAACTAATCTTTGTTTTGAGTGCGATTACTACACTTTGGTAATTAAGTGTCAACACAAATTTATTTTGATAAGATAAACTATAAAAATTTAATTTTATACGCAGAAACTTGTATTGTCTAGTTCTAAAAAATAAACTCAAAGAACAACTTCTATAATGTCAGACTAGCTGTTTTACTTCTGCATTTTCCTAATCCGAGTTTTGGGTGTTCCATAGTACTTAATAAACTGTTACAGCATGAAAAGTTAAAAACATGTCTAAGAATCAATTAAGTTTATAGTTGCTAGGTCAGAAGCATCCAGTGCTGTTTTAACTGAATGAGCAAATCAAATAGCAATGTACCTTTGCTGTTTCATCCCATCCGATGATGACACCACGGTAGCCCCATGTCTTGTGTTTCACGACCTGTCCCACCCGGAATTTCACGTTGAATGGCCGTGGTGATCTTGGTGTTGTTGATACTGTTAAAATAATTTACTTTTGTTTATTATACGTGCTACTCAAATCGTTGACTGTTCTGCATTATCAAAATTATCACTGACTGTTTCACTTTTAGGCACATTAAAAGCATGAACATTTTTAAGCTAAAAGTGAGAAAGAAGAAAGTGAATGAAAAAGAGATAAAGAAAAGCTAGAAGATGGAGAGTGAGCAATAGACAGAGCGACTGTGTGGGAGAGAAGACAGTAAGAGGGATACAGAGAGAGAAAGGCAAGAGAGACAGAGAGAGAGGGAGAGAAGAACATCTAGCGGCTTGTCAAACTCTGAACACTAACATGCAAAATAGCCTTTTCCGTCTTTATTCCGATATTCCAAGACTTCAACTGCAGGAGACTCGCCCTCTTTGCCTATCAATTTCTCTGGTAACTCTTCTTTTTTTGCAGGTTTTCTTTTTGCTGATTTAAGAAGTTGCAAT
The DNA here is from genome assembly GCA_030141605.1 of Tubiluchus corallicola. Classification (NCBI taxonomy): domain Eukaryota; kingdom Metazoa; phylum Priapulida; class Priapulimorpha; order Priapulimorphida; family Tubiluchidae; genus Tubiluchus; species Tubiluchus corallicola. The sequence goes on along the minus strand of JAQGDQ010000011.1, from coordinate 1,443,462 downwards.
AACATGCTCCTCCATTTACTTGGGTAAAAGTATTGCTGCAAACTTGTCATTCCAACAACGATTCTGTAAAAAAACAACTATGTTACAATTCAGTTCGTTGTTAAATTTTCGAACGTAAGCAGTGGTAGGCCTAATACTAGTCCGAATCCAAACTCTTCCTTCATTTTGAGAAATGTGAAGAAATTTACTATCACACATTCCTGAAGCTGCCAAAATTTTGAACCTGGGCCAACTTACTTTCTTACAGCAGAGCTCCTTTCTGATTCAGGCCTGCTTACATACTCAGAAATGAGGTACTGAGCCGGTAAGGCTAATAACAATAGGCACAACTGGAGATATGCAGCTTGATTTTGAAAAGGCATTACATAGTAAACTTTTATCTCGCAATGGTGACAAAAATCCTCATTTTTTAATCTATAAAAACTACGTGGCCTACTGATTTTCACTGAAATTTGCCACGTCTGTTTACAATTTACACGTGATAGTTATAGGCGGAGCTAGGGAATCAAAACGTTTCGTTAACGTTGTAAAAGTTAGAGGGCGCCATAATATACCAAACAGAAAGCATGGCGGATGCTGCTGCTAGATCGTTGCAGTATGAGTACAAAGCGGTAAGACGGCATTTGATTATTTTAATGATTTTTTTATATTGAGATATAATCGATTTTGTATAATTACAAACTTGCGTGTTGCAGAGTTTTAGTAGGTACTAGTAGTACTACCTACTTTGAAAGCATCAAAGTTGTGAGTAGGTTAGTAAGTTTTTTAGAAACGCAGTTCATTTTTTCCAGAATTCAAATTTGGTGTTACAAGCCGATCGCTCATTGATTGAAAGAAGAGGCAGAGATGAAGCCACAGGTGAAGTTATATCCTTGGTGGGGAAACTGTCGGGCACCAAGATGGGCGATCGATATCAGCGAACGAAGCCAACAAACCAGGAGGAGCGACGAGTCAAGTATGTTTGTTAAATTACTTACCTAATTGTATATTATATAGCATTTTTAATTCTAATAGCATTAGTAGTAGCTAAAGCGTATTTAGTGACAGCAGTATTAACGTCACCAGTCTCAACTATTTAATTTCATATTCGTGAATTTCTCTGCTTAATTGCACAGGAGACAGAAAAGAGATGATGCACGTTATGACATGTCCAAGTTCAAGGGACAAACCTTACTGTCAGAAGGTATAGAGGACATGGTGGGGATTGTCTACAGGCCTAAAACTACGGAGACGCGGCAGACTTATGAAGTCCTCTTGAGTTTTATTCAAGCTGCGTTGGGTGATCAGGTATACTTTTATACTCTTAACTTTTTGTCCAGTCAGTGAATTATTACTTTAGTTGTAATATTGCTGTATTGAAAAATGCAATTACTATATGGCCTTGCTACATTTTCTATACTTAAAATCGCTGCTAAACGTCATCCTTAAATCAGCTGTTCCACATATGACTATCAAATCTCGAATTAACTTTCTGTAATATGTGATGGTATTTTTCGATACAGCTGTTACTTGTTAAACCTTAAAACTATGCTGACAAATTTGTATTCGGTTTTGGATTTCCTTGCTGTGACGAAGTACCTTAAGTTTTTATCTTAAAGTGTGTTTTCTAAAGCATTTATTTGTATACTTTGTTTTCTTAGCCACGGGATGTCCTGTGTGGTGCAGCAGATGAAGTACTGGCTTCGTTGAAGAATGACAAAGTGAAGGATAAAGACAAGAAGAGAGAAGTTGAATCATTGCTGGGATCAATGCCAGATGAACGATTTGCTCTTCTTGTCAATCTAGGCAAGAAAATCACTGATTACGCTCAAGATGAACGACAGCAAATGCTTGGTGAGCAGACTTGTTCAAGTTCTTGAACATTTACTTTCTTGCATGTTTCAACATTCACCTTTTTTACATCGGAGATCTTTGCATGCTGATTTCCGTGTAGATCAGGGGTCTCCAAAGTGGTCCATATGGACCCCTGAGGGTCGATGGGACTATCCAAGGTGTCGATAACTGTCTGGGGCCAAAAAGGGATCGATAGATGCCTGGGTGTCAAAAAGGGATTGATAAACAACTGGACCATTTGTAGTTTCGGGGTCCAAAACTGACAATCGTATAAGAACTAAAAATATGTGAAATGAAACTTGGTGATACACGTTTCTAATTCAAAAATAATTCGCTTTTCTTGTCTATTTATTTTATATTGTTTAGTGAAACATAATAACAATAATATAATTATTTGGAATCACAAGACAATGGACCGTTTTAATAATTACTGTTTCCACATGGATGCTGTAACTTGGATTTTTTACTGCTGTGCTCTATTTTTTTATTTATACATGCCTGTGGGTCGATGAGAAATCAAAGATTGTATGAAGGGGTCAATGGTCTAAAACGTTTGGGGACCCCTGGTGTAGACGAAAAGTTTGTTTTGCGACTTCAGTATTAATAGCATTTGGCTGAAGAATTCTTCCCATATGGTCTTTTGTACATGTATAATTTCATTGTGTGTGTGTTGGAAGTGAACCCGCGGCCTTTTGCATGGAAGCAGCACTCTACATTTGAGATATCAGTGTTACAATAACTGCTTATTTGAGCAGTAGTCATTGCCAAATAAACTAATGATCGTTTTATATCAAGTTAATTTTGTTTTTAGAGGAAACAATTGATGAGACTTATGGTGTCAATGTGCAGTTTGAGGAATCTGATGAAGAGGTATTTGATTTTCATTTTGATTCTGTTCAGAACATGACTAATGAATACTTTTGAAGGATAACAGAAAAAAATTGAAAAATTTTATCAACAAGTTATTTTCCTGCTTATCTCTTTTGTTCGTTTACCAACAGTTTCTCTGGAGAATACATGTGATATCGACATTATACTGTTTTAAGCGTCATTAGTTATGCGAATGTGTGATACTGCAAAGAAAAATGTGACCTATTATGACATTACGTTTAAAAGCGATGTCAAAAATTGAAAATGTTTGTTAAAGTGTGCATCGTGCTGGCAATGAATCATCATGAAAGCTGTTGACCTTCATCACATTGTTGCTCATGTAGATGCAATATGCATGTAGCCATTGACTTCCGATCACAGTCGATTCTGGGTGATTTGTCATAAGATGACTTGGATGCAGGTTAGACCCGTTTGCTCAAGTGATGCGGCCCTAGACGAAAGATGTTGTATGTAATGCACCCTAAGTGAGTCGGGAATATGGATAAATTTATTGCAATAGATAGTAATTTAAAATTAATTTGCCTAAAAATTGAAGGAAATATGACTAACAATTGGTTTTGTATAATTAATAACTTGTGGCCGGGTCGTGAAGTCAAGCAGTCCTAAGTTGCCTAGGTCGTAAACCAGCGACTACCTGCAACAATGCATTGCAAAGTGCATATCACAGGCGTTACTTCCATTAACATCGTTAAATTCTTTCTAGGATGATGAGGATGTGTTCGGTGAAGTGAGAGAATCAGACGATGATGAAGAAGATGAAGGAATGGAAGCCGATATCAACTGCACCCTGCAGGCAAATGTGGGTTTACTCGAATTTTTAGATTTCTTCAATATTCAGATGAAGGAAGATTATTTCTTTTTTGGGCGTTTCATTCTCGAAATAGTGTTGTACATATGTTACTACTTAGTCTAGTTTGAACTTTTTTACACAGCAGTCAGATGTTTTTTTTGTTTTCATCGTAAACTATGGCCCGAGAAAGCAAGTTGGTGAAATTTATCTATGCTAATAAAAAATTGGAGACAAATATAGCCAAGTGGTCACTGTATGTTAGCTGTGGGATTGATTTAATCGATTATAATTGACTGGTTTTGCTTTCGATCATTGATTATTTTTTCAGTTGCCGATGCAAATTGATTGCGTCTACAATGCCACTTGCACTTATTTTTCAGAGAAACCAGAAAATGATGAAATAAATACAGCTGTCATTGCGATAAAGTCAAGCAATATGGCACTCATTTACACTGTAACTTATCGCCTGGTGTGCTGCTTAAATGCGAAGGTTTCTCATAAGCATGTAAATAACAACAACAAACAACAGTTTTGTTGCTCTGTTTTGTAAAACTCCAAACTAATAAAATAAACTCACTTAAAAGTTATTCTTTACCTTTTCTACCAACATTGTAATTAAACAGTAGTAGTTAAGATAGCAAACCTGTTACAATCAAATAGTTATTTGTTAAATAATTCCAAATTATTAATTTTTTTATGCCTGAAAACAAATTATAATCAATTTCATATCCGATTAATCTATTACAAAAACGCGAACTGAAGTCCCACCACTACAAATTATGAGGGGGGGGTCTACTGGGAAAACCATCTGTGATAATGCTTTCAACTCTCTGTTGCAAAAGGATGTTTTGCTCATCTGGTAGCTCACGTTAGAGAATTATTATTCAGGGGTACTTGTCCAGCTGCAACCACTGCATTGAATATTTAAACCACAAAGTACTGTATCTTCACTGTTTATTTTGTATTTCATAGTCTGTTTCAATTTTTCAAAGCTCTTTATTCTCTGTTTTATGTTTTTTCTGCTAGTTGGGCGGATGATAAGAAACTCTTGGGCTGAGAAAATTTTATCACTTTTCCCAACGTTTTTACCGTTAATTACAGCTTTTGTTACTCATTGCATTTCTATTTTTTAGCTAGCAGATGAGTTGACGAGTGATAACAAGGCAGAGAAGACTCTTCATCCTCGAGACATAGATGCGTTTTGGCTGCAAAGGAAACTGAATAAGTTTTACGATGATGCAATGGTTGCTCAGACAAAGGCGGCGGAAGTGCTGGAAATTCTAAAGGTACTTGATTTCTATCTGTTAATGTCTTCATAGGTAATTTGGTGCATTTTCCATGTACGCTGATTGCTTTCCTTTTTAATCTTTGTGCCCATAGTCTCCCTCGGTTTACTATATTTTCACTTTTAATGCCATAGTTTTTGCTCCTGTTGACTGGAAAATGTTGAAACACGAAAATTAATTGCCTTGTCTACATAAAAATGAAATCATAGAATGACATATCATATATTATATTACATGTTAATCTTCTGCTGCCAAGTGCTTCGGTCCTTAGCTACTCTTCAAGATGAAGTATCTTTTAGAATTAGAGACGTTCCATTGAGATCTTTTTGCATGAAATCCTTCCTCGCCTCTTGATTTTTTTGATAGTTGAATTAGTTCATATAAAGCTTTTATAAGGAGACCATCTTTTGGTAACCTCAGAGCATGACCCACCCAATTAAGTGTTCTGCATTTAATCAATCTGCTGCATTTTTCTTCCTTGGTACAGTCTTTGTTGCTTATAACTTTTGGCCATTTTATCTCAAGTAACGCTTTATATAACATCTTTGAATCTTTATATGTGTGATCTGTAAGATTAAATACGGAAATCTTTTTATTGTTTTTGCTTATGAATATTGCTTGATTCACAAACTTTTCCTAGGCCTGGTTTTGCTGTTTTGTATGTACTACTTTAATTTATGTTAATTACGTTCAATTAATTTCAGACTGCTGTGGATGACAGAGACTGTGAAAATCGACTGGTTTTATTGCTCGGTTTCACAAACTTCAACTTTATCAAGATTCTACAGTCTAGTCGGCAAATGAGTGAGTATTTAGCCTTGATTTCCAGATCTTTTGTTTCACTATTTCGTGCATGATGTGCATTCATTATCAGTGTCAATTTTGTGTCATTGGTCGTGTTCAAATTATGAATTATTTTGCACACTAAGTAAAATAAACCAAACGTACCATGTTTGAAGTATTAAAAAGTCATTAAAGAGTCTAAAGATCAAGATTATCACTTTTTCCATTTACAAACTGAATTTTTAAAAATTTTGCCGTGAAACTACAAAACTATTGTAGCTCAGTCGTGGCATGACATTAAAATTGCCATGTTATTGTCTTTGAACAATTAAAAGTAATTGACCCAACACTGATTAGCAGTAATTTTTTTGTCTTGCAGTTTTATATTGCACGTTGCTTGCTCAATCGCAGAGCAGCGAAGAAAAATTGAAAATTGAAGAAAAAATGAAAGGAGACGTAAATCTACTGCATATATTACATCAACTTCATGAGACGGAGAAGGATGATATCGTACAGGTTAGTGTTTAATGTTCAAGGTACTTTCTGCACTTTCAGTCATGTAAGAGATGATGTCTGCATTTTCATCTTGTAACAGGTACTGTTTTATAACTTTCTTAATAACTCATCTTGACCCAAATTTAGCAATTTTTTTTACCAAAAACGAGGACAGGCAGTTGAAAAAGGATCTCTCTGTCCCTACAAAAATTTGTTCCAAATCTATACTTATCAGTAAATTCCCCTTTTATGTGATTTTCACAAAAACTCTTAACAACAATGTTGACATTTTTCGGCTGTTATCCTGTAAGTACACACATGCTGCATCGCTGATAAGTAATTGTATCCAACGGCATGATAAGAAGTCAATACAACACAGCTTTTAAGAAGCAAAAATCAATCTCTTTGTTGAATTTTTTGTAAAAAATATCTAAATATTAACCACTTACATTTTAGTCAAATATATTTGTGTTGCGCCGTCTTTTTTCCTAGTTTTGCCTTTTCAAAACAGCCTGAGTAAGATTTGTAGAGCAGTCTTATTTAGAGAAATTGGAACAGTTTCTTTGTAGTATAAAATTTGGTATAAAAGACATACCTTTATTTGGTATATAAAGTACTATCATTAGTAGAAGATTGACTACATTTTACCGTCACTTATTGGAAGAATACATAAAAAATAATAACCGATTGCTAAAGAACCAATTGTTGCCAAATAACCTAATTATAATGGCTTCATTCTAACAAATATAGGTATTGGAATGCACCTTTTTTAAAATCTGAAGTCATCACCGCTATCTTACCACCCTAGTGTGATATCGCATCAACAATCTGTCTCATTCGATCAATTCTGAGTACATTTTAGTATCATATTGTACAATTTTGCTGTGATCCATTACTGAATAATAGAACTTGGGCTTTTTTATTGTGTGAAGTCACTGCCATCATCTTGAACTTAAGATATCACAAAAAAAATCTGACTTTATTAGTTAGTTCATAATGAGTGTGTCAAATATAATTACAATCCATTGTTAATCGGCTGAGCCTGCATTTTTTCAAACATGAAGAGAAAGAAGAAGAAAAAGAATATGATGAAATAAGTTACTTGTGTTTGCTGATTAGGAAGAACGTGCTCGTAAAGCGGCGGCCCGGCAGGCACGATTAGCCGAGGAATCCGAGATGAAGGATGTCGGGGAAATGAAGCAGATTCCTCAGAAGCAGCTCGACCTGAATGACCTGATATTCAGCCAGGGAAGCCACTTCATGGCCAACAAACGTTGCCAGCTGCCAGATGGATCATTCCGTAAACAGAGAAAAGGTGGGAATTATTTGGGCATCTGTGATCTGACATTTTTTTAATTTGTCATTTTCTAGTTGATATAAAAACCACGATACAGTGATATAGTGTATCTTTATACAATGATACAAGATAATCCAAAGGTGTCAGAATATACAAAGTTGAGCAGTATTTTGGGAGGTGTATTTCGCTGAGTTACTAATCTGTATAATAACACTTTACAGGTTATGAAGAAATTCATGTTCCGGCACTCAAACCAAAACCATTTGGAGCTGACGAGGTATTTTTACTTATAAACTTTACTGTAAATTGGCCTTTTTGTTATTTTGGTGCGAATCAGGCAGCCTTTCTTTGGTGTTAGTTGAATTTGATTTAAGAATTCTTTTAATTGAATGTAGTTTCATGTTTTTTGCTTCTTTGCAGTCTCTGGTACCCGTTGAAAGAATGCCGAAATACTCACAAGCTGCGTTCGAAGGCTTTAAGAGCCTCAATCGAATACAGAGTAAAATCTTCAAAAGTGCAGCGGAGACGGATGAGAACCTGTTGATCTGTGCACCAACTGTAAGAAAATTATGCACGTTTCTTACTAAAAAATGTGAATGATTTTTATTTGGGGAGTTAAAGTTTGAGTAGCTATTATATAAACAAATTTAATTCATTGTTTAAATTTGTTTTAAAGTTTCTGAGACGATTTAGTCATTTTGTTAACTAACATTTTTTGCCGTACATTTGATGTTAATAAACACTAAAACTGCAAATTAACATAAAAAGACCTCTACTCAGTGCAACAGTAAAACATTTACTGACTACGTGACCGCTTGTCATTTCACTCAGAAACACAAGGTGCCAGATAAGTTTAATCAACAAACACTAACATTTAATGATACCAAGCAGCAAATTTCTAAGCGGAATCATTATTTATATTAAAATGCAATCTAGATGTGCACTGCAGTGTTTAAGTGGATTTAATTACATCTGTTTAACTTCGTATAAATCTGGCCTTTTTGATTTGAATCTTTTCACTTAAGAACTTTTGCACAGGAGAAAATGTTTTGCTTTATAATTAACTGAATACGAAATTTACATTTTGTATAATAAATAATAGACTGAGCAGTGCCAGGCCTGGGTAGTGCATGGGTGGGTGGTCGTATTGCACGCTGCCTCCAATTATTTACCTGTTGATAGGGGATATATATTTAAACATCACTAAGACACCTTTGGTTTGATGCAACTGACTCCCGTCTTGGAGACTGCTGAGCTGCATAGAAAATAGGGTTAATTAATTGTTATAATCCTAATGTCATGATTATTATTAATGGTGATACAAATCCACAATTAAATTAAACTTTAATACCAAAATTAAAAGACAGGAAATGTGAAAAAGTTGGGAGCCGCCTTGATTTCAACCAGGAACCTTCTACTTACATTGTGGTGCCTAGTGGGCAGTCCAAAGTTTGTCTCTTGTAACTAGTCAATGAAATTCAGCAGTTCCAATTTTGGATCACTCACAGTAAGGCTATTATAGCTAATTTACTTTAACTAATTAACTCACATTAACTAATTAGGTCACAAGTCTTTCATGTTTCCTTTCTTTCATTGTGTGTTTAAAGTTTATTTTAACACACTGGACATAAACTTACATAGAGTCTGTGTGAAATATGCACATGAATATGACAAACTAATAATGCTTTCAAATGACAAGTTAAACTGAAGAGATCTCGGCATGACAATACTGCGGCATTTCACCAAGGTTACCTTGGACAGAAGAGGAAAAACAAAAGACATAAAGGTCGGAGATAAGAAGGGCGAAGGAAAAGAAGCACGTTAATAGAAAGACAATGGATAATCAATGTGTTAAGCAATGTTACGTAAACACAGATGCATCAAATAGCTAATAGAATTTCTAATTATAAATCTGAAGCAAATGTTTATACTACGTTCTACACAAATCGCAGGAAGTTTGGTATCAAAATTTAATTAATTGTAGGCTTCTAATATCATGAAAAATAGGGTTTCATACTTATTTATTCTTGTTAGGGAGCTGGCAAAACAAATGTGGCATTATTAGCCATCATGAGAGAGGTTGGTAAACACATTAACATGGATGGTACAATCAACGCTAACGAGTTCAAGATCATTTATGTGGCGCCTATGAGATCATTAGTACAGGAAATGGTGGGAAACTTTAGCAAGGTAAATATTTGAGGAAGTTTGTGTTTTGCAGTACCTGAGGTTTTTCTTGGTGCCTGAATTAGATAACCTACCCTCGTGTACTGACGATGCACTCAGAAGTCATCTAAGAGATCTTCGTTACCTGTATTGCAATCAAGTGTTTGGCATTTACTATCTACAGGTGCTAATAGATTAACTATCTATATACAGTAGGTACCGGTTAATAGACTCATTTTGGGATGGAAGTGTTTTAACCCAATTAACCAACTGACTCTATTAACCGACAGCTGTGATATTACTAGTACAGAAGTATGAGTCATCACTCTTCAGCTTAGTATGCACTGCAAAGCTTTAAATGTTATTTTTTATGCTTATGTTCTATTTTTCAAAATCAATGCTATGCTGTTAGTTGCTTTATGATATTTATGCAGATTACCGTCGCTGCATTAGCAGCATAACAGAAACAGTTAACTAATTAAACAAAAGGCACCAAGAGCTTCAAAAGCAAACTGCTAAGTGTCTGATTAAAAGTTTGGCTTCCAGAAATTTTTGGCCAATGAGAGTAATTTCAGCAGACAATGGGTGACAGTTTCAAAGCAAAAACGCTGTGTTAGAATATTAGCACATTGTAAACAAACCTGCTTACAAGTAAAAGGGTTCTTAACATGATTGTTTCTACATATATTGCCCAAAAGCGTAAAATGATAATGCACAAAAGCTACGTAAAAGTAGTAAAGCTTTTTGACCTCGCACAAGTGTCTTATTTTAAGTAGACGAAGAAAAATTTTGGAGTCAATTATGCGGAGATTTAGTGAGTCAATTGCTAATAGTTCTTATATACATTTGAATAGCAGCTACCTATATCAGACATTATTCGTCATCCGAATTAATGTTTTGTCATTAAGTCAAAAAGTACATTGGAAAATAGAACGTTAAGCAACCACATTCATTTTGGGGCAAAGGGACTAAGCTATTGGTCAAGGGGATGCAGTGAGTATTAGGGGTGAGCGTCGAACGTTCGAATTTGTTTCTAACGAATTTTTTTACTTCAAATTCAATTCAAACTTAAAGTTTTGGATTTGAATAATTCAGCACTTTAACTACATATGTTCTGTATCATTAAGTTGTCTGAAACATCATGCAATCATCACTGTTTCTAAAGAAATTATTGGTGTTTTCATTGCATAAAATATCAAGCAGTATGTGTGATCTTTGTGTGATTTTACTTATTGATTTGAAAACTTTTAAAAGGGAAATTTATTCGGATTCGGAATCTTGAAATTCAGTTTGATCTGAGTTCAATAGTCACAAATTCAATTCAATTTGAATTCACTTTTTAATAAAGAATGCTCACCTCTAGTAAGTGTTTAGTAAATGAACGCGAGCAATACTAATCTAGTAACAATCCAGTTCCAAAAATACTCAAATAAGATAGATTTAAAAATGGAACTGTTACAAGTTCTATATCTGTAGTTGTAAATCCCGGATTTTCTCCTGTGTTTTTAGAGATTAGCAAGTTACAACCTGCAAGTGTCGGAATTAACAGGCGACCACCAGCTGAGTAAAGAACAAATACAAGCTACACAGATCATCGTCTGCACCCCCGAGAAATGGGACATCATTACCAGAAAGGGAGGTGAACGAACATACACACAACTTGTTAGACTGATGATATTTGTAAGTGAATCATTATTTTAACACTTCTCATCGCCCACTGCTGCTGATCTAAGTTCTATAGTGTAAATTGCAACAGGGACATCCTTTCAACAGAAAGTTGATAAGGAGAGTTCTAGTTTCTAGGACTATTCTAGTATTCTTATATTCTAAAAGGCAAACCGGACACAATTTTAAACTATAGCTCAAAACAATCTACTCTATAAAATATTGAAAGGTAACGTACCATTTTTTCGAGAATGACTTACGCGAAAGAAGACATGCATTTTACCTATTGCTAGTTAGAGCGCCTGAATATTGGAAGCAGGTTGCAGAAAAAAGCAAGTGCTTTACCTCTCGGTTCAGATGTGTTCAAGTGTGAAATAGTACACACATTCGAGAACTCGTGCTTAAGCACAGCAGTAAACTTTAAATTTGAATTTTAAACTAAAAATTTAGTATATTGCACTTAATTTTGTACAGTAGCACTGTACTTCAATTTTTGCTCATGGAATGTTTGCACAATTGAAGTTTATGTTCATGTGTGATGCATCACTAGCTGGGCTCCTGGGTGGTTAATTAAGTTTTTAGCCTATTATTTAATTATGAAAAATGCTTTGACATTGTTATAGGTGTTAAAATGTATATTTTTGCACTACTTCAAAATGGGGTGGAATATGAAAAATCACCCTGTTTTCCTTTAACTAAAACTTTTTACTTTAACTTTCTTTGGTTTTTGGTTTGGTGATTGGTTTTGTTTCATGTAAAAAAAGGATTCAGGAATTTGTTTCTTATTTAAATTAAACTTTGGTACCAGTGGCTGTTTTGCTCGTCATGGTTTTGCAGTGGAACTAATGTAGCTTTTACTCTAATAACTCTGGAACTTTGTTTGTTTCCAGAGCTGGTCACTTCATAAATTAATAGATCAGCATCTTTTTTCCATAAACTATAGCAGGGGCTAAGAATGAAAGGATGTCCTTACTTAGCAAGCAGTTTATGTTTAATGTTAGTGTATGTTTTTTTTTTGTTATTTATAAGTCATATATGCGCGACAGGTGCTAAAATCTGCTATATGCAAATTAATGGTTTTTGTTACCCAAAATTTCATTGTAAGTCGTCGTAGTAAACCATTATCATCATTACATGATGACAGGCTTGACTGACTGACATCATGTCATTTTTTACTGGACTTTGCTTTATTTGAAGAAAACAAAATCATTTGTGCTAATCAATAATCAAAAATTAATTTTCTGACCAAACTAATTAAACTTACATCTTCACTGTATCTTTAATTATTAATTACAATTCAGTTGACAAAATTTTAACAGAAAATGACTTGACATACTGGACAAACAACTCCTTTTCTGTTTTGCCTCAAAATTAGGCCAAAGGCCTACTTAATCTATTCCAGCCTACACCTGTAGGTCAACAAGCCTAATTTTACGAATGCAAACACTGGGAGGCACCACGTGCTTATATAAATGATACTCTACATGCAGTGTATCCTGGATTTAGGTACAAAATTAGAGATTACTTATGTTTACAATTTTACTAATTATTTTCATTATATTAGGATGAAATTCACATGCTGCACGATGACAGAGGACCGGTTTTGGAATCATTGGTTGCCAGGTAGGAATGCAACATTTTTCATCTACACTATTAGAACATGAATGCGCAGTCTAGTTGCTCTGCCGTTCAGTGCTGTAGAATGATAATCTAATCTAAACACTGTGAGTTCAAATCTTACTGCTCACTGTTTTTGTTTGTTACATTTTCAAAGTAGTTTGCTAATTGGCATTGTTTTCCAAGTATCCTGATTCGGCCATCTAACACAGAAAAAAAAGCGAGCCGTTTATATCGTCTTAGGAAAGCCATTTGAAGTGTGATTAGTTTTACATTGTAGCTTGGAAAGCCGTGTTCAACTTGGCTACTCATTGTTGGCATACTTACAAGGAAAATCAGTCTCCTTCTTCATTTGCCTATGCAGTGGTGCTGGCAAGCCACTGGCATATCAGTGTCTAGTTTTTTGCTGGATTACTGCTATGTTTACCTGCACTGAAGGCAGATTTCTTTTATTTTAGAGCTCTGCCTACCCAGTGTCTATAATTGATGTAATGGCCTAATTGGCATGTAATGATGATGATGATGGTGATATATGAATTAAGAATAATTTTAGTGCATTCGTTATATATATAACGAATGCACTAAAATTATTCTTAATTCATACATCATCATCATATAGATCATATACATACATATATTATTTTATTCGCATATCTTACAACATGCAATCTAAGTTAGTAACAGAACTAAGTTGGTAACAACGTACACAAATACATATTTACAAATTATTCAGTCAGCGGGTTAGTAACATTTCATCAACTTCATCCTTTGTAAAACCAGCAGTTTCTTCAGAATAGTGAGACCAGTAAAGTTCAGGCGCTAATTTATCTAAATCTGCGTAAAATCCCATTCTTTCAAGTATACTGCTGTTTAGTATTTAAGTACATACTTTCTTCTTTCTAGAACAATTCGTAATATAGAAACGACTCAAGAAGAGGTTCGTCTGGTTGGTCTCAGTGCCACGCTGCCCAACTACGAAGACGTGGCAACGTTCTTGCGCGTGGACACGACAAAGGGACTGTTTTATTTCGACAACAGTTTCCGACCTGTCCCGCTCGAGCAGCAGTATATTGGTGTCACAGAAAAGAAAGCCGTCAAGCGTTTTCAGGTGATGAACGACATAGTATATGAGAAAACCATGGAGCACGCTGGCAGAAATCAAGTCCTCGTCTTTGTTCACTCCCGCAAAGAAACGGGTAAGACGGCCCGGGCTATCAGGGACATGTGTTTGGAAAAGGATACACTGGGGCAGTTCTTGAGGGAGGGTTCTGCATCGACAGAGATATTACGCGCCGAAGCTGATCAAGTCAAGGTACTTTATTTTATTGGTTAGTTTTTTGTTGTTGCTCTGTATGTAAGGCTGTAAACTTATCCGTTTTTGAGGAATCCTATACCGGAAAATTCTCATAGCTTATCGTCACAAAAGCCATTAGGTTCAAGTTACAAAGCGAAATACGGAAATTTTTTTAGAAATAAAAAAGGTTAATCTAAACCTGATGACAGTTTTTAATGTACGGTGTTGTACTAAAATGTGACAATTATAAAATTCAATAGTGCTTTGCAATTAACATGTGACTAAGATTTTCTTAGAGTATTTTCTGTATACCTTTTGTTATTCTCAAATTTTGTTCATAAGACATTGAAATGACAATCTAAATTAAGAAAAGGCTAAAATAAGTAGCCGAGTGCGGTGTGCTTGGCTTTACTGCATAGTTGAGCAATGCTGAACCTGGGTAGCTTTCGGAAAACTAGTTCTGGGTCATTTTCTTTACCATATGGCTCTGGCTTTTTTCTTAAATGTTTTTATTTGTAAGTTTAAGGATGTTGTATCCAAAATCTGCAAAACATTACGTGCAACCCAGCTGTTTATTTTATTTGTAAGTAATGTCCATTTGTTTTTCCATCAGAGTCATGAACTAAAAGACTTGTTGCCGTACGGATTTGCAATTCATCACGCAGGGATGACGAGAGTTGACAGAACACTCGTTGAAGATCTTTTTGCTGATCGTCATATACAGGTAAAGATTATTCTGAAAATATCGAGTATTAATGAGAAAAGAATTCTTTGTTTCAAAGTTTAAATAAAAAATGCTGATACGAACACGTTTTACTAAAAGTTTTTTTACTCAAAAAATCCGTGTCTGCAAAAGTCAAAAATGTTTTAAAATTTAGACTAGTCTAAAAACTAGCAGTGCTAAAAACGTAAAAATCATGTTACATTATTTTTAAAATAATTTAAAAAAATTATTATATTTTAAAATAATGTAGGAACCATAAGATATTTTTACTAATAATATTTCATGTTTCACCATTTAGTATCTCAAAATTTGCGCATGTTTATGAGGTTTTTTCCCTTTTCATTCTAAAAACAAGTTTACAGCTAATTTTTAGATTCAACAGCGGTAATGCATAAAACAGTATTGTATGTTTTCGCTAGCTAACAAACGCGGCTCTTAAACTTCAACCACCATTTCTTAGCTATTATGCATAGGTGTTTCTAATTATTATGGTTGTGAAATTCTATACCTATGGTAAAATACACGATTTTTTGGAAAAATGCTTAGTTTTCTCCTTTTAATGAATCTTGACACTTGTCCTCAAAATAATATAAAATTTGCAGACAGTTTTTAGAAAAACAAGTGAATTTAAAAATATTTACTGTTTTTATAAAGTCAGAAGGCAAGATCATTTAGAAAGTGACAGTGAACATGACTGTTTTGCCAGTTCAGAAAGTTTGCCATTTCAGAAAGTGACAGTGAACATGACTGTTTTGCCAATTCAGAAAGTGACAGTGAACATGACTGTTTTGCCAGTTCAGAAAGTGACAGTGAACATGACTCTTTTGCCGTGTCCCTATGGTGCATTCAAATTAGTGATTTTCATCACCAAGTAACTCACAAGTGTGTTCACACTGAAGAGCAAAACTTGCTGCAAATAACCCGCTGAAGCATTCACACTAGATAGTAACTTGCAAGAATTCTACTTGCAGTTGTTGGAGAGTTTACAATTACTTGCAGACAGTAACTCATAAAGCAGTTCACACTTGCGAGTTTGCTGTCAGAGAAAAAACTCACAACTTGACAACTCGCTAGTCTGAACTATGCGACTCGCGCCGTAAGCTTGCATGTGTATACATGGTAGTATGTTGTTGCTACGGTTTCTAGGCATCCGTTTTTGTTTACAGGTTCTTGTGTCGACAGCCACGCTAGCTTGGGGTGTCAATCTACCTGCGCATACTGTCATCATCAAAGGTACACAAATCTACAATCCCGAGAAAGGTCGCTGGGTAGAGCTTGGAGCATTGGACGTTTTGCAGGTGTGGAGTTAAATAAAACTTTACAGTAATCCTCACTTAATGATGCTATGGCATTCTAACCAAAATTGACATTAAGCAAAATGTCTTTAAATAAAGTCAAAATTTCCATAGAAAGAAATGTAAACGAATTGAGGTACATTCCAGAGGCAAAAATCTTTGCTGCTTAGTTCGTACATTTAAATGATTTATAAGCTTTATTCATATTTCTGCTGATTAATTGCTTTCTGCTTGCTTAAAACCATCTAACTTTCTTACCAATACCTAGTCGGCTGTTGTTTTTTTTCGTTAACGTTAAAGCCCTATGCATTTATCGGTTAAACACTGCATAGTAAAGCCAAGTCCTAGGGCGACCTGGGCAATTTCTTATAAATACTGACTGCTGTGGCTGGTTGCAAGCAAAATTCCTTCCCATAAAGTTTGTACCCAGGTGCCTGGAGGTGTATAAATGGCAAGTAGATCTCGCATTTAGCAGTCAATCAGGAAGCAAAAACAAGTAATTGTACTGTCTACGTTACTACAACATTTTGGAACAGAATAACACCTTATGTACTGTGTTACTACTTCAAATTAGGCAAAAATATTGTTGATAAAATAAAAGATGGCTTTGAGCATAGTAAAAAATTATCACTAAAATGAAATATGCGTCATCACATGAAAAAAAGGTGTCAAACGTTAGTGTCGTTAAAACGAAGTATCACTAAACGGCTAGTCGCTAAATAGGACTTACTGTACTAACTTTTTGGTTAATAACATTTTGCTTTTAAATTATATGCAGTATTACTCTTGCTAGGTAATCACTATGGAAGTGTATTTAGAATTCTCTTTATAAGGAAATAATACCGTCATTCATATTGGTCTTTCTTAATATAGATTAAGCTGCTTGTGTGTTTTGCGTAGTGTAACTTGTAAATGGCAATAACTTTGGGCATAAATGTAAGAAGATAAAATTGACACGAAAAATAATCAGAGAAATGTGGAGATTGTTAGGATAGAAATATTTAAAATTTCACAGTGTGTTTGCCAGTGTAGAGCCGGGTGTTTACGTGTGAAAAGAGGTAACTTTTCCTGTAATTTAACAACAAAAGTCCAAGTCATGTGAAGCAAGCTTTTGTCTGAAAGATTTCACTTTGTTTTGTTAATCTCAATGTCTTGCAGTTTATCATGCATTATTATTGTTCTTTCTTCATTGGTGATATTTTGTGTTTACAGATGATGGGCCGGGCGGGACGCCCGCAGTATGACACGAAGGGTGAAGGCTTGCTGATCACAAATCACAGTGAATTGCAATATTATCTTTCCTTACTGAACCAACAGGTACGATAAACCTTTTTTTATTATATAGTAATTAAATAAGTGTATAGAAAAGCATAATTTCTTTTTAATATGAATCCTCGGTGCCTTGTTGGATGTTTTCATGAAATGAATAGGAGAGATGTTACAAGGAATAACGTATTCTTTAATTATACTAAATTTTGTGCTAAAACTTTCTCAAATCACAATTAAAAATTAGTAAAATGAAATATTTCTCTCCAAAGCCAAATTGTTTTTATTGTATAAAGTAAAACAGGCATAACATGGTTCCTATTAACTTACTTATGTTCTCTATTTCTACTTTGCATTGATCTGAAGAAAGTTTTACACAAATCTTGAAGAAAATCTTATAGAGTGTCTTATGCAGTATGTTTTGAGAGTTATTGTAAAGTTTTACAAGTTGGTATGTCTTAGATTAGAATCCTAAAATTTTATTTTACGAATGCTGTTTTTTCTGAACATTTAAGTATTTTTCTCATTTTGATGTGATTTTTGTTTGAATAGTATGTTATCTTCGATTCTTATCTTTTCTTTAAGCGTTTTTGCATTTTTTTGTACTTATGGATATTCATGTATTTTTCGTGTTTTAAGTACTCTGCCTTTAGTGTCATTTGTTTGCTGCTGTCTTCTGGGAATGGCGGTTGACTCGTTATCCTTTAGGTTTTTCACCATATTTTTCCCGTTGTCCACTTATATTTTTTGTGTATTTATTTTTTAATACAAACTGGTGGAGAAAATAAATAATAATCTAATCTCAGAGTTCATATGCCATGTTGGGTGTAACATTACTGCTATAAAAGTAGGAGTCCTCACTCTTCCTTAGTATAGACTGCAAAAGATTTAAATGAATTTTAGAAACAAATTAATGTCGAAATTCCTATGTCCAATTATTTAAAAATATGTGCAATTATTTAAGAATACTAATTTGTATAAGTGAATCAATAAAAAAAACTAAAAATAACACAAATCTGTTGATTTACAATAAAAATTACAAACATTTGTGCAAGGTCGGTTGCTTCATTTTTTCATCAAGAAATTGGTTTATAAAATTCTCATACTGATTAAAATGCTGAACATCTGTTGCTGCATGCTGCAGATTCACGCAAAGCACCTGGTGCTTCAAGTGATTGAGTTGCATATGATGATAACAGTGCTTCTTCTATGAAAAGCAGCTGGTGGTACCCCTGCGAAAAGCAGCGGGAGCTTCAAAAGCAAACCACAGGACAAGTGATTAAGTTTAGCTTCCAAAAACAACGAGGTTAATTGCAGCGGACGAGCAGATGACGGATTCAAAGCAAATCAGCTATGCTAACATATCAGCACGTGATAAACGTACCTGCTTACAAAGAAAACTGTACTTAGGACAATTGTTTATCCGTACATTATAATGCACAATGGAGAAGTAAAAGCGACATAATAATGTTAATTTGTTGCACAAAAATATCTTATTTTAAGCACATGAAGCGAAAATATTGAGTCAGTTATGAGGAGTTATTTGAGTCAATTGCCTAAAAATTTTATATACATTTGAATAGGAGAGGCCCTTACCAGACATTACTTAGTCAGTTAGGAGACTGATTCTATTAACTGTCAGTCTAATAAGCGGCACCTTCTATATTATGTCTCGTCTCGTCATTGTTTTAAAGTGTGAAACGTGCTTAATTTCATTGACTTTAATCTGTAGTCTTTATTTTCTAATCCAGTTACCAATCGAGAGTCAGATGATCAGCAAGTTGACAGACAACATGAATGCGGAAATTGTCCTGGGCAACATCCAGACGATCTCTGATGCATGTCAGTGGCTGGCGTACACTTACCTGTACATCCGGATGCTACGTAATCCAACCCTCTATGGAATCTCTCACGATGAAGCAAAGATGGACTCGCTGCTGGAGCAGAGACGTACCGACCTTGTGCACACGGCTGCCGTGAGCTTGGACAAGAATAACCTGGTTAAGTACGAAAGGAAAAGTGGACAGTTTCAGGTATGATTGTTTTATTAATTAATGCAAATAGGCAGTTTATCCCACAGGGCAAGACGTGTGCAAGTACTTGTTGGAAGTAGGTCTAAATAGAAGAGCTCAGCCTTTATTACTAGTCAGTCAGTCATCTTTGTGTATATGCAGTGAAGCCATCGTATTTGATCTTTGCCCTCTAAACTGAAGAATTTTGCATTCAAATTCCATTTTCCTTGCTGCTTTTTCTGGTTTGGTTTGATCATTTGAGCAAAGTTAGGCTTAGTCGTTGGCGCTGTGCTCACACTATTGTTGCAGCAGTGCAAAAAATAAGGTACAGTATTTGCTTCTTTCTGTTTTTATTACAACAATGATTGGTTTTGGTAAAGGGTGAATGCAATGAAGGGTCATTGTGACTTGTCTTGGGCAGTAACTGTTAGTCAGTAATTTTTTTTAATTTTTGCATTATTTGAAAAGACTTACTGTTTATTTGTCTCAGGTGACTGAACTGGGACGCATTGCTAGTCATTATTACTGCACTAACGAATCAATGGCTACGTATAATCAGCTTCTGAAGCCAACACTGAGCGAAATCGAGCTGTTCCGAGTGTTCTCACTGTCGTCCGAGTTCAAGTACATCACCGTACGTGAAGAGGAGAAGTTAGAGCTTAACAAACTGCTGGAAAGAGTACCAATTCCCATCAAAGAAAGCATAGAAGAACCAAGCGCTAAGGTACAGCGTAGCTTTTCCTTTTTTGTAAAGTTTGGCGACTGGGGGTTTTCTGCTCCATAGCAGAGCCTGCTTAACACAGATGGTTGTAGCCGGACAGGAATCTAGCACTGTGTACTGGACCAGCATTGATGTGCTTGACATGTTTGATTTATGTATGTTCTTCCTGAATCAGCTAACTAGGCAATATGATGTGCGAAACCAGCTAGCACTTTTCCTGTCGGTCACCCATTCGTTTACTGATAAGGTCAGTGTTGCTTAGCTATAGTCACTAAGCACACACAGTTCAGCCTAAAGTTAATTCAATACAGTCTCATCATTCTGTGAGTGATAGTGTGATGTAGGGATTTTAAGCGATACGAATTTGATTATACAACGCGATCTCTTATTTCAAGCGACAAAAACGATACTGAACACTTGGTTAGTTACTGTGCAAGGTGTCTCATGTATTGCAGCACCATATTTTTGCAGGCTGTTTCCTGGTTAATGCGTGGATACATGTAAATTATGATGAAGTTCACATCTTTGTTTTGTCTTAAAATAATATTAATATGTGAGCTGCACTGCCTGCACGTAACTGGAAAAATGCTTCTAAAACGCTATTTTCATCTGCGTGTCACTAGACCGACTGAAGAAGATTATTCAAGCAATCCTTTAAAGCACTATTTTTAATTTTTTGCATAATTCCAATGCATAAATGAAAAACAAAGCGAAACTATTATATAAAGGTGAGTGATACGTAGCGATAAGCAGCAGTATGCACCAAATTCGATACAACAACGATATTCCTACAATAATATTGATGTTGATAATAATAAAAACAAGTTTTTCGTATCCCACACGTTAATCGATACTTATTGATATGTATGATTATCATTAACACCCCTAATCTTATGATTATAGTAATTTTAAAGTGGCCATGTTCACAGAATTATGCTTTCCATGGATACACCATATATTTCTATTCTGAAATGTACAGTTGCTTTTGTGATATGTACTATTCAACTTCTAACTTTGTTTGTAGTTTTTAAAACTAAAATAGTATAAACCTCCTCATCGTGCAATACTGTTTCAGGTTAACGTGCTCCTCCAGGCGTACATATCTCAGTTGAAGTTGGACGGATTTGCCCTGGTAGCTGACATGGTTTACATAACTCAGTCTGCCGGCAGACTCATGAGAGCCATATATGAGATTGTGCTGCACCGAGGCTGGGCACAACTAGCTGATAAGGCCTTAACCCTGTGTAAAATGATCGATAAGCGCATGTAAGTAATTTTGGATCCACTGGAAATGAGGTTAAAGGAAAAGCTTACTCATTTTTAGGCTATAGGTGAAAATGATCTATGAATGAAGGTTTCTCTTTCGCAAATATTTTTTTAAGAATGATTTACATTAAGAATTACTTACTCAAATTTAAAGGGAAAGAAGAAAAAATTTTAAAGCGTATCTCTAAGAACTTCCATGGAAAGTTATATTACTGAGCATCACGCTTACTTTTTTGAAAGATTTATGTAATTAGGAAAGAAAATTTTTAATAATTTACAATATTCGTGCCACCTGATAAAACGGCACTGCATCACCATCCCAGTGTGCACCACTGGATCACTAAAAGACATATTATTGATCTTATTGACAATATAAAGTAATTTAAACTTTTGCTTAGTTTGCGAAGAGCGTGCTACGAATGCTCTGATTATTGTTTTAAATTCACACAGTGTTGTCTATACTTGTTTTAAATGGCTCACCTTTAAAATGCCAGCTTTAGCGGTCATCATGGGAGTTTAAATTTCTGCTAGAAATACAAACCCTGTATGCAATAAGACAGCATGTAACTGATATAAAATCTCAAGACGAAATTTTTAAGCTTTATTTATGACGAGTATTTCCTAGTGCTTTGAACATTTATTCTACATACACGTCTTCGTTGTCTTTTTTTTAGAAATGATTTCTCCACCATTTATTTGCCTTTAATCAAATTAGCAACCCATTTCACAAGTATTCTAGTAATAATTCAGTTAAAATATTGTATGTTGTGATTACATGTCATGGTTGTAGGTGGCAGTCAATGTCGCCGCTGAGACAGTTTAAGAAGATTCCCGAGGAAATTATCAAGAAGATCGAGAAGAAGAGTTTTCCGTTTGAGAGATTTTACGACTTGGGACCAAATGAAATTGGCGAACTTATCAGAGTTCCAAAAATGGGTAAGAAATTGACTTTGTCGAAATGTGCTATACAGTAGTCACCGCTTGATGAAACCACAGATAATAAAACCAGCCACATTTTAGAAGCAATTTGGCATGGTCTGGCATTATCTCATAGAAGCTGTGTTTTAAGAAAATTGGCTAATAAAACCAGTTTTTCGTTTAATAAGACCACATTTTTCAGTAACAGGTGACAAAAGCTATAGCAGAATGAAAAAAATAGAATGTATTTTTGCTAGTATACCTATTTTCTAAGATATGCAGTTGAAATTTAAGTCCCATTTCCTAGATTCACGTCTTAGTCAAACTCACACTGAAAGTTTAAGTCAGTTGGTTGACCATAACCCCTCGCCACATACAGCTGTTAAAGTACATTTTATTCTATTGATTGAACTTGAATCACTGTTATATGGCTTCAGACATTCTGTACATATGTGAGTGAGCTGACTACCCCATGTTTAATTGTCATAATATTAATTAGAGTGAAGCGTTTATACACTGTATTTTGCCAAATTCACTTACTTGCAACACATCATCATATAATGCAACCACTATTTATTAAGGCCACTTATCGCTGGTCCTCTGATGGTTTTATTGCGCAGCGACTATTGTATTAGGAATCTGATGTATATATTAACATCATTTTAAAGTCGATATGTCTGCTTTTGGGCATCATAATATTTCTCTAAGCATACTTGTACAAAACGGTAGTTATTAAACTTTTCTCAGCAATTGTGAAAAAGTTCTCCGTGTTTGAGCCAATGGCCTTTGGGTTGCGGGTCTGACACTACAACCACTAAATCACAGCCTCTTACTGTCATAAATAATCCAGATTCGGACCAGAATTTTTCACATTTTCTTTCTTCTGGATCAGGTTTGGTTTTTAGAATTTAATAATCATGCTGTCCATCATTTCCATCAATAATCAGTGATCTAGAAAGTAAGATTGCAACTGATTACATTTCCATGATCCTCTTTTAGGTCGACCAATTCACAAATTTGTTCATCAGTTTCCAAAATTGGATTTGGCTGCTCACATCCAGCCAATCACTCGCTCCACGCTACGGGTAGAGCTCACTGTCACTCCGGACTTCCAGTGGGATGAGAAGATCCATGGAAACTCGGAGGCATTCTGGATCCTGGTGGAGGACGTGGATAGCGAGGTTATTCTCCATCACGAGTACTTTCTTCTGAAAAGCAAGTTTGCGGAGGATGAGCATGTCATTAAATTTTTCGTGCCCGTGTTCGAGCCGTTGCCGCCACAATATTTCATCCGCATTGTCTCCGATAAGTGGATTGGTATGTTTTTCATTGTTGTAGCTAGTTTGGTTTCTTAAGCATTACATTCATTATGATGATACTCTTAATTTAAAGGAAAAGTAAGCTTTTTTGAACACTGGTTCATAAATATTACATTTCGTTTCACCTTATTTGTGCAACTTAAGCGAATAGTCAATTTTTTAGTTGATATTTTAAAAGCTAAATTGTACAGCTCGCATTCAATATTATTTTTTAAAACAACAAAACACATATTTAACATGACAACTAATGTTAGGCAAACATAGTTATCATCTGTACTGGACTGAAGACACAAGTTGCAACTAAGATTGTAGTCTAACTATTAACTACATGATAATTTATATGTACATGTACAATATTTTGTTCTTCTGTGAAGTAACTAAATTTCTTGAGTAAATTAACAATCTAAAACCATAGGTAGTGGTGCAGTTCAACATTGTGAAGCCACTCGCTATACAATTTAAAGTTGATATGTGATTATAATTCTCTGCTAACATTTTTCTGTCCAGATGTTAACGATGTTAGCCAACTTAAACATTATATTTTGAACAACAAATTTTGATAACCGAATGTTACTATTACTTTGTTTACTGCACATGTGTACGTATGTATAATATTTTTAATATAGTGAAAGCTTGTTATACAAGAGCTTTGGATTAGCTAAAATAGCATGCATAAATAATTACTGTCTTTAATGTTAGCTCAATAAAACGTTTTACAGGTTCTGAAACCCAGCTGCCGGTGTCGTTCAGGCATCTCATTCTCCCGGAAAAGTATCCTCCGCCGACAGAATTGCTGGATCTGCAGCCTCTTCCTGTCACTGCATTACGGAACGAAGCATTCGAGGTTCTGTATCAGGACAAGTTCCCATTCTTCAACCCCATTCAGACACAAGGTGAATGCTTACAGAACTGACCATAGCCACGGATGTGTAACCTGATTCATGTTTTGCCAAAATTTGAACGATTGAGGCAAATTGTTTATTGTAAATTAGAAAATTAAACGAAGTCTTCAATTCTCGAAGATGCTTATTTCAAGTTCTGCTTATTTATGGTAAGCTGTTTGCAGCTAGTAACTGAAATTTACAGATTTGCTACATTTTTTTTCAGTTTTTAATGCCGTCTACAACTCCGATGAGAATGTGTTTGTTGGAGCGCCCGTCGGCAGTGGGAAGACGATATGCGGGGAATTTTCCATACTAAGATTGATTGCTCAACATCAGAATGATGCCCGCTGTGTCTACATCTCACCCAAGGATGCCCTTGCAGAACAGGTACATCAACTTGTGAATAGTGGTCAGTGAAGGGATGAACTTGTTCACTTTTTTGTGAACTTAGATACTTGATAATTATTAGACAGGTATCTTGAACTTGAACATGAATGAGTTCACTGAGAAGGCAAACTTGAACTTAAGTTTCAAGTTCACCTACCAAACTAGAAATGAAAAAAATGAAAGAAAAAATAATATTAGTTGCTCATATTGCAGGAACTTAAGGCATTAATTTATCTCAACGTTTAATTTGCATGATTTTCAGGCAAGGTTGCTGATGATGAGTCATTCTTAAGTGAAATTTCTGATAAAATTAAGTCAAACGCAGTCAAACCTAGTTAAACTGAAGTGAGAAAAATGACAAAAGTAAGCCATATTCATAATGCAAATTCCAGAATGATAGTTAAACAATTACATGTATAGAACTACATACATAATTCATTAGTGATGCCATCTATGTAGTTGCTATCAACTTGGAACTTGAACTTTGCTAAAACCCTGATTGTGAACTTGAACTAGAGTAAAGTTCATTCTGGTTGGGAGGAACTTTGAACAAGTTCATTTTTAGTGGAAGTTGCCCATCACTGGTTAGTTATTGTGTTGATAGATAAATTCACAGATCACATATAAAATAAAGATAATGTTGCGTGATTTGCAAAAGACATTGCTCATTTCACTGTTGCATTACCAATACCTTGTTGAGAGATTTTTTGTGTTTGTGTCTAGGCTTACCATGACTGGCAAAGCAAGTTTGGCATGCAGCTTGGAAAGAAAGTTGTCCTGCTGACCGGAGAGACAGCTACTGACCTCAAACTTTTAGCCAAGGTAAGGAAAAAAATTGAGTTCTTTTTCTATTCATAAACATTTGATACTATTTGATAATGAACATGCTTGTGACAGGACTGAAACTTCTTTCTTTATAAGGGATAATCCAGTAAGATGAGATATATGTCTCATTGAGACATATGCAACAGTGAAACAGTTTGGATACAGTTTTCACGGCACCCATCCCTCGAGAAGCTTAGCATTGCTTAATATTGTTGAGGAACACACCCCTTGGCCATTCTGGTCTATCCCTGCTCCCTGATTATACAGAACTAATTATTTTGCGGCAAACGAGTAATGCCTGATACAAAATGATTACATGAAAAAGTTGTGTTACTAGGGAAACATCATCATCAGCACTCCAGAAAAATGGGATGTATTGTCAAGGCGATGGAAGCAGCGGAAGAACGTTCAGAATGTACAGCTTTTCATTGTTGATGATCTTCAGCTAATCGGTGGCGAAGATGGGGTAATTGTCTTATGTTTACTAATAGCAGTTGCAATTTACCACTTAAATGAAATTTATTTCATTCATTTGTTATTTTATTAGTTTGTGATCTGTTTGTTTATTTGGTGATTTGTTCCCACATTTGCAGTAAGTCTTGCATCAAAAATATTTTGCTTCTTGATTCATTAATTTGTTCTTCAGTTTAAAAAGAGTTTTTAAGGCTGTGGTTAAGTATAGTTATGTTTATTTCAACAAAAAAGACGTTTAAGACAAGTACATGTGTAAGACAAGTTTGCTGTGTTTTTGCTTTGTAATTAGCTAAGGCTGATTAACGAGAGCTAAAAATTTCATTACTTGTTTGTGGTGTATAAGACAGTGAATCAGTTCTACAAAAATAAAAAAACAGTGTCAGTTTCTTAATTAGTTTGTTGTTTAGAAGTTACTTTAACAAAGTTAAAGATCTTTTTATGTCCATTGAGTTTTCCTTCTTAAGCTATTTAAAGAACAATAAAACTCTCATAAATAAAACTTCAAAAAATTGTCTTGAAATTTTGTACCATTTACATGCTGCCTTATTGTGCACAAAGCTTGTATTAGCAATAAACTTGTAAATTTGAACTCTCACAATGACTGTTAAGTGCAGCCATCTTAACAGTAAGTCATTTGAGACAAGTTTAGATAACATTAAGTAAAATTTGAAAAATAATCAGAGAATTTGTAGCACACTCTTCGCTAATTAAGCAAAGGTTTAAATTACTTTATTCTGTCAATAAAATCATTAATGTGTTTTTGAGTCAGTGGTGCACACTGGGATGGCGATGCTGTCCCGTTTTACCAGGTGGAGCAAATATTTTAAATTATTTAAAAATCTCTAAATATGTAAGGGTAATGCTAAGTAATATAACTTTGTATGGAAAATTTTTGGGGATATACTTCAAAATTCCCTTAGCAATTTGCAGAAAACATTTAAAAAGCATAAAAAAGGAGCGTGCATTGGCAAAACTTTTTGATATTTAATGATAAAGAAATTCTTAAGGTGAAAACAAGTAAAAAACGTGACATTAAATCCTTTCATTGCAGCCAGTCATCGAGGTGGTCTGTTCTCGTATGCGATACATAGCCTCACAAATCGAGAGAAACATTCGGATCGTGGCCATGAGTTCATCTCTCGCGAACGCCAAGGACATTGCACAGTGGCTTGGTTGTAGTTCCAACAGCACTTTTAACTTTCATCCGAATGTCAGACCAGTTCCACTGGAGCTACACATACAGGTACACTATCAGTAAATCATGTACAGCTTTAAGACTATTGAAAATGCTTAACTTCGTTAGAAAAAAGAAATTTTCTTATTTCTTGTCAAGGCCCCACAAAAGATTTTGCTCATAAATACACTTTTAATAAATAATGCATGAACATCCAACATAGTATTCATCTATTATCCTTGCACTTTAATAGCCTGTTAATATTAACGCAAAGCCAGCAATAGTTTTTACAGAAGTAAAATTATATATAGGCAGAGTACAGTAGAATGACATCAAAACAATGGCTTTGTAACAGCAGTTTTCTAAGCGAGAATCTTCCGAAAATGGAACCTCAAATCAACTTGTGACTGCTCTTGCTGGTCGAAGCATCCCCAAAAGAAGTCTTCATCGTTGTGTATCCCCCATTCACACTGTTTTCAAAAAACTAGAAATCTCATCTCTATTCAAAATGCCCACCAGGCACCAGTAGAACATTTCTTCTAGTTGATGTGATGTCAAAATTTGGAAAAGAGTTGTAGTATCTCTGAACCAAATATTTGTTACTCGTAAACAAGTAGACATATTATTACTAAATTATATATTTGAATTTTTGAACTTGGGTAATACACTATCTGTGTCTCGTTATTGAGATCGTCCTTGTTGATAAGCTAATTTCTGGTCCTGCCATAACTAATCACGTGAGCAACGGACCTCGTTGTTGGGTGTTGACTTCCAGGCTGCAGTGTGTTTAATTCTGCTTTTTCACTTGTAACATTACATGTTTCAAAAGGCTATGATAAGTACCATCTTATAGGTAGAGTAGAGAAGTTTAGCAGAAACGTAGACATTGAAAGAGCTGATTTTGTCAAATTCAGCTTTTCTGTAGTCTTGTCTACAGTATGCTGTCATGCAGTTTCGTTAATTTTAAGTTAAGCAATGCCAGTTGTTAGCGATGGGTAATTCGATGTCACGATTAATCTTTTGCGACAATTTTTTAGTGTTTTAGTCAATATTTTTTAATGATTGCAGTGAAATATAGCCTATAAACCTCTTCACAGCTTTCATCTCTGTCTGTAATTTTCATAGTTGCAGACTGTTTTTATATGCACACACTGCTTTTTCATTACGTATTCTGTAACTATGCGCATCACGTATCAGGGAATTCGAAGCTCTCAGTTTGCAGCACTGTAGTTAGCCTAGTTAGTAAAATGTAGTGTGTAAGATGAGAAAAACAAAAAACGAATCAAAGTTTCCATTTATTTGTACTAAAATGTTGCCTTTTAGTCAGTGTGAAACGCGTATATTTTGCTCTCGATTAATCTTGATTAATTGAATTACTGTTCATTCGTCGATTATATCGATTTATACATGGTTGCAATCGGAAATTAAGGTAAATTGTATTGTCTTTGTAAAAATGTACTACATGTATGAAATAAATAGGCAGTGTATATATATATATACATACAAACTTCAGCTCTTCTACATCTTACAGGCCTGCTTGTGTTGTACTTAATATTACTACTGTGTCTTAACAGTTTACTATTTTGTTTCATTGTTGTACTTATGTTGTGCTTCTGTTACTTGTGCCTGCATATTGCATTGTATTTAGTTGCATGATGTTTTCAGGGGTTTAATATCACACACACTGCATCAAGGCTACTAGCCATGGTCAAACCAACATACAACTACATACTGAAGTACTCACCAAAGAAGCCAGTTATCATCTTCGTCCCATCAAGGAAGCAAACTCGACTAACCGCCATTGACGTGCTGACTTTCTGCGCGGCAGACATGCAGCCTGACAGGTTTCTACATGTCACAGAAAGTGATTTGGGCCCTTACTTAGAGAAACTCAATGACAAGGTATGGTTATTACCCAGTTGTCTGTCAAATGTACTTGCATTAATCGCATTTGCATTTTTAGACCTATTTTCATGTGTTGTTATATAGCTAAGCGGTCACTATTATCATTTTGTTACAATTGTTAAACAGCTTCGAATCTGTTTGACAAGTTAATGAAAAAATAATGTTTTGGATGGTTCCTCTGCTGAACTGCTTCTAGCTGTTTCTTTCAGTGGACGGGAATGTAAAAACACATCCTACATTTCAGTCTCTCATTTAGAGTATTATTCTCAATAATTCTGAACTTAATTTTGCTACTGATGGAACCACTCCAAGTTAACAGTCTTCCTGTTATTGAGTGCTGAATTTGCATTGCACCGAATTTGAAAAAGCTCGGTTAATGGCCTCATATAAACCATCTCCTTTTTGTGATTTTTTTAAATGGAAAATGATTAATTCTGTTTGATTTATGGCTTATAG
Source organism: Tubiluchus corallicola (assembly GCA_030141605.1). NCBI lineage: Eukaryota > Metazoa > Priapulida > Priapulimorpha > Priapulimorphida > Tubiluchidae > Tubiluchus > Tubiluchus corallicola. The sequence goes on along the minus strand of JAQGDQ010000011.1, from coordinate 1,413,719 downwards.
ATGACTGCAACTCAGCATGGCCTTTGTAAGTGCTATTGGGAAGCTGTCATACTTGTCATTGTCTGAATGCGAAACATTTCTTTGTCTGGGATTTTGTGAGTCACATGCAAAAACAGCAGTGCATTGTTAAAACAGTTTTTATTGACCATCGTCTTCTAGTTTTGCCAGTATACTTTTGCCTTCTTCATTCCTAAACTAACATTTGCAGTTGTGTGAAACATTAATTGCTGAACATGAACTTGTTTTAGACTTTGAAAGAAACGCTAACAAATGGAGTTGCTTACTTGCATGAGGGTTTGACGGATCTTGACCGAAGGATCGTGGAGCAGTTGTACAGTACAGGTGCAATACAGGTAGATGAACTCCAATTTTTTTGTATTACCCGTTTAGGAAACTTGCAATTTAACGTGAATTGTTAGTTAAATTTATAATGATTTTTCTATGGATAAATCAGTGCAGTAGGCAGCTTATGCTGAGATATTGATTTAGAGCTAATAATGTGTTTTTAAGCAACTCAGTTGTTTATCATTCATTCTGGATTTTTCAATTCCACAAACAGTGATAATTAAACAGCATTTCCTGAAAGTGGTTTAGAGTTATGGGTTCAATTCCATGGCTAATACTTCACAATAGAAAGTCGTATCACCAGACTCAAGATAACTTGCGATTATTAATACACCATTATTCAGTTTATGTTAATATGCTTTATAAGAGCTTGAATTATATTTATGAAAGCTGAATCTATAGTTTGCTCATCTAAAAGCAGACTTAAAACAAAGATATTGAGATATTCTTTGTTTAATTTCTTATCTGAGAGATGGCAGCATTCATTTATTTATTCGCAAATTAAACTGTCCTATCACCTACTTCTTATAAAAAAAATTGCACGTTTCAATTTGAAGGTCAGCTTATGTACCGTATCTCACCAAAGGATAGAAAATGTGCACATTTCATTAAACACCAATTTATTTTATAGGTTGTTGTGGCATCTAAAAACTTATGTTGGGGTTTATCAATCAGTTCTCATCTTACCATCATCATGGACACACAATTCTACAATGGAAAGATTCACGCGTATGTAATTCTTACAAGTGCTATTTACATTGATAATTTTCGTTTGTCTGTCTATCTGTTCATCTTGAATCTGTTTGATTTCATCAATGCTCTGTTGTCTATGCTCTTCTGATACCATTAAAAATTGAAAGTGTGCATTACAGAGTGAGTAAATAATGTGAGTTGCTAATTTTTTTGAAATGCAGCTGATGATGTTAGTAGTGGTGGGCGATTCGACGAAACACTAATTAAATGTGAAAGCTCCTGATTTCCGGAATCGATTATAAAATAATGACATCGATTAAATATTGAACAGAAAATTTCAAAAAAAAACATTTAATGAACTTTTGCAATAGTTTACATGTTTGGCAAACCGAATTAAAGCACAGTGCTATCTCTGAAAACAGCTTCAGAGTCAAAGCATGGCACAGAAAGGCTGCGACGGCATGACATCTCTGGGAGACAGATGTGCGGCAGAAACGAATTAGGTTCTAATTCATAACCTGAGTGTCTTGTAGTGAGACAATTAGGACGTGAGTTACCTGGAGATGAAGCTGATTCTTGCCCAAGGGTTCCTATGAATAATTTGGCTTTGCACTAAATTTACTAATATTAGAAAGCAGTTTTTTCCACTTGAACTTGTATCTAACGTGTATGAAGAACTATGTTTGGTTAACTAGATTTACAAGTCTTTTGAAAAATCCATTTCAAATCGATTCTTGCATCAGTAAGTAGTTCATTTAAAGGATTTTCAGAAAAACTATTTCTCATCACTAGATGCTAGCCAATCGAATGAATTTTATTATGCATTTTCCTTGAACTTTTTTGTTATTTCTCTTACAATGTTAATCTCAGTCTTACAGTTTTTTAGTTGTATCTTTCACAAATTGCTGTCTCATTCATTATTATTTCTTTGTTTTTGTAAACGTAGTATGTACATTAGAATGTGACTGTTTTGTAAAAAAAGTCTGCTCATTCTTGCTGCAAACTCAAAAAATGTCTCTAAGAAACGAAAAAATTAAATTTAGTATCAAGATTTTATTACACCAGCAAATTTTGTTCTGAAGAACCATCTACATGAGCGCAAAAAGTTAAATGGTGTGTTCAGTCTAGCAAGTTTCTCTTTGTCAGCAAACTCGCACGTGTGAACTGTTTTGCGAGTTACTGTCGGCACAAAATTGCAAACTGTCTGACAGTTGCTGCAAGTTGATTTGTGGGGAGTTACTGTATAATGTGATGCCTTGGCAAGTTACTCTTGACACTTCTCGCAGTGGATAGAGAAGTTAGTGTCAGCTCGAGCTTTCTTGTCGGATAGTAATTCAGAAAAGGTTTTACTTTCTAGTCTGGACACGCTTACGAGTTACCTGACCAGTTAACTTGGCAAGGACTGTCACTAGTCTGAAGGGAAGAATAGAGAAAACACAATGCTATAGATTTGCTGTAATGAAATAATTTCCTTCTGTTCACTCGGTTTAATTCACTTTCTTGGCCAGTGTTCTGCCCTACAGTATATATCATAATTTCCAGGTACGTTGACTACCCCATTACTGATGTCCTACAAATGGTTGGACGGGCAAACCGGCCACTGGTAGATGACTCTGGACACTGTGTCATTCTTTGCCAGGGATCCAAGAAAGAATTTTATAAAAAGTTTCTCTACGAACCACTGCCAGTTGAGGTTAGTTAGTCTTTTTTCTGAAATCGAAAATCTGCTGAAAAATCATTTCACATCGTAATCTTCATCTTTTTTTAATTTTTATTAAAAAATAATTAAATTTTTATAGTTTCTAAATACAGTAATGTCCTGTATGGTGCAGTCTCTTTTTACAAGCATTTTTATTTGTATTGATTAATTGATCATATCCGTGTATTGATTATTTGATCGTACCTGTGTTTATTATTATTATCTCTATTTTAATTTTTCTTATCACCAGCAGAGCCTTCTTAGAGGAGCCGGTTATGGCGAGACTGGTATCTAGATCATTATCTGTGGTCAAATGCAGAACCAACAGGGGTGTCTTAGTTACTGTCGAATGTTTTTGCGTCCTCCCTCAGTCAGTGGCAGATTAAGAGTTACAGGGGCCCATAAGCACAACATCTAGGGGGTCTGAGGGAGTGCCGTAACCACACCATGCAGAATCCGTGGCATTTCCTGCATTTTTGCTCCTTTGAGACAATTTTGACAATAATGAAGATGAATTCTGTATGTTTAAATTGGTAATTGGTTTTTACATTGTCTTTTAACAAAACAAACAATATGTATCTTGACGCATTCAGAGGTGCCCAAGGTCTCTTTCGGCTTACATACCAGTACGGTGATATTACACTAGGCTTTAGACATTTAATACTAGTAAGTAAACCATAAACTGCATTTCCTGTATTTTAGAGGTCTTCCAAGGCCAATGTTTCTAAGTAACTCAAGCAATTTGGCCTATAGACTGGGGGCCGTCAAGGGTTGGGGATCCGTATGGACGTGTCTAGTGTTTCTAGTTTCTTTGAGCAGATGTCCAAATGGCACTGCAGTGCTGAATTTCACACTAGTGCTGCTTATCTTGAGGTGATGAGGACATTGTATAATGTGACTTAATTAATTTCTTTATGTTATAAAGAGTAAGCCAAGTATAATTTGTTTTTAACTTTAGGCTATCTGACATCCCACATGATCCATTGTCAAAAGAAGTTAGTAACACGCGTTCCTGATCGATTGAACATCCGCAAATGACAGCTTTGCATGATACCAGTAAAATTCAACTTGCATAATTCTCAAATAAAATGCTTCCTTGATGACTAATCCAATTTACCTAATCAGAGGCCCAAATTTTTTGCATGTGCCTGTTGCTTTTGTTGCAGAGCTCTGTTTTCCATCCTGAAAGCTGGGTAGTTTGGACACTTATCAAGACTACATGGCATGTAGAAATAATTCAGTCATGATGAGGTTGCATGATAGTCTAAATCATGTAATCTTGCTTCAGTGCATGTAATAACCGTTATCTCTATGATTTTATAGTCTCACCTGGATCACTGTCTCCATGATCATTTCAATGCGGAGATTGTTACGAAAACTGTAGAGAATAAGCAAGATGCTGTGGATTACATCACCTGGACATTCCTGTACAGACGCATGACATTGAATCCTAACTACTATAACCTGCAAGGTAAGAAAGAAGAGAGGTCAGTTTATAGAAAATGACAAACACACGTGAAGAATAATTCTCGCCATGTTTTTGTAAAATGCAGCACTTTTATTGTACGTTATGTTTTTAGGAGTGTCTCATCGTCATTTGTCTGATCATTTATCGGATCTCGTGGAAACAACTCTGTCAGATCTGGAGCAGTCAAAGTGTATCAGTATTGAAGATGAGATGGATGTGACACCACTGAATTTAGGAATGATTGCAGCTTATTATTACATCAACTATACAACCATAGGTAAGCTTGATTGCTTTGAATTTTGGAACGATTGCAGCTTTTTAGTACGTCAACTGCATAACCATAGCTAAGCTTGACTACTTTGAATTTAGGTATGATTGCAACTTATTATTACATTAACTGTACAACCATAGGTTAGCTTGACGTCTTGAATTTAGGAACGATTGCAGCTTATTATTACATCTTCAATACAACCATGGGTAAGCTCGACTGCTTTGAATTTAGGAATGATTGCAGCTTATCATTAGATCTTCAATACAACCATGGGTAAGCTCGACTGCTTTGAATTTAGGAATGATTGCAGCTTATTATTACATCTTCAATACAACCATGGGTAAGCTCGACTGCTTTGAATTTAGGAATGATTGCAGCTTATTATTATGTTAACTGCAGAATCATGAGTAAGCTTGACATCTTGAATTTAGAAATGATTGTAACTTGTTATTACATCCACTACACAACCATGGGTAAGCTGCAATTAAAAAAAATTGAAGTCTAAGCTCTCACAACTGTAAGCTCTCACGACTTGTATCTCCACTGTGTTTATATTATTTTTAGTTAAACATTTTAGCCATCGTTTATTTGTGTTTATTACAGAATTGTTCAGTATGTCGTTAAATGCCAAGACAAAGATAAAAGGTTTGATTGAGATCATATCTTCAGCAGCTGAGTACGAGTCAATTCCTATACGACATAATGAGGATCAGATTCTTCGTCAGGTATGCAACTTCAGCTGCAATAGAGAGTTTCTGCTACGGTCAAACACCAGAAAATTCTGATTTTAAAATGACATCACTACAGTCACAGTCAGAACCACACCCAGTACGTTTTGCTATATTCACTAATTCTATTCACAAATTTCTGAAGAATTTAATAGATTTTAAAACTAAAACTGGCTTTAGAATACAATTCATTCTAGTTTACAGTCATCGCGATTGTAGGATGACGTCATTGCTGAGTCACAAAAAAGTGTTGTGTGATTGTTGCAGAAACTCTCTTTTATTAAACTGCTGTGACAGAATTACGAATTGGCTTTTTGCCTGTTTGTTTCAACTTGTATTTGTTATGTTTGTTACTTGTATGGGAATTCTAGTTGGCTTTGGGGGAGTATGCTGCCACTGTTGGGGTTATGGCAATATGGCAGAATAGCCAGCTAACGTTGTGGCTAATTGGGCACCACTTGGAGGGTCCATTTAAGCCCTGAAACCCGATGAAGCATGGTAACTGCAGATAGCCGCTTGCATTAATACTAAGATTCTCGTGAATCAAATGACATTATCGTCTCTAGTTAAGGTAATTATGAAAGGTAAAACAGTTTATTTTTGCCAAGTGCAAGATTGGGAGCTTTTTTAATGTCTTTTTTTAAACACTGCACATAAAGGTAAGACCCACTTGCTTATACTGTCACTATAGCAGTTAACAATCATTCTTTTAATGCACAAGCAATAAGTTTTGACAAAACTAAAGGGCTAAAAAGAAAATTGGTCGCTAAGTCATTAGGTGTCATCCGGTTTTTCGATTTTGCACTAATAAACTATACTTTGGAGACATTAGAAGTTTTTATGTGCAGGCCAGTGATTGTCAAGCAAATTATTGTTTTTATGTTAATATTTCACATATATAAATTAATTCTGGTTGTCAAGTAGATTCTCAATAGAAGTCAGTTTAATAGTTCACATGTAAGTTTTTATCAATAACAATATCGCAATTTTCTGAAAACCTTCAACAAAATTCCAATCCCAGTGCTCCTTATTACAACAGTGACATTTACCGGTATTTAAAATTTTGAAAATGTGCTCCCTTGTGCCAAACATTTGTAAGCTTTCGGTCCAGCAGAATTCAAGTTTACATGTGGACGAAAACTTTAATGAAACACTGCTCACTGCTGACTCAACCCAGTTCTTAAACCTGACATCACCAACAAGGCCATCTTAATGCATGCGCATGCTGGGCTGTTGCCCGGGGGCCCAAGGAGCATAGAAGTCCCATGCTAATCTACGTATGTTCATGCATTTTCAAGACTAAAACTTATAAAAAATCAGCTTTGTAACACAATAGAAAATCATGCCCTGAAGATCATTGACTTATAAAGCAATTCTCTGCAAAGAAATTTCACAAATGTTTGTGCTGAACACTTAACTAATAATAAATAATTCTCCGTCTGCCATCTCCACCTGCATGGTTTACTGATTGAATTTCATTTATATGTTGGAATTTTCTAGCATGTTGGAGTATGTCCTAACATTTGTGTTGATTAATCTTTGCCATACAGCCTGTTTTTTTAATGTCTAAACGCTGATTTTGCAGGGGCGGCAATTGGCCCTGGTCACCATTGGTCTTCAGGAATTTGCAAGACCAACATGACATTACATTGTGTGCTGCAGTGATGCATGTTTATCTTACGTTTTAACGTTTCTGGTTTACATTACAGCTGGCTGCAAGACTTCCCAACAAGCTGACGAATCCCAAGTTCACAGATCCGCATGTCAAGACCAATCTTCTCTTACAAGCTCACCTGTCACGAATGCAGCTGTCGGCAGAGCTACAGAGTGATAATGAAGAAATCCTGGGCAAGGTATTGTCATTATGCACGTGACAGCAGTCATTATGAGCAAGTTAAAACTTGAACATGTACATTTTGATCAACTATTTAGGCTTGAGTTATAGCATCATTGGTAGCACCATGCCACACTCTTTCTACATCTGTATTTTAAATGAAATTGGTTGGTTTTTGCTTTTCTGGCAACATATTGAGACACGATATGCAAGAATGCTGTAAGTTGATAGATGGTTTATGTTAAGTGATTTTAACCTATACCGGAAAAAGACTTGCACCACACATTTAACGGAAGCCATGTAACCATTTAAATTTGACTTAATAAGTTTACTATTTTATTTAACAGAAATATTGCACTTTTTAGCTTAGCCTTATGCAACGGTTCAATAGCATGCAAGATGTATTTGCATTTTTTCCACTAAATGTTAATGTGGTGGTCGAAATCAGAAGATTTCACAATTTTTCAAAAATCAAACCGAATTACGGATGTATGGCTGAATTTCAGGAGACTCCGGGCTAAATCAGGAGTGGTGAGAATCCTAATAGTGACACAAAAACTGAGCTTAAAAAACAAGATAATATCCTAAATAATTGATTATTGATCTAATTTTCAACATTAAAACACTATCCATAAGTACTAAAACTAAATGCCGGCAAAATCTGTTCTGTCGTCATTGTGGCCGTCATTACTGCCGCACTCTCTTTTATACAGACGGCCGAATATCAGATCTTCCGACTTCCGTTGAACGGCGACTGCCGTGCGGCCACGTATAGGGCGGCCATGTATCATTGGCTTTACAGAGGCTCTGTGTTGCTTTAAAAGAATTGTAGGTTTCCCGTGTTGTGTTTCCCCTTGGTTGTAAAAAGTGCAATTGGTAAAATTTTGTGTTTTTATACTTCTAATACTTATTACAGTAGTTTCTCCCATTATGTGTACTTTGCTTGTGTTACACTAATAGTTTGTTGTAGTTATAATGATCTTTGCCTGAGTGACTTGTATAAGGTATAAATTCTTTACATTTTTATGGAGTCTATCTATAAAGTATTTCTACTTGTATTCTAGTAACCTAAATTTCCTCTTTTGATTCTGTAGTGATTTTTAGGCCTTGGTAACTGCAGTGTCTTAAAAGTGCTGATTATTTGTTTTGGCTTAATTTCTAGCATTGATAATGACAATTGTGTCGAAATGATCATCTGTACTCAGTAAATAGCATGTTGAGTCATATGGTTCGTTTTTGATACTGTAGTGGAGTGTAAAAACATCTCAGGGTTCTGTACCGAATCAAATCATTAGCCTTGAAGTGAGCTGTAGTTGCGTTACGCTGTAGACAACACGGAAGTGTTGCTTGATATCTTGTACATTTATTACCCTGATTACAATTTTACTTAAAACAGTGTAGGGTTTGTTTTCACCTTGTGGTTAACTCAGTCATGCTGTCTTGCACTTAAAAAATGTCCTCATAAACAAACTCACAATGCATTGCATTTTGTTACCGTTACCTTAAAATGTTGACTACACTTTATTAAGCAAAGGCGTGGCATTAACAGGCCAAGCTAAACTTTACTTGTAATTGTCTATCATCTACGTGTGGTGAGTTAAATTAATGTCAAAAAATTAAAGTTTCTGACTTTTATATCCCACTAATTGAAGAATGTAAAAAAAATTACAGGTAGTCAACTTGCAACCCAACCACAACTTAATTAATTAATTATACAAAACTAATAATAACTCATATTTACTTTTTTTTAAGCAAATTAATTTTAAATTGTTATCTGCTGCGACAAATTCATCCATAGGCGCTACCATACTTAGTGCGCTTATACACACAACATTTACATGGTTACACATTTGAACTCGCTGGTCCGACTTGTATTAAAGTCGTCTTACAACCAATTCGGTGAGACTGACGTGTGTTCGTAAGTCGACAACTATACCCGTATGTGGTTTATTGGCAGTTTTTGAAAATGGTGACTAAAATGCTATAGAGTAGCATTTTCTTGTTTTTTTACGCCTGAAATGCAAGCTTGCATATAATGGAGTACCGGTATTACAGTAGGATAGGCTTAAATTTCCACAATTTAGAAATTTAAATATTTGGGAAAATTAAAAATGTTATTAAATGTTGTTAAATTAATTTAAAAAGAGACAGGTAATCAGTTCTCTTGATGCCGATGTTATCTGTTTTGCTGTTTTTCAGGCAGTAAGGCTGATTCAGGCTTGTGTCGACGTATTATCGAGCAATGGATGGTTGTCGCCTGCTCTGGCTTCTATGGAACTTGCGCAGATGGTCACACAGGCTATGTGGAGTCGAGACTCGTACCTGAAGCAATTACCTCACTTCTCTGCTGATGTCATCAAACGTTGTGCCGAGAAGGTGATAATATTGATAATCATTATCGTTATTTTGTCGTTTGTGATTGCTAGATGATACGTGTCATGTCCCACCACTGGTTAAATTTCGTATCGCACCATTCATGTTGCACCTTCTGTTTTACTGCCCACGTTTCATGGCCTCTGCTGATGTGAAAATCCTATCCATCCTTGTAAGGTTGCGTTCAGACTAGTAAGTTTTCTCGCCAAGTAAACTCGCTAAGTAACTCTCAAGAGTATTCAGACTAAAAGATAAAACTTTGCTGCAAGTTACTCTCCGACAATAAGTGCAAGCTGACACTCACTTCTCAATTTGCTGAGGCGTTCACACTAGGTAGTAAATCAACTCGCAGTAACTGTCTGAGAATTTGCAATTACTTGCTAACAGTAACTCGCTAGTCTGAATGTGCTATAACTTATCAGACCTGGTTAACACCTTTGGCTTATATGCAAAAATTTTTTTACTGTTAAATAAATTTTCTGCAGCATAGCTTCGCGTACGATGTGCATGTCTTTTCAGATGTGCATGGCTTAGGTATAACCACATAAAGACAGTATTAAGAAGTAGCAATACTGTTACATGTAAGACTTCTTTAGTGACAATTATTCTTCACTCCGTTACACAGTGGCATGGAGGGTTCTTGCCCGACCATTTTTATTTTGGACGAACAAGGACAGTGACTTGTGTACGAACACTATTATCAAATAGAATAATCTGTGTTACATTTTCTGTGTATGTCATTGGCTTCTGTTAGACACTGTTTCAGTTGCAAGAAAGTTCAGCACTTTTTAGAGTCGTTGGATGACTAATGAGATGTCTAGCTAATTATTAGAATATGTTAATAGTAAGAGATTTGCAATAATAAATGATAATAATAATATAGTAGGTGCCGTTTACTAGATCCATGATTAATAGAATCAGTTGGCTAATTGACTCGAAAGCGCGTAGTAGTGACCGCTTCTATTGAAATGTATATGAAAACTGTCGATAATAGATTCGGATAGCTCCTCATGATTGACTCAATATGTCTGCTTCACGTGCTTCAATAAGAACCTTTGTGTGCGACCAATAAGCTTTTTTGACTTTTATGTCATCTTAGCACGCTTTTTTGCTGTAATGTTTGCTTTTGAAACTCTCACTGCCTTTCATAGAATGCTTAATCAGTTAGTTGTTGCTGTTATGCCAAGGATGCAGGTACAATAAAGTGTTACAAAGTTGGTAGAAACGAAACTACAGACGAAGCCACTTGCGGGGGTGAAACATTGGCACCACCAACTGCAGTTCAAGCACTGTTTTACGAGAATGTGTGCATTATACAGCAACAGATTTTCAACATTTTTATTATTACGAGAACTTTGTGACCCAACTTCTTTGCAAAAAAATGAAGTAGCCGGCTTTGAACAAATTTTTGTAAATAAACAAACTTGTGTGATTTAGAAAAGCAAACTCTTTTAATTTCTTTTTTTATTAATTCACTTGATAAATTAATATTTTTAAATAACTGCATAGGAATGTAGGCATTGATTCGTGTCTAAAACTCATTAAAAGCATTTGCAGGGTATAGTTGTCCCCGTCCTCTTTATATATATATCAGACTGATTAACTCTGGATCTTATCACAGTTATAACAGCTAATTGTCATATTTGTTAAATTTTTAAGGGAATTGATACTGTCTTCGACATAATGGAACTGGAAGATAATGACAGAAATGAACTACTTAAGATGACGGATGCACAAATGGCTGACGTTGCTCGATTCTGCAACCGCTACCCAAACATCGAACTGACTTACCAAATTCAGAACAAAGAAAGCATTACCAGGTACTGATTTTCTTTTTTGGCTTCATTTTTATGTTAGCTGTAATGTCAGTCATTTGGAATTTTATTGTAAAGCAGTTGCTCTGATTTCTCCTCCTTGGGTGGCCCATCTTGTAGTCTGAAACAGGAGATAATAAGTGGAGAACCTTAAAAAAAGCTTTAGAGAAAAGTCCTAGGGGCAGCTAAACGTAATATGAGATTCATGAAGCCGTCAATGTTTAGCCATCAATGAGCTAAACCAGTTACCCAGGGAAGAGAAACTTGAATTGCTTGAAAAATTTCCACAGCAGCTATTTTTGAATTGAAAAATTTTTGAAACAAAGTAATTAATTCTTTATTTTGATCATGTTATTTATCTACTACTCTAGCTGACTTTCACCTGTATTTTCAGTGGCAGTACAGTAAACGTTGCTGTTACATTGGAACGTGAAGATGAAGTAATCGGTCCTGTCATCGCTCCATTTTTTCCTCAGGTAAGATTCTGTTTTTTCACAACAACCCTTTCATAGTTTTTTTTGAAGTTTTTATTACATTCAAAACATGGTGACATCATAATTGTTACTCCGTACTATAATAAATTATTATGTTTCATACACCGTCGTTATCATAAAAGAATAATTGGAATAAATGCAGTACAGTTTAAGTCTTACAATGGCATTTACTCAGTATTATTACACTTGAAAATTGTTGTCATTGCAGAAACGAGAGGAAGGCTGGTGGGTTGTCATCGGCGACCCAAAAACCAACTCTCTCATTTCCATCAAGCGTTTGACTCTGCAGCAGAAAGCCAAGGTGAAGTTGGACTTCGTGGCTCCATCCGAGGGCGACCACGCCTTTGTGTTGTACTTCATGAGCGATGCATATATGGGGTGCGATCAGGAGTACAAGCTGCATGTCTCCGTGCTTCGAGAGCAGAGCGAGAGCGACAGTGACTGAAATGTCAGAGAAGGAAAGTTTGAAAAACTGTAAATAAGAAAAAAGTAATTATATTTTTAGTTGCAGTCCAGACATTTTTGCAGACTAGAAACTTAGTATCTCAAAAAGCCAATTGTGTTAACGTTGTTCAGCCATAATTAAGCCATTGATATTGTAATTTTGCCATTATCATTCAAGTTCTCGCACTTAGCATTGGGCTACAATTTTCTTAAGTGCTTGTGGATTCCAATACTATCAGTTAACAAGATAATGCTTTTATGAAGGCATGAAGATATCAGTTCTGTTTTCAGAGTTGAACACGTTTATATGAGTTTGTTTAATAACTGACAGTCTGCAAACAGAATGTTATGGCAGCGTGGTGTAAAAAAGCAAATAAATCAATGTGTTGTTGTGGTTGCCGTGGTGATGGAGCAATGATTGTTGCCTGCAAGTGAAAATGTCAGTTGGGAAGCGGACTATTGTTGTTGTCTGTCCAGTTATTGTTTTGTGAACAGAAAAAATAAGCTGATTATCTGACCCGTTCACCTTCGTTTCTAATTAAAAATAACTTTGCCGCTTAATAATTAGTCAAACCTTGAATTCTCAGCTGTAACGTGTTTAATAACTGTGGTTAACTTTTTTATGTCAGTTTGAATCATTATTTGTGGCGTCTTAGAAACCTTACAATACAACTTCAAAGGCAATGCAGACGTATTTGGACTTCATTTGGTTGAACTATCACAGGTGTTGTTAATTTTTGCAACAATTCCTCTTGGTGGCACTGCAAAAATCTGTTGCTTGTATTTGGCTTCGTGTAACTTTCGTCTATCCAAATACATAAAAAACAGTGCTACACATTTGTTGGTTAGGCCATCTGAAACTATAAAATTCATTTTGTTCCATGTCTAAAAAAGAAATTGAGAACTATTGTTATTTTAAATAATTTTAAATACATAATGAATATTTCGATCGTTAACACTTGAAACTTTGTTGTTAATCTCACTTTGAGTGGCTGAAAATTTCACTTTGTTCATCTGTGCACACTTAGTACTTTGACAAGCTTTTGGCATTAAAACAAGTGATTGTAAAATAAATTTAGTTCAATCATTAGTCGCATTGCTTTATGTTTGGAAGCAGCTTTAAATTGGTATGGCTAAAAAAGTTATGAATTTACAATATAAATTTGTATCTTAAAACTATAATAACGCAATGTAGTAAAAATAAATACGAATAAATTGGTATCAAATATGAGTGTGATGTCATTTCATCAGACACGTTCTTTGTTCAGGATAGAAAGCCAAGGCCTGGGAAACAGAGCAACCTAACTTGCTTGATTGTATGATAATTATGATACCAATTAAAATTTATCAGTAACAACAACAATTGTAAGTGCTGTATCACCAAAATTTGGTAAAAACGATAGAAAAAGAAGGGCGCGCAAATGTTGAACAAAAAAATTGAATAGGACCTCATTGAACTGGATTCTCACTTGGGTTAGGCTGTAATGTTATTGCTTTGCTTTGCATTTCATTTCATCCCACTGCAAATGCACAGGGCTTGATTATGTGAATTTCATATTGTGTTTTATTTGATTAAGTTTGCAGTAAATGCGGTTCAGCTAACTTGTAGTTAGGATACCGTTGTATAACCGAACGGAACAAACTACGTACTGATATTATTCAATCGCTACTGATGATTTCTTGTTGCCTGTACATTATACAACGAATGAAAATGTATGACTAAGTCAGCTTTCGACTAGGGGTGAACATTCTCTACCAGAAAGTGAATTCGAACTGAGATTGAAAGAATTTCAACTAAGCTTTCGAACCACAAGTAAAAATTAGTATTACAGAGACCACGCTTGATTTTCTTCTGTAGTAAAACTGCTAATTATTTGTTTAAAATGGTGCACAGAAATCACAGCTAAATTATGCTGATCACATGATGCTTCAATCATTTTAATGATGAAACGTATGTGATTGAAGTGCTGAATTATTTCGAATATATAATTTTAGGTTCTAATCGAATTTTAACTAAGAAAACTTGTTCGAATTCGATTCGAATGTTCGAACTTGAACGCTCAATGCTCATACCTATTTACCACATTACTGACTGGCGATTGGGCATTGCGCAAGTCGTAATGGGTGACCGCAATCACGTTTGATAAATAATGCTTTATCTGCACTTACGCCTGGTAATGGGAAAGCCTTCGAAATTTTAGCGGAAGAGTTGCGAAGTGTGATTTAATTAGAAATTTACTTAGAGCATGAATATTTGGTTAAAGGAAGTGCAGTTTTTATCGTTCCGGCCATCATCGTATGTTCTCTTCTCGTTTTTTCGTATTAATAGTGTTCACTGGCTGTGTTAAATTGTATCTGAAAGTCGCTCTAAGTACTCGGTTTGTTGCAAAGTCTGCAGCTAGTTGAAGGTATTATTAGTATTACTGTATAACAACTACGTAAGCAATAAATCGGTGAAATCACATTTACAATTGTATGTGTACTTTCTAAACTTGCCTTTTGTTTAGAAAATATGTATTCTAAAAGTTCGCCTTATGTTTTTTTTATGTTAAAATTAATTATCTTGAAATGGCTGCGGCCTGGGTATACACTAATGAATGTGCGTGAGACGTGGGTGGACCTTTTCTAAGGATAAGAGTGAATAAAAGAATTTTATTCTGTAAAATGACATTTTCACGTCATGCCACCACAAGACTTTGATATTATGCAGGAATTCATTCACCATATCATCAAAATGCTAAATGTCAGTTCTGTGCAAGGATCTATTAGTATTACATCTAACTATACTACTTTTACTAGTTAAAGTTGCGCCGTGTATTACTGAGCTACTAGCTATTATCTACTATAGATCGTTAATAGATGCAAACATCCCAGAAGATTGGACGCTCTCTGCTATTACACCTATACACAAAAAAGGTTCCTGAAATGTAGGCAGCAACTACAGACGAATCTCTTTTTGACAAGTGTGACTCCTAAAATGTTTGAAAGTTCGTTGTTAGTGTAGAGTTACCGGACGTTTCCTTAGCAACAATTTACTATTCAAATCACAACATGATTTCATGAAGTGACTGTTATTTGCAACCAACCTGCTAGACTTCTTTTAGTATGTCTTTAGTCATATTGATAATGGTTCTTCAGTTGATATTATATATTTGAACTTAGCTAACTTTGACAGGGTCCCCCATGAATGTCTTCTTGCCAGGCTACAAATCTATGGTATACATGGTAAACGTTTTAGTTCGATCAAGGAATGGTTGACAAATGGTGATGATACAGAATAAACAATCATTGACTCTTCTGTTTCTTTCTGGAGTACCCCAGGTAGTGTTCTAAGACCATTGTTGGTCTTCATCTTGATATCATCTCGTCATTGATAGCGGTATCATCTCGAAACTGACCATACAGACAATACTATACTTGCTGGTTGTGTATCCTCACTGCAATCTGCTGCCGACTTGCAAACTGGCTTAGACAAAACAAACCAATGGACCAAACTCTGGCGAATGACTTTTAACACAGCAGATGGAAAATGCAATGTACTAACCTTAAGAAGAGCAATCCCGCATACCAATGTCAATTTCACAGAAAATTCCTACCAGTGGTTTCTTCTGAGAAAGATTTGGGTGTTGTTGGATGACCAATTCAAATTCCACATACACATCAATGATAAAGTCACCAAGGCAAATCGGACACTCAGAGCTATTTCTCGAACAATTGTTAGTAGGAATAAATGCATCATTAAACCTAGTGAGGCCACACATCGAATATGCGAACTCTGGATTAAACAGTAGTATATCAGGACAAACTACAATTATACAGTCATGCATGCAGATGTACTAGAGGTCATCTAATCGAGATATATAAAATGTTTAGAGGTATTTCAGACTCGGATCCTGCAATTTTCTTTGATTGTTGTCCTTCAGTGATTAGAGACCACTGGTACAAAATATATAAAAGACAGTTCAGGTTTAGTTTCTTAAATGCAGAGATAAAGCTATGGCATTCATTGCCTGAAGACGTTATTAAATGCACTGCAGCCGGCGCCTTCAAAACACACTTGGACAAATTTACATGTATTAGAAATCTCCTACACTAGCCCCCAAGTTGGCACTCAAGGATGTAGAGCATTTCCCAAATAAACTATTCTCAGCAGATAATAAGATAACCTAATCAGAATGCAAAAATGATCAGTTGGCTAACATTCACTACTAGGTGGCACTCACCGTCTTGTAGAAGTTAATTAAAAAGTGGATTGTAAATGGAAATGGCCATTGTCAGGCAAGCAAATCATGTGAATGTCGGCAAAATTCCAACAAGTTTTTGATATATTTACCATAATATTAATATGCAGAACTTAATACAACTTATGCAGAATTCTTTACCAGAAAATTGCTTTCCAGTTAATTTCAACCTCGTCTGTTTGAAGGAGAATGTTAACATTTACCTTGTATCACTAGCAAACTAGTTGCCAAGAATCAGATTTTCTGGACCTGTCATTCATGTTTCCACCTTCCTGCTAAGGCTCACTAACCTGAATAGTTGCTAGCATTAGTTGAAGAGATTTATAATTTCTGTCTAAAACAAGCGTAGTGTGTTCATTGTAAGCCATTTTTAAGGTAGAACCCATGTGCAGGTAATGGGTGATCCGTGACTGTTTCTATGTTTCCGTGAACGCCGTATGTACTAACAAAGCTCACAGAACTCTTTCTGTTATTCTTGGGTTGGTTTTCGTGAAGTTTAGATTTTTGGAAGCCATGTCTCAAAATTTTAGTGTGACAGTGACCAAGAAATAATCACTGCAGTGACATTAGCTTATCATTGTACTATCAGATGCAAAAATTCAAAAGAAAGCACAAGTTTTGAATGCATAACATTTTGTAAAGAAGACAACAATACGGGATGAATAAGGAATTGCATCTACATGCAGAACAATGTAATTATACCTTTCTTCCACCTCTCAAAAAGTCAAGCGAAAGAAATATTATCGTGTGTAGGTCCTGAAGTGACCAAACTCGCTTGATCAAACCAATCAGCGAAAATGCTCATCAGAAACTTGAAAACTCTCGTAACGGTGGTTTCTAATCTGCATATTGTTCTAGATTGCTGCACGATGGGTATTCGGAGCTTGAACGATAGCGATCACGTTCGAATGAAGACCAATCCCACACCACGCATTACGGATTGCACATTACATACACATTGAAATACTTCCACATTTAAATACATATACAAACTGTTGTATACGCATCATGTACCGCATGTTACATATACATGGAGTCCTACCTGAACACTTAGTACTGCTATAATTAAAATAACTTGTAAATCAGAACTTGTCTGCATGTCTAGAACTGAGCACAAATGGTTGTTTTGTACGGTGCTCTTACTGACTTGTTTATGTTTCTAAATTGGCCATTAGTTAAATTGATCTGAAGATTTAACAGTCTATTCTGCAAATATTTATACTCTCTAGTGGGGGAAACAGGAATTCAGTGTCACACATGTTCTCAACATATTTCCTCTTGTTGTCGTGCATTATGCTGGTGTTAGTAGTCTACTGGACTACCAGTGAAATTACTTCACTTGCCCAATAAGGCATCATGGGTATGAGAATTTTTAATCCCTGTGTGAGAAAGCATATTTTAATGGTTGAATCATAGCCCCTCAATCTTAATGTAGTGCAGCACAATAGCTTGGGCATAACTTCATAAAAATCTGGTGTAGCCAGAGGTCAACAAGGTCAAGCTCCTCCATTTGGAATTGGGATAACATTGCTTTAATGGGAGCGATAGGAATCATAGGACTTCAAACTTGCTCATAAATGTTTAGTTGGTCTATATACATAGTTGTTTTCAAAGTCACGTAGGGCCAATAAGCATATTTGTGTATAACTGTATGTCTCAACTTTCTCCTTCTTCACTATGTGTCATTGTGGTTCATCATTCTGTTTCTTTACAATGTGTCATTATGTTTCTTCATGCTATTTCTTTACAACGTGTCATTATGTTTCATCACTCTGTTTTTTTACTATGTCTCATTATGTTTCTTCACTGTGTGTCATTACTGTTGATCATTGTCATGAAACAATAAATAACCTTGGGGTGCAAGTTTACACAAACTATAATTTGACACTGAACAAGTTTCCAATTTAACATATCAAATATGCAAAAAAACTTTGATTGCAAGATAGGAAAAATTATTTAATGCAAAGCTTTATGAGCTAAATAAAAATTAATAACTACATATAATCCTTAACCAGACTGCAGTGCAACGCAGCCAGCATTACAACAAAAAAAGTTGTAAAACCATTTTCTTTATTGCTGCTAGGAGCTGAACTATTTAAATGTTTAGTAGATGTTTCTTTGTATAGCCAAGAATATTGTTACCATGAAATCATTGACTTTTTATTCTATTGCTACTAAGCGTAGAGTTTGCTGGCTGGCATTCCCAATAGAGGGCCTAATTGCTAATTTTGTTCTAAGAATAATTTTGTCTTGATTACTTTGTTTGCAGTTTCTGTGGTCGGTGCTGTGTGGTAAAACTTTATTGGGCTTTATACTAATAGGCGTGTGTTGATTTGACTCTGTTCACAATTTACATTGCAAGTTTACGAGTATTCCCATATTACGAGTTTATAATGCCTATATCTAACCCACGTGCCGTTTACTTCTAATGCGCCTGGCAGCTATAAAACTTTCCGCTCGAGAGCACCATAGTAAGTTCATCGTACGCTTATCCCACCCTTTTACAGCAGAATGAACTCTGAATAATCAAAATTAAATCAATTGTAATTGTCACTTTAGCCTAACAAAATTCTTCTTTTGCTTAGTATAGCATTTAAGAGTCATTTCATTTGTCACTGTCCTCACTAAATGGTACTATGATTCCTTCTGTTTCCTTTTCTTCTTTATACAAATGACATTAAATTGTAAAATTGGTTTCTCTTTAAAGGAAAGGACAAGTCACTCAGCATGTTTATTTTACTGCTTTTCCTTAAACTTAAGAAAATATAAAAAGGAAATTTGCAAAAAACTGTCTATAAAGCATAGTTGATATGCATGTGTTTTGATAGCTGCCCTTCACTTGAAAATTATGATGTAACTGGTGGACTTTGGCTTTGTGACGTAACTGGTGGACTTTGTGACTCTTCATAAGTGCATCATGGGTTTCCATAACCATGCACTGCTAAAACTTTCAAACTTCTGTGGCTTACTTACTGTTCATGCAAAAATGTCACAAAGTTAGCTAAAATATTTAATTTTTTGTAAAAACTTATTATACTTTTGACAGTGTGCTGATTTTCTTCAATCGATGAATGATGTCAATGGTGGAAGAACGAACATTAAAGCGCCCAAAGCGTGAAATAGTCACGACTTTAGAGTGATTTTTATTAATTACACGAGGTGCTTATCACACTATTAAATCCATCTAACATTTTTCATTTTTTGTTAACTTTGAAATAACACTATCTTCTCAGAAGGCTTGGCCTTTCGTTTAATTATAGCAAAGGTAAATATTTTCCCCTTTTTTGGCCTCTTTGTTTGTTTCATGACTGGTCGGGAAAAATTCCATTAATTAAATTTTCTCTTTTTTTCTCGGTATATGAATATTTCAGTGCACTGCATTCTAGAATTTCTAATGTAACATCCCGGATTCTTGCTTAGCAAACAGAAATGTCATTTGCAAAGGCCACTTTGAATTATTAAGTGGAGCATTATTATTGGTCAGTGATACATGTACTGTTTTCTTTTTGCATTTTCTAGTAATTTTTTTTACGTTTACTGTAATTCGATTCATTTATGCTCCATCCAATTATGCTTTACCCATTTTAAAACATCATTTAATTCTTGTTTATTTATTCTGTTTTTTCTAAAACCACCCAGAGCTGGTGTATTTAAAAATGCCACTCAACAGTTACCCTTCATTTCCTGACCAATCAGGTGTTGCTTAAGTTCGGTTGCTAAAATGAAGTCGTCAGTCAATTTGTGTTACAGTTTACAGCATCTGTAATTAAATTTTTTTGGACAGTGTACCTTTTTTTGTCAAACGAGGCGACGCAGTAAAAAAACATCTGCTTGTGCAGCGCCTTCATGTGCCGTGTTACGAGTTTCTCGCATCCAATTTTTGTTAAAAAAGTTCCAAAAAAGTAAAATGGAAACAATGTTTCATTGTGTCAAAAGCACATAAATCACTAAAAAGAATTCTTTTTTGCAAGGTGTGTGATGAAGTCTTAGTCAGTTAAAATAAAGTTGGTGTGACAGTGGTGTGATGTGGTGCTGCCCAACCAATCATATGCATTATGTGAACACCATGTGCTGAAAGCGCCCTCACCTTATTGAGTTAAATATCACAACAAAACGTTCATTTTCGTTTAACATCCTGCACTAGATAAGACCCGTATTTACTATCACTGTACCCAACACTGCACATCTAGGGCTTTTACTATAGCCGTCGTACGTTGGATACGCCCGACCTTGCATTGAAATATCATTTATCCCAGCATCGTTTTACTCATCACCCTTACTTATTGGATACACCCTACGTGTGCTACTGGAGTTACTCAGCAGGCTGGATACGCCCCACCACTCTAAACGCGCGCTACTGCTATTGGAACCATGACTCATACACATTTTTCTCTGCATCTTTCAGTTTATGGTTAATTGCTCATTATTGCAGTTTGCCACACTTGGATGAAGTTTGCAAGAGATGATAATGTTCACTTGACAGCAACAAGCTAGAATTTTTGCCGTGCCTTTCATACCTGGGACCATTAGATAAACAAGGAAATAAGAGTGAGTTATTGTTTTCTTTATTGTAGTAATACCATTTACCAGTTTTGTTTACTGCATTTTTACCTGTTTATGCAGTTGGTAGAGCTGTGTTTTGCTGTGTTGTTTACAGGTGATAGTAGCTTCACACAAGGCTGCGTACTGTGCAACATTCGTACCGTAAAATAGAGATTTGTTGAAATCTTAATCAATACGTATCGTTTTCCAAGTTGGCTGTAGTACACAGAGGGTAGTCCAGTGCATCATAATAAAACAGATAATTTAGAAATATTAGTTAACGAAATTGATGAAAAATGTTAACGGTCGCAGTATTAGTATCAAGTTTAAGACGAGTTTTGAAAACTGAAACTTTATGATTGTAAACTATCGATAAAGTGAATCGAGTTGCAGCTTGATATGTTGATATCTGCCTTTTTCTCTATCAGGAAGTATCGTGGTTATTAAATTTTCGGTTTCTTGTGTTTTTGTAGAAATTTACGCGTGCTAATACAAGGATATGATTGTTACAGTAGTAGCTGACTAGCACTTAGATGTCACGCGCGTCCTACATCGGAAGTATTTGCTGATAATTTACCAACATACAGTTTGCTTTGTGTGTACGCCAGCCTGTAGCTAATTTATGTTTTCCCACGACTGTAGGTAGAATATTATTTGACGGTAAATATAAGGGGCAAAAACAATCCAATTATTTGTTTGGCACTTTTGTAAGACCATAGGCGTTTAAAGGTCCGTTCACATTATGTCCAATTGCAGTTTGTTTGATCTGGAAATTAGTATTTGTACTGGAAAAATGCTGTAATGATTGTTCTATCGATTAGTCACAACAATAATCAGTATCCCAGTTAAGTAATTGCTGGTTTAGTGCAGTGAATTGTAATTGTGACTGCTGTGTAATTATAATTAGCAATCAGGTGCACATTCATTACGGTGATTATACCAATTGATAGGTGATTGTGGCAGGTAATATCAGGTGTGCTTTAAATACCTGCATTAGCCGAACTACACTGATTGTAAAACCCGAGTGAAATTCATTCTACAAAGGCTTTTTTTAAACTTTTTCGGATAAGTGAAGGATTAATTATGTTCATGGTGAGATAGGACGTAGATTGGGGGTGAAAACAAACATACAGTTGATTGAATTGAATTGCATATTCACATCCAAACTTGACAAAGGCACTTCTGCTGGTTCAATGCCTCATCTTATAAGGCCTGGCTTTACAATGAGGTAGGTAGACTCCAGTCTTTCCACTATCATCCACATTCACCGAGGTTGTCTTGCCTTGCCCCTGAATGCTTGATTCCGGCTTGCGATGTGCTAAATTGTATAATAAATGACGTAGCAATACCCATAAAACCAGCGTTGTAGCATACTTGATAAGAGTTGGCATATACATCATGCCTCAAGGAAAGCTACCAAGCTACGTTCGAATTGTTTTCTGCTGAAATAGATAAAACTGATTATCGCGACGTCGTAGTCGATTCGTTTATAAATTCTACTTGGGATGGTTCTTTTACGAGTGGTTGCTACCGTCTTCTTTGGTTTCATCTTCAATTGACTGCAGGCCCATTTTCTTTTTTGCGTGACCTGGAATGCCTAGTCAGTGTCATATCATTGTACTTTGTCATCGCAGTCGTCATAGTCGTTGATAACAAACCTCATATAAGTCGCTTGAAGGTTGAATCTCCTGTTTCTCTTGATAGGAATACATACCTCAATGCCACTGCCTGTGTTTCGGTTGTCATTGTTTTTCAGTCACCATTATTATGACCCACCTGATTATCATTGACCTGCGGGTGTTTTGTTTTTTCTTTCGTAATGTCAAGACCCCTGCTGTAAAATAAACTTCTATTTACTTGTCGGCACAGGGGCAATTATTTGTTTCTAATGTAGTTTCACTTCCCAGAAAGAGAGATTATAAACCCAGCAGCATTTTACGGAGACTTAACTGTGTTCAGTGTCTGCCTAGGGTCCCTGTTCCCTACTAGTCGCAGAGTCACTGGGCACTGCATAAGCATGAGTTACTCTGTCAAGTGGCGGCACCAAATCACAACAGCCAGCGTGAGACAGGAACTTGCAAATTTTGGATTACAATTTAAGCATCTTACCTAAGCCAATTAACCAGCTGGGCTGTAACCATCTTGGACAGTTCAACTGGTCTACAAGCAATTGGGAGGATTTATGTCTCAATCGCAAGTCACGCCCAATATCATATCATGCATCAACGTAGTCGTCGTCATCGTCAACATCATCATTCTTATAACGTCATGATCGTCATCAGCGAACTGCGAGGGCATCGTCTATCTTTCTGCATGGAAGTCGGAACGCCACGTCACAAAGTCGACGCCGCCCGGAAAATTTGCAAGACAAATTTGATCTCCTTTTTTTCGTGTTCTAAACTAAGCGCTTATGTAAACTTGCATGCAGCATTTTTGCACGTGTTTTTCATAACCGCCAACATTTAATATCCGCATGCAACAGACTGGGTATTGTGAAGCTTCGTTTCAACACGTGCTTCTATGGCTTCATCGTGTGGAGGTGGTTTCAGAATCAATGGACCGTTAAATTTAGGATTCTCTGAGAAGGAGACATCATCGTGTGCACCCCAGTAGCTTCAGAATCAATGGTCCAAAAAAGTCTGATTTCTCTGACAAGCAGGCGTCATCGTGTAGTTTCAGAATCAAGGAATTTTGGTAATTCCGGGTGCTGACGAGGATGTGTCTGACGTCTCTTCACAGTCAGAACCGGACTTCAGACTAGTTTGTGCTATATAAATTCCCCGTGAATGCAGAATAAAGCGTGCTCCCTAAGCCTCCCTTTTGGAGTGGCTTCCTTTCGTTAGACACCTGACCTAACTTACACGCACCTGGGCATGCGTGCGTGCGCGTGTCGGCTAGTCATTGATCTATTCGCAATATCTATAATTGTCGTGAATGCGCTGCGTACTGACCAGTGGTTCAATGCAGTCGGTGTGGAGCCTTAATTAATATTAATAAGCTCTGTGCTTGTTATTCACAGTTTCTGTATGCTGTTCGTGTAGTGCACACTGAGAGAGGAAAAAATATACATTGAAGAGACGCAACTACTGGACCGTAGCGCTCTTGTCTAGCATTGTCAAAAATGAAGTTTGGAGAAGCGTTAATTATAGTATCATTATTATAGTGTAATTGTGAGATAGATGCCTTAAATCTCGGTGTTCTGAACAGTTTGTGAAACAGACGCATCTCCCCCAACAAACCTTTTGAACATGTTTGTATCACCATGCTTGTTTAGTGAAGACCATGACATCATTGTGGACTTTGTTTCCAGACGTGTTGAGTAATTTTTATATTGTACTTAAATGAGAACCGGTGGTAACTTTTGTCGCCTGTTGTAAACCTGTCTTGGATCGTCGTCTGTAAACTAAATTCAGTATAAATCGTGTGCGATACTTAATCGTTAATAGTAGAGCTTTAGGGGTACATATTGCTCGTGATGATGGAGGCGCAGGTATTCAATAGAGAAGCAGTCCTGGGATTGCCAATCGACGATGTGGTGAACGAATTGAGCACTGATGACGAAGACGAAAAGGGTAGGTGTCGTCTGGCGCACCACATAAAGCACTTGCATTTTCCCAAGCTCATGCATTTGATTTACACCATTTTTGGAAATCGCTGTAATTGTTTTTTTTATTCTACATTTTTGAATTTTGAATTTTTGGGAGTTTTTTGTGTACAACTTAGTGAATAAATACCTGTGAGAGTTCTACGCAGTTATGCTAAACTGTCTTAACTGAAAGAGTGTAAGTGGCTTATTTTAGGCTGTGGAATCTTCCAGAATATTGCGCATTGACTTCGGTGTTGAAAGATGATACAGCCCTAGTTTTCAAATACATTCAAGACCTTGTAAAATGAGACTAGGTTAAGGTTGTAAAAATACTAAAACTTGTTTTTCTTAAGGGTGTATGTATTTCATGGTAGGCTAAGGGTGCAAAAAATTGAGGGCAAATGTTTCCAGAAAATTTTAAATTTGAAAGTAACCTCAAAAAATTTCGAACCGTCTTTGTAATACAAAATCAATAATTAAAACAGCAGCAATTTTGTTTTCTGCACTAGATGTAAATAAAAAGAACAGTATACTGTGGTTATTAAGTACTTGTAAGATCGGTTTTCTAATCCGTGTTGAAACTTGAAC
Organism: Tubiluchus corallicola; assembly: GCA_030141605.1. NCBI lineage: Eukaryota > Metazoa > Priapulida > Priapulimorpha > Priapulimorphida > Tubiluchidae > Tubiluchus > Tubiluchus corallicola. The sequence continues at coordinate 1,388,599 of JAQGDQ010000011.1, read as the reverse complement.
AATATTTTTCCGTTACAATTCCCAGTGTGCAGACATTTCCAAACAGACATTTGCACGTGACAGAATGCTTCGTCACAAAACATTTGGACGCAGGGTACTTAGCCTTTTGGACACAAGTTACTTTAGATAAAAGGTATTTTGGACATAGAGGTCATTTGGACGCATATTCCTTTAAACACACTTTGACACTTTAAATACCAGACATTTGGACGCATAGGTCATTTTGACACAAGTTGTTTGGGACACATAGGTAATTTGTACGCGTAAGCTATTTTCACAGATAGATGTTGGACAAAGGGTGATTTGGACACACAGTTCACTTAGACACGTAGGCCATTTGAACACTAGGAATTCCTCGGAACACTAGGTATTAGCATGCGGCAACTGTAACTATGGTGAGAACGTCGAAATTCGTTTTTACCTGGGCGGGCCTGCAGTTGGTCAGGCAAAATTCTTCATCACTTGACAAACTGTATTGCCCATTTTAATAGTCCGTAAAGAAAAATCTTCCAGGAAAATATTCATTTCCAATGTTCGCCTTTTTATCTTAATTAATACCTAAACACCTCAATCTAAATGAATTATTTTCACACTTAAAGTACGATTCAGTTAATTAGCCGTATCTGTCGCAATCGCCGCACGGTACCAATCGTATCTGTCGTAGTAACCGTGATCGCTGCAGCTACCGTCATCGCACGGGGATATCTCAATCTATGAAAGCGCCCTAATAGGCCTATTTACGTAATTTTTTACCATATTGCTAAGTGGTACAATGTTAAATCCAAATTTTTATGGTATTTTGTCTAAATAGTTCGTGTCCGATTTATCTACGTATTTAAATAACCTGTCCAAATCATCGGCTTTAAAATGACAACATATTAGATTTAATTTATTATTATCTGAATTTCAAGATTACTAATTAATGGTGTAATTAAACTTTAGCCGAAACAAAGAAATTATGAAAAAGTCCAGATTGAGCTAGGGCACCTGGCTCATAGGTAACCAATAGGTCAAATTAACTGTGCCGAAATTATACATGTTTCCACTTTCAAGATGACTTATATACGATCAAATTACTTACGTGTTACAGTAACTTGTACGTAAAGGACTTGCATGGTCAGAATTACGTAGTGTAAATGACTTCGACCTTGTGTTCAAATGGCATACGTGCCCAAAATACTGTACCTAGTGTCCAAATTTCCTGCAGTACCTTGTGTCCAGATATCTTAGTGCCAAAAATGCCTAATGACCAAATGTCCTATGTATCCAAATTATCCTGTGTGGGTATGTCAATGTCAAAATATATCTGTAGAAATAACATGTGTCCAAACAAACAATGTGTCCAAAGCCCTTATAAAACCACCATTGTCATTTGAGAGACCAAAATCGGTTTGAAATGAGATGCAGTGGACACATCGTTTGCAGGGTATCCGCAAAATCAATCTTGCTGTATTTGGGAACCGGTACAGTTTATTTATACTGCAAATTGGGTTCTACACGCTCTTCTAGTTAGACAGCGATGCGCTTGTGTAACTTTGTGTAGTGTTATGTTAATATGGTTTATTACTGTGCTTTGTATTTATGTGGTTAAAAATTATTGCTTCGCTTCGATTAACATCAGTTTCTTGCGTTTTCATGTTCATATGGGTACTTTGTCTTGTATTGACTTATCAACCTCCTTCATAAAATGTTTTTTTTTTCAGTTTTAACTGTTTGAGTTCTGTTTTTAGCTCTTTTTTTCTTTTTAATTGATTTTTCGCAACTCCGTTCTAGCAGTTTAAACTCAAACTTTATGCTTCAGCTTCACTAGTTACATACTGCCGTGTCATTAAAACCCCAACTCATACGGCTGTTGTAGACAGTAGACAGTAGGTGTAGACACTCGAAAATAGATTCGAAAAGTCATACATTTTCGGGTTAACTGGCATTGCCTTCTTTAGAACATACAGGTATGTGAATCGTGACCCAGGTATTGCATCCTAACGAAGTAGTGTAAAAAGCTCGGGATCTTTTTATTTTAAAGAATGATTCAGTTTTACTTTCAAAATAGACAGTGAGAGACAAAATATTTATGATGAATTAATAAATTTTAACTAATATCCATTGTAGCGTCTTTTACTTTTTCTCTTGTTCATGTTTCTGTCTATGCTTCCCCTAGTTTATCACATCACTTTATTGACTGAACTTATGAAAATGATTCATGAGAACTGACGGTTTCGATCTGAAGCAATGAGAAACCAAAACCACCTGATCTACGAGATCGGTAAATCAGCTTACAAAGAATAAGAAATGGAACGGGACGCATTTTTGTATTACGTGTATATTTGGTTTTGTGTGGGCGTAAATCATGTATGCTGCTTTGCTTAAAAGAAACTGTGACGCGATTAGTCAGTGCGCTTAGTGCAGCCAATGCCCTTAAAGACCCGCAAATGAACAAGCTTTCGCATCACGGTTTTAATTTCATGCTGCCTTAGTTTTTATTTATTTGGTTAGAGGTAGAGCAGAAATGTAAGAACTTTTTATACCACCCTGTACATGCTTAGAAAAATGCTGTATGCCCGGAAAAACGGGTTGTTTTTCTTGGTGCTGTTCATGTAATACATTAGGCCTAACCATGTCGCATTTAAATACTGCTCAATTTTTTGAAGGCGCTTTAATTAATCTTGTAATTAAATGGAACACACGGTTGCAATACTCGCTAACTAGCAATTTTCCAAATTGCCTGACTCAAACATTCGATAATACCATTCATATGAAAAGATTGCGCAGCTACCGCGCCATTGTACATGTACTAGGTGTTATTTAATATGTAAGATCACGTGTCACACATTGCACACGTGTTGTTATTGTTCTTGGTTTAATATTGGCATAAGAGTTTGCACAGAGACCTGCTGTGTAATGTTTGAGCGCTGCATGTTTGATGTGTGAATTTTATAAATACTCTCCTCACGTCAACAAGATGCTAATAACTGATCTGATGTAGTTAATTGCAGCTGCTACCATTTCATTAATGATGCATGAAATAGCCTGAAGTATGACACGAGATCTCGCTTAGTTTGCATTGTAAAGCCTCCCTCTCTAGGTTTGATTGTTAGCAGCGCCTGTTTCTGTGTACTTTGAAGCTCAGTGAACATTGTTAAGTGGCTCCCTCTGGTTGTAATGCTTGGAGTGCACATTGCTAAGTGGCTCCCTCTGTTTGTAATGCTTCAAGTGCACATTGTTTCGTACACACTGGTTACATAGTTTTTTTTTGCATTTCAGTAATAGACAATCACATTATTAAGTAATCATTGTTTTTGATGTTAGAACATGAAGTTTCTCTGTGCCTTGAAGCAGTGAACCTTGTTATGTGGCTTCCTCTGGTTGTAATTGTTGAAGTGCACATTGTTTCGTACACTCTGGTATACATAATTTTGTCTTTGTTTTCCAATGATATAAACAATCATTGTTTTGTAAATGCACATTGTTAGAACTAGAAATTTGCCTTTCTCTGTGCTCTGAAACAGTGAACAATGTTAAAGTCAGTACTTCTGGTAGCAATGCTTGAGGTGTGCATTGTTTCATATACTTCGGTAATTGGTAGTACAAATTTATTTTTGTATTCGGTGAGAGGCATCTTTTGTTAAGTATAATGGCTGTTCCAAATATTATACAGTGTTAGGGCTAGAAACTCTGTTTACTTTCTGTAGTTATTTTCTGTCTAGTTTATAAGTGGTGGACATTATTAAGTGGTTGTCTATGGGTGCAATACCTGAAGTAGAGATCCTTTCGTCAACTTTCGTAGCCTTTTGTAGGCATAAGTTTGTCCTAAAGTGTTTATCTGATGTTAAGTGACCTTTGTTTAATTAATATACATTGTTAGGAGTGCAATCAATGCGTATGAAAGTTATTCTAGAATGAATAGTCTAATCGAATCTACATCACAGTTTTAACATTGTCTGTGATACATTTGTGAATGTGTTTGTTTCTGCATTGTCTGGCATTTTGCAGTGGTAGCCAGGCATGTTACATGGATGTGTTACTGGGTGTTGTTAAATGTGCATTGTTAAAAATTGCTCTTAGGACATTGCTAAGTCTATATACCTGCTGTAACGAATGACAGTCATTGTTTGTTATGTATTCATTGTTAGGTCTGTGCCTTCTGTAATGAATGATAGTCATTGTTTGTTGGGTGTTCATTGTTAAACCCGTGCCTTCTGTAGTGATTGACAGTCATTGTTTGTTGGGTGTTCGTTGTTAAAGCTGCACATTCTGTAGTGAATGACAGTCATTGTTTATTGAGTGTTCATTGTTAAACCTGCACCTTCTGTAGTGAATTACCGTCATTGTTTGTTGAGTGTTTACTGTTAAACCTGCACCTTCTGTAGTGAATGATAATCATTGCTTATTGGATGTTCATTGTTAAGCGTGTATTCTGTATTTTTATGTTGCAGTGACGGACAGTCATTTCAAAGCAAAGGACATTGGGCTAAAAGCCCAGAAGAAAATTCTTGGGAAGATGACTTCAAAGAGCATTGCAAAAGTTTTCATAGATGATACAACTGGTAAGCTTTTTCTTTGTTGCATTGCAATCTTCATACATGCTACAACTGGTAAGCTACTTCTTTGTTGCATTGCAGTGTTTCAAAAGATGTGGCAACGTTTAAAGGACCCTATGGTCATACATTGCCCTTGCGTTGGGCTTTGTTATTTTTAGTCCTTCTATTTTCTCTTGCAAATTTTGTGTTTAACCATTTGTGTGAGTTAAAAATATCTATATCTGTATGCTGCAAGCATTACCTTCATTAACTTTAAAAACTCGTTGTAAATTAAATCGAAATTTAGGCATTTTATTTTCCTTGTACTAACCACTACATTCTAAAGTTGTGGAACATAGACCTGGTAAAAATTAGTAAGTGAAGCGTGTTTGCTGATGTCATTTTCCTTACTGTTTAAATATGAACATAGCTTTAGCATGTCGATGCTTAGTTAACTGGATTATTTTCAAGCTTTACATGCTTTGCCTTTGATGCCTAAGATGCTTCAGGTTTGAATGAAAAATTGAAAGCGTTTCGTTTGAAACTTGACACTAGCTTTTTTGCAGGCTGACTGGCAGTTGCTAAATTAAACGTGGTTTACGTCATTAGGTTTAAAAAACAACAAAGTCTAGCTTTCGATTAGTAATTTTAAACATGTGCAGTAGGTTTAAGGGTTTTTGTAAACCCATAAACAGGATAGCAGCTTATTTCCTTCTAAATGGTGATTTTTTTGCGTTTGTTATTCGTGAGAAGTGACCACACTATACCTCATTTTTTTAGCCAGGATTAGACCTTTATTTTATTAGTAGTTAGAAACGCTCACTTTGAGTATTCAAAAATTGTTAAACTAATAACAAGTTGGCTAAGTAAGTGATTACCACTTTGCAATTGCTGTACTTATCTTGCAGTCTTCTGTTGTTGTTCTTCCCCTTTAGACTACATGTGTATTATCTCAAAAATAAATAACTTGTCCCAACCGAAATGCTACTTGGTTGACATCACGCAACCATTGAAACTGGTTACACTATAAACTAATTTCCTTTTAGAGTTCCGTTACTTTAGACAAGGAATCGACTTGTTGGTTTGCGCTGACTGGAGAAGTGCTAAGACTTTATGGTAGATCAAGACAAAACTTACGACACGTGCAAATAAACGGCGATCTGGCGCCTCACAGAGATGAATTTTTGTGTGGAGTAAAATTTACTAAAGTTAACGAATCGTCTTGCTCTGGCCGGATTAATACCCCAAGGGGCCCTAAGCACTGAAAAGATTACGGTACCTTCTCATGAAGCCCTAAGCACGTGCTTACATTGGTTAATCTAGGGCTGCTCTTAGGACTGAACATTGGCATTGCATAAGTACTTATAAGTTGATTCATAAGGTTTCGTGTAAATTACTGAGCAGTTATTCTGTTTTGTTGTTTTTAGGGAGTGCTTTGGATTGCCTTTACAAGATGGCAAAGGAGTATTCATCATCCACTAATTCCTCGGGGAAGAAAGATGCTGAAAAAGTGATGAAGTATTTAATCAAAACTGTGATCAAGGTCGGAATCCTGTACAGGAACAATCAGTTGAATCAGGAGGAACTGAGGGTCGCTGAGCAGTTCCGAAAGAAATTTCAGTCGGCCTGCATGACCGTGGTCAGTTTCTATGAAGTAGACTTCTCTTTCGACAAACATTACCTTTCTAAAGTGCTCTTAGAGTTAAGCGCCATGATAACCCTCGTGATTAAGCGACATTTGACGCAGAAATCGTTGGACCGGTCGGACCATGTTTTCCAGTACTTTGCAAAGCCGGATTTCCTCGAAGCGGTGTTCAAAAAAGACGGACCACACCGGGTGAACCTCGCCACGCTCGTAGCCGAGCTAAATAAGATGATGGATAATGGGACATTGTAAAAAGCAGGACGAAACAAATCCATAAATATTGAAACTTTGTAAAATACTGAACTGAGCCTGAGAACTATTGATAGAATGGTAGTAATACTTACTCCAAGTCATTATATTTTTTCTGTATTGAATAAGTCACCTATAAAGTGCCATCAGTGAAGAAAATGAAGGAGGGGATTGGTAGACAAAGTTTTGCCAGTTCTTTTTTTGATGACTAATCATGCATAATAATGTACTGAAATATTTTACTTAATTTCTTTCTTAAATGTTTATCTAATTGTGCATAATATTCGATAAACATTTTGTGGAAGTCCAAAATTCAACACGAATGTTTTTAGTTCAAGTTAAGGAACTACTTGTGGGAGTTATAGTAACTGCTCATGCGCATTTCTACTGCTGTCGTAATTACATGCATTTTATTTTTACATTTCCAACTAGTGCTTGGCGACGGCACACAATCCGCATGCATACTTGCACATTTTGAAAACTTGCATGTGCGTGATTGTTTGGACATTGTCTACTTGCTGACACTATTGATGCCAGTCGCATGCTGTTGATACCAAGGAAAAAGTGTCGGTAAGAACTACTGTAAAATGTTTCAATACACAATTCCATTGGTCGTTAGCAGAAATTATATTATGTATATAATACATTTGATATTAATCGTTATTTAGCTAACTTAATGAAGGTGAATGTGTTCTGATTTAAATGTCTATTTTAATATGTTATACAAACGTTAAGTTTACTAAATTCAAAGATTATGTGAGGCAGCTTTTTCTAATTTTGTTGCTGGAACTGATAACTGTGTTCCTTGTAAGCGGATCAAAGTATGAATGTAATTAATTATCTAATTAATATGGATGGCTTACCAGTCACTGATGATATTATCGACTTTCCAGTCTACCTTGAGAAGAAGACAGTAACTTCTAACTTTTGCATGAGAAAACAGTGAAAACTATTCCTCAGCTAGAATGTGAACTTTGGGCCTTCTGCCATTCATGAAGACTTTATCTCCGTCTTAGGATGGAAAAAAACAAATTATTGTAACGCAAGTTTAGTGCCTTTTCTATGATATTTTGTAAGATTTTAATAGTTTGGTGACCTTTACCGATAACATTTACGATATAGTTCTTTTTCGTTGTTGTTTTGTATCGTTGTTTCCTATTTCTTCATCTAATGTTGGCAAAGCCGTTAAGCAGTTTGTTGTTTGCACATTGCACACAGGCATTTCACTCTAAAGGCCAACAAGTTTGCAGTGGCGAATAATTGAACAGGCAATAATGTAATTTTCTATGCAATAAGCTACCCGGACCTTGTGAACATGAGTCTTATATGTATATTGTGTGCTATAACACATAATTGCACACTGCAGCGTGGGCATGCTGTGTGTAAACAGCGTCAATTAGGTGCCAATTTAGTTTCAATTATTACTGCCCGGTGGTTAATAACCAGTGTGGGATATGCTGGAAAGTTTGTTCTGTGGCGTGCCTCGGGGAAATGTGCTAGCTCTCACCTTGTTTGCACAAATTTTGACTGAAATGCACAAATTTGCGGTTGCCGTTTCATAATTGGTTTAAATGCTGCTTAGTAACTCTCTGTGGCATAGTTCTTCTTCTTCACAAAAATGGTAAATGCATTACTATGTATAAACAGAAATTCTGTTCAGCGTATTTACTTATCAACTATACGTACCTTGTACTTATTGGTAGCAGCAGTTTTTGATCAGTATAAACATGACTGTCCAGTGTCCATGCAAGTAGCCATTACCCTGACCTTCATTAGTACACTGCAAATTAAAATTGTGACATCTGCACCACCCAGAAAATACACTTTGTGTTTTTATGTGTGATTACTTGTGACTGACTTGTAACTATATGCACTCATTTACCCATGTGCTTCCATAATTGTTTAGATTTGTAAATTTCTTGTCAGATTATCACATATTATGTGTACATGTACTTATATTGTGTCTATTTCTACCACATTCTTAATCTTTATACATTTAAAAAGGAATAAATTTACACTGTGGTTATTATTATAATAACTGTTGCTGTAGTAAGCTACTTTTGCTGTTTTGTCAGAACACCAAACAGTTTTTTTGGATTTGTAGTAGTTAGGTGTACTAAACGACTTTGTGCTCATTAACCTCTGTTTGTCCGCATATGAATAGTTCATACTGCTAAAGTATTTTTGCTTCCAAAACTACATGCTGAGCTTGATGTATTTAATGCAAATGTTACAGTAGGCAAAGGTTAGGCTTAGTGAACAAATGTTGAACATTGGATGGTTACAATGTGCAGTGAGCTGACCTTTTAGTCTGTGACATTTTTCAAAAAAATTCTGTGAACTTTAGATGTACAGTCAACCTTGGATATAAGGGACACCTCGGGACCGGAAAAACGGTCCCTTATAGCCGAAGTTGAGTCAGACCGATGGTGTATCTACACCTGTACTTTTCTGCACTTTTATCTATTTTTTTATGGATTATTGCTACACATTCAGTGCAAATGGTATATAGGAAGTTCATTCAGTGATGCGAGATGTATGTGACCACGGAAACCAAGCTGTTCGAAGGCTGAGTTTGTGAAAAATTGAGATTAAAAATCGATCAATTTCGCTTTCATCATAAGGTCCCTTATATGCGAGGTAATTTACCTGAGTTTCTATTACGCTGGACCTGAAGATATCGTCCCTTATAACCGAAAGTCCCTTATATGCGAGTACTTTATATACGAAGATTTTTACATAGGAAAACATTACGAAAAATCGGGACCGGTGTTGGTAGTCCTTTATAAGCGAGTACCTTATACCAGAGGTTGACTGTAGTTCAATAGGTTTCAAAATTCAGGCGACAATGATTTTTTGTGGATTTGTTTGGTATAACTGTGCACAACTGTTTCATTTTTCAAGTAGCACCCTAGTAAAGAATAAACTTATAATGAGCAGTTTTATTGATTAGGGGGTTGCTCCGGAAAACAAGGCAATTGTTTATGTGGAATCATGGGGATTTTGGTATGTCAAATTAAGTACATTTACATACTAACATTATTCCTGAAGCAGAAAAAAATGCCTTTATACTTCCAAGCATTTTTTCTCTTTAACAACAGAATGAAGCCAATTTATACGTGAATACACATGTACTGTTTATACATTAATAACATTCATTTAATAGTTATGATATTAAATTAATGCCAATTATACACTCAGCGAATGCCACCTTAAAGCACCAATTTAATAATGCATCGCTTGTCTTGTCAGTAAATTTCGTTGTTTTATACGCACTGCATCGCCATCTACAAAATTATTACTGAACTAATAAGAGTTACTATAACAAAGCAGACATATTTACATTACTAATAGATACATAAGTAACTTCGCAAATGTTTGTGTTCAAGTACCTATGTAAAAGTGAAGACTACGGATTCAAAATTAAGCATTTACAACTATCAAATGTTTGGCTGTAGCTAAAGAATGGCTAGAGATAATGTAGAACATTTGTATCTGAATACGCATTTGGTTTAACTGAGTGCAGCAAAAATGATCATATAAAAATAATTATGTACTTATGCAAAACTCTAAAAGCCTGCAGCTCTAAAAGTTAACAACACAATATGAAAATTCACTCAAGCAACAAATGGCAGTTCACAGAATTCAAGGAATATTCATATTCTACCATTATGATACTGCGGAAGATCCGTTTAAGTGCTGAAACCCAAATAATCTGGTTAAATCCCAAGGGAGCTGCTGATGACCTAGCAATCATTGAAAAACGGGTTGAATTTTCAAACCATACCCTATTTTGAACTGTGGTGTAAAATAATGTAATTCACTGCCCACAATAATTAATTAGAAAGTTAATTAAGAACCCCCTGCCAATATTAGCAACTGATGATGTTATAATATTACAACTGGCTGAAATCTTTCAAAAACATTAGCCTTCATTAGAGTGCCTTGCCAAATACTGTCAAATCTTGTTATAATGCCAACCTGTTATAATGCTAACCTCACTTAATGCCATAATTTTTAGCAAAACAAAATGTCTATAATTGCATAAACGTGTATGTACTAATACACTATATAATGCCAAACTCGCTTAACTCCAATATTTTTGTACTCCCAAGTAGATGGTTTAAGGAGGTTTGACTGTATATGCAAAGGTAAAAAATTGATGTGATTACTGATAATGTAACGCACAACACTGGGCAAACGTACTGGTTGCCATTGATGCGGTACAGCGATCCAAGAATTTGCAAGAAATATGTAGATGTTGTTGCCCATCTAGACATCCGTGAGAACATGTATCCGAGAAGTAAAAAAAAAACAATATAATTACGCTCTTGTCATATTTGAATCCTCAGATCATTTTGAGGTATGGTCTAAAATTCGTACTGTTTCCCTTTAAACTATGTAATACTAAATATACGTAATATAAATAACAATTGATAGCAATTTAACGTATCATTATAATAATATTGTTGATTACTTTTATTGTATTTCATATCTGATATCATAACCTAAAAATAACCATACACTGATTACGTAGCTGTAGCTCTGGTGCTTTGTACTGTTTCAAACACATAATTTCAGTAATTTGTGACTTAGTAGTTTTCAGTAATGCAATATCATTAAGTTCAGCAAAAATTATACAGTTTCAAGCACAGCGGAATTTTAGCAAAAATAGTCTGAAAGCTAACTAAGCACTTAAAATTCACTAGCGATACAAACACATGAAACAACATTATATAAACACTATGCCGCGGGCAAAAATGCTTTATGTACTATTATACACAAATTATTACAATTACACAAACATCATTTATTCAGATAAAAATACATTTAATATGATGCAAGTTTCCACAATAAGGTGTGGTTAATCATATGCCCAACACTTTGCATAGCTTAGGCAGTATCAGTAAGAAAAGATGAGATGACAAAGATAATGTTAAACATTTTAATCAGCTTACATGTCAACATATACCAGTGGATTTCTGGTCATATAAATATCGGTATTTTGCTCATTAGGGAACATGACTTAAGCAAAATAAACTGTCCTTTCCTCGCTTACAGCAAAGTAATTCGCATTTACAAACTAATAAAATACTTACACATATATTAACTATATACACACATTTCATAAGAAATACGAAAGGCGCTACCTCACACATAGCTTTATACACGTAATAGATTGGAAGAGCATGCACTTGTTGCATCGAACGAGCCGTCTTCGGGCCTGCCACCAAAAACGAATTCAGTCTTTTATTAAAATTACAAAATGTGAAATGACTTACGCCAAAAAATGAGGCACTCTTGCTCATACTTACTAGACATGAGCATCACACGCATTCGGGCTACTACCAACCAGCACACAGTAATTATCCAATCATCTCACAGTAATATCACTAATGCATGCTAAAATTTTAAATGAAGTGGTTTAATTTTGAACGAGAATAAAAATCAAAACTGTGTATTTTGGTTAGAGCTTTAAGGTCAAATTACCAAAAAATCAGCAGAATTTTTGCAGCAAATGAATAAAAAATTGCTTGTAAACACTTGAAGATTTTTAACATAAGCCATTCTAAAGTAAGATGTAGCACTCCCTTGCTCAACAAGGAACAATTCACGTAAGATAGGAAAAAACACGTTTCAAACCGAGACCAAGAAAAACTTTTAAAGAGGAAATCGAAAACATCAAATATTTTCTTTCATTTTATACCAAACCTAACCATTGGCTTAGCGTGGTTTTGGCATCTTCTGTGGGTACTAAGTTAATTGGAAGTTCTTAAACGTAACGTGCCTCCGACTACAGCAAATATGTGTATGTAAGAGACTAATGCGGTCACTACTAAACTAAGTGACTAAGGAAAAGCATGATGATGATACTGTACTTCAAGGAAAATAATTGGTACCACAATTTCAGTTTATAAGTTTCATAGCCATCCTCTAAGTTGTGTATATTTTAAAACCCAATGGCATAGAATGTTTCACAAGCCAGTGATACAGTTCAAAAGACGGTCGAAAGTCAATGTTTAGCACACTACATTCCCTTAATTAAAATAACCTATTTTTTGTCATACTGAAAACAAATTCCAAGATGCACAATGGGAAAACTTCATACCAACTTCTACACACGAGATGTTCATTAAAACTGTTTTCCTTCCTAGTTTTCCTGCAAATAATCGGAAAAACATTCCACTAAAGATTCATTTGGCAATTAATTAATTAAGCAAAGCTAGACGATACCAACACAGATACACTAAATGCACTAGCAAAATAATTTGTCAAAGTGATTCAATGAAACTGAGTTTATTAGCATAAAATTAGGGAACATTTTGTCTCCTAGTTTGCAACAGAATTTGAAATTTAACCCAAAAAATACGTCACCCGATCTTTTTACACAAACAGCTCAATGTTAACCGATGGTAATAAACAAATACAACAAACAAAAACATAACAACTTCGATTACGTAGCAGTGGCTATGAGTTTGACGGACCACTGCCGCCGCTGTCACCCGACCTGCTTATTTTTGCTTGCTTGCTCGATGGAACTTCGGAAGAATCGCCCAGACTAGCTTTGCTGTGGTCTCGCTTCTTCTGAGCATTCTGTCAAAAAATAACATTATGAGTAAGCAAGTACAGCTTATTTAATAAAATTCAATAACTATACAGCTTTTTAACAGAAAGTAATTGCAAGCGGAAGATGCTAACGAAAAAGACATTTAAAATGTGAAACAATGATGCAAAAGAAATTAAAACAATAGAACTATTATTTTTGCGCCCAACATAAGCATGGCAAATACAAGAACAAGAAGTGCCTCTCAATGAAAATTAGCCACCTAACAGTAGCAGTTGGACATCTAAACCTGGTAAGAATAACCACGAGTTGCCAGCAGCTGTAATTTTGAGCTGACTATACATGTAATCTCAGTCAATGCACTGGACCATTCCTTATGCAAAACGCGTGCATAGAAATTATTCCACAGAAGTACATGATACTGATAATAACTCTCTCCTAACATTCGATAACAGAGCATAAAATGTAGCTAACTCGTACCGAGCAAATTGCCAATAACATGAGCCATGTATGAAATTAATGGTGCACATCTGAAGCTAAATACAACATCCGAAAACAAGTACTAGGCCAAGCCAATCTACGATCAACAACCAATAAAAAATAGCATTAGGTGTTGCCGGCTGTTAGTGATAGTGATCCTGAATTAGGAATTGCCTAGCTATTTAGTGTGAAGAGTATGAATAATCATTCACATGGTAACAAATTAGTTGGTTAATCTGCAAAAACACGTTTTGGTAATTTACAATGTGGCCTTGTCGCTAGTATAGTATGCCACATAGTTTAATGTTTAATTTTGATTCATACAAAAAAGATTTGTTTTTCTTAGTCAGTCTGCCCCTGATGTGATCACAAAGATTTGTTTCACATTATTATAAATGAAAGATTGTTGAATTTCCAATCTTTAATGTTTGCAAATACTTTGCAGGACTATAACCTGATATTGCAAAAGTGATAATAATATTGTTTGACATGATAATAACCTCACTGTATTTTCAGTAAAAATTCAGTGCAATAACTGTTAATTTTGCACATCATTAAATAAACACAGTGCTTTGTGTAAAGAGCATGCAAACCAAGTGGCACTGCATATTATAAATGATCTTCTTTGTCCATCTTTTCCAGTTTTCTTTCTAATATCATAATTTAATTTCTGTTTATAGTACTAATGTACATTCATTTAAAAATATTTATATAAACACTGTTATTTTACGACAGCACGTGTATATCAAGTGTCTGATGAATGCAAACGATCCTGCATTTAAAAGTGCGTGTGACACTTTATGGCACACAAACCAGCCAACCATTTGATGTGAATGTGAATGATGTAAATTGAATGTGAAACATGGAAAGCTCAGAGATAATCTTGACTTGGCAGGAGTAAAGGAGGCAAATATTTTTTGGGAATCAAAATCATATTATCTAAAAAATGATGGACAGCGAGCTTTTGTAGTTTTGGTTAGTAGCAACTTCTTTATAAAGTCAAACTCAAAATGTGACCACAGTTTTTTTGCACAACAAGGTGATTGGTGTTGGTGAAGAACAATGCTGATTCATTCAATGTTTCAAACTCTGGTCATCACACTGAGCACTGGAAAGTTATTATCACAAAAGAGCAGTTACCTTTTTATCCCACTGCTGATGTAGGTATCTTAGTAGTATGTTGGTTTTTTCTGTTGTGATTACTGAAAAAAGAACGCAAGTGATTAAAACACAACAAAACACTCTTCCTAAGTAAAGCTTAAAACTTCGTCTTGAAAATTTTGTATCACTTACATGTTATCTTATTGCAGCTTGAAATCGCATGAAAGCTGTATAAAACTTGTAAATGTAAACTCCCGCAATGACCGTTAAGTGCAGCCATTTTAATGGTAAGTCATTTGAAACACTTTTAGATAACATTGCACAAAGTTTGAAAAAATAATCAGAGCATTTGTAGCACACACGTCACTAACAAAGAAAGGTTTAAATTACTTTATATTGTCAATAAGATCAATAACGTTTTTTGGTAAATAAGTGGGTGCACACTGGGATGGCGATGCAACGCTGTTTTACCAGCTGGTGGGCATATTTCAAAAAATTAAGATTTTCCTTTGTAATTTCAGTAGTCTTTCAAGCAGGTAAGCATAAGGCTAAGTAATATAACTATTTATGAAAAGTTCTTTGAGATATATTTTAAAATTGTCTTTCCTTTCCCTTTCAAGCCACACTCTATAATTATGAATTTATTAAAGACTTGGAAAAGGGCACTGAGACAAGACAGAGAACCACTTCTGAATTTATCCATTTATTAGCCAACGTGACTCATAAACTTCAACAACCAGCAAGAACTTGGTGAACCGAATTTGTCGAGGAGTAGAAGCGGAGTTTACTAGACATGTGTAATGCTTAATGGCAGATCCACTTGTGTATGAACATCCCAATAGGAATAGCTGCTCTATAACCCAGGTCTAGTAAGTTGGTCATTGAAAACAATATAAAGTGATTTTTATGTAATAACGCTTAACGTATTTAGGTAAATTCTGGTAAATACACTCGTGTAAGGCACAGATCTGTCCATACTTACCTTCTAATCTATTCAAGTACATTACGCATTTACTCACTCACTCATTCACTAACTTACTGTCATCTACCATGCTTATAAATGAGATTCCAAGCTGTATTTTGTTAGCACACATGTCGATACTAAGCAACTTTCAAGCTTTTTTAGCTGTGCAATTTGCTACTGTGCAGAATTTAACTTAATAACAATGTTTGCGATTGTTTTTATCATTACCAAGGATAACCCACTAAAATGAGTCATTGCACCGACAGAGGTATTTAGTCACATTCGGATTATTCTTCTCTTGTCTATAATCAGTAAGCTGAATGAAAACAAAACCGCCCAGAGCGAATATCGAACCCATGCGAATTATTCAGGTGAAACCACTCGACCTTGAACTCCACTGCAAAGTTATAACTGTAGGCATTATAACTTTTAATTTTTAGTTCTACAATGACTTAATAAATAGTACACTGACTCTTGAAGATTGTTCGTTAGCTGAACATGAAGCAAACTACTTACCCTGATCTGATGGATGGTCTTTCGTTGGAATGTACACTGCTGGCTTCTTACTCTAAACAAGAAAAAGGAAAAATAAAAAAATAATTCAACTAAAGATTTAGTTTGAATAAAAATAATTGTGCACAAGCCTACACAGAACAACTATGAACCTAAAAGAACATTCATTGGTTCTGGTGCTATAATCCTTAAAAAAGCGCCAATTTTTTGCTTTATCTAGATTTTTTTAGATAGAACAAGCACGGCAAAGAACATGCTGTCATAACAATAATTTTCTTGCGAACACAAAGCATCATTGAAAACTTAGTCAAAATGCTAGAAAAAACAAACAAAATTGGGAAGAAACTTGGGTAATCTTGGAATGGCATCATTTCAAACTAGTGTCGAAGTTAGTGATCAATACAAAATACTAAATTAAAAAAAAACATTATTAGACACTGCTGGAAAAGACTACATTTAGACAGACAATATGCTTATGGTGCATTCAGACTATTAAGTTTTCTCTCCAAGTAATTCGCAATTGTGTTCTATTAGTACCAAAGAGTTTGCAATAACTTTACGATAGTAATTCACAAAATAGTTCACATAGTGAGTTTGCTGTCAGAGAAAAAGTTCGTGACAGAAAACTTGCTAGTCTGAACACCTACACCTTTAGAAATGCTCCAAACCCCTCAAAAACACAACTAATGCAATTTAACACAACCATTTCAAATGGCTAACAAAATAGTCTAAAGCATTGCATATATATATATAATTGCATATTTAAATATATGCCAAGCTCTAATAGCAATTTCAAATTAAATACGAGGCGCCAGAACATTTTTACTCACAGTCTTTACAGCACCATCAGCTGTATATCTACTGAAGTTTGTAGAATCGTGAACCGGAAGTCCCTTTAGAAAATCAGCCTGAAAAAACTCGAAAATAGTCAATTGTCAAAATTAATAACCGTTATGTTACTGAAATACACCGCTCGGATGTTGAACAGCACAGAGCACTTCGTAAATTATTATATTACTTATTAGTTCCTACTTAATCGAGAGAGTTTTTATTGGGCAGTAATTGAGAATGTCTTAGCAACATCACTCGCTGTTTTTTATGACGCTACCATGCAGGGAGATTGCAATGCTCTTGATCTTTTTGAAGCAGGTACAATTCACAGGTCAATAAATCTGCTTCAAAAATGATAGGAATTGAACAGCAGCCTATGGCACATTTATACAAAATGAGAGCATAGAGAACGCAAGTTATTATTAATAACTAATGTCACCCACGTAATAAATTTTTTGACATACTCCTCTATGATCACAGATACTATTCAATTAAAGTTAAAACCACAAGGACTTTAAATTCTCTCTATCATGTTGCAGTTAACACTGTCAACAGTAAATTTCAGAAAATTTGCAATATTCTCTACATCCCAGTACATAGTTTAGTAGAACTTATGTAACGACTGATTTAATTTATATGTGTATATTTTTGTTGTAGTACGTAAAACCACACAAATTTCATTATATGTATTATAATATATAATACAATAAATTGCTAACCTAGGACCTACTTACTAACTTAATAAACCTGAAACAATATAAATGATAATCAAGCTTTATAATGTTTTTCTTACATCACTGCGTATAATACAGATACTAAAAGTGATAAAAATTGTTCTTTAATATTTCCCATTGCAAGTACACCCTAGCACAATAGCATGATATGTGCATGTAAATGCATTTGCAATGGATAGACTTATTGATGAATTAACTCATTATTTCCATAAAATTGTTATCGAGGAGGAAGTAGAACTAATTCTGCAACGTATGCCGGTGATTCAGTTTGAAAACCAGAAGGTCTTGGTTTGCTACCTTGCATCATTTGAAACGCAAAATTTGTTTAATTAATCTTACGTGTCACAAAGGATTTGACGTAAAGCTCCGTAACAAGTAACTAATGTGACACATAATGACATCCTTCTCTTAATTAGTCATCAGACAGCAGAACTACCAAAGTAATTAAAGACAGAATTCAATACAGACACATCAGATCAGCTATCTTAGAGAGCAAGGATTCCAAGCAAGAGCACCAAATAGAGCGTGTCAAAGTCAATCGTCCGTCTTATTCATGACCTAAAAAAGCTGCTTAACGTAACTGCTGCAGGGTACATGAACTGTTACTAATGCAAAGCAACTTCTGGCTATAGTCAATACACTCAATATTCGTTCCATACGACAAGCACTCATGCGAGCACAAATTGATCAATATAGGACATGGCACCTTCATTCGATATCATAGTGATACATATCTCGTATTTGCTATGTGCAGAAACTTATAATATGAGTCACTGCAATCTTTGGTTTCGGCAAACAAAAATCAGATTCTGGCAAAAAGTTTTGAATTTTGTGTCCAGCTACTGTTGACGTAAATTCTTTCATATATTTGCTAAATATATAATATTTTCATAAAAATTCAGCACATATCATATATGGAATGTACCACATGAAATATGGTGCAGAAAAAATGTACCAAAGTTTAGACTACAATAATATCAGAAGCAAGTACCCTACAAAGTTGAAATTTGACAACGTGATATTACAGTACATTACTTTTAATCTGTGAAGTCACAAGTTTATTGCTTTAGAAGTTTTAAAGCTATGATCAGAAAATTTTTCTATTTTAAAAAGTTAAACGCTGGAACAATGATAGCCAATCATCAAGTGAAAAACAGCCATGTCCAGCGAGGTTTAAAACGCTCAATACATGGAGTAAAACAATAAAGGAATCAAACAGTATAAACTATTGTCTTTACCATAGGAAATAAAGCACTGATAAAGATTTGTTTTCAGCAACGAAAGCAAAATTAGTTGAGTGCTGGAATCAAATACTTTTTAAACAAGGAAGAAACTGTGTCTCTGTTATAAGAAATGCATTCGTCTAGTTTGTAGTGCAAACAATGGACACATGGGTGGTGCACAAATTTAATTTCGGCATTCATTTTTTGACTCTTTGTTTTAAAACTTCTGTATCTTTGGAAAGGTCTAAGAGAATGACCTAAAATTTCAAGTTTATACAAGAGCATCTGTAACATCAGTGCAGTAATTTTCAAGCAATTCCGTTGTTTTCTGCTTATAGTACTGAAATCAAAACTTCAGCACGTTTTTTCAGCCGCCTGATATATAATATACATGTATTATGAATATCTGACTTAAGCCCAAAGATCTAGAAATTTCTAGCAAAGGGCCGCATGAAGATTTGAAAATTAATATTTGCACTTCTAAAATTCAATTTTATAAAAATTTTATCATTTACATGTATTCCCATTGGTAATACAGTTGCTCTCTTCACTTATCTCAGATACTGTGCCACAAAATTTCTTAGAACTACACTAAGAAAGATTGACTTTATTTGGCTCACTGTTTATATCCCTTTAACACAACACAAAATATTGAAACAATAATTCTGCAAAATATCTCACCTGTCTAGGCATTTCTTTTCTTATGTCTGATGATGCTTAACTAGTAAAGAGTTTTTTTTAGTGTCAATTATAAATGAAGTTTTTAAGATATTAGCACATGACATGACTTGTACTGGTTGGTGACTAGATGCCAAGACCAGTTACTACGGTAACTATAAATGGATAACTTGAAGCCAACTATAACTCAAATAAGTCAGCAAGACAACACTTATTATGAAGTGTTTTAATACTGTCAATTAGTAAAATCATCTTTATAACAGCAAGCCTAATTATAGAATGAGACCGCTACTGTAACAGTTAAGTTAATGCATAATTATTATGCACATACATTAAACCTGTATTAGTTTTACTAATAATAACAAGAAAATTTCGGAATTTCTTTCTAATAAAATTTTGAGAAAAAACACTTTAAGAAAAACTTTGTGCCGTGTGGCATAAGAAATGCCTGTCCACTAGTCCGATAATAGACCGTTTCCGGCCCCGCCGGTCTTGTTAGCTAAAGGGAGCCTCTTTTTGTAACTTAAGTTTTCAAAACCAGGTGTCCGTTTATGTGCTGGACACTTTCAATCTCATGCTGGTCATCCAAGGAACTTGACCATGAGTTCTTCAAGAACATGCACTATACTCAGTATACTAAGACGTTAAAAATGATGTTGCATACTGCCTGCGTCTATGTATGATAAAAAGTGGCAGATAAGTCCAAGAGTAGAGTTTGCCTTAACAAATGTTGTTCTCTGTTGTGAAAACTTCGGTTCGTTGCATGTAGACTAAAACTTAATGTCCTTAATGTCCTTAATGTCCTGAGCTGTTTTTGAGATCCATGCATTCCAATAATTTTGGAAATAGCCATCAACTGAATCTAAAAGTCATGGGCTGCAATACAACTAAACAGCTTGTCCATATTTCTTATTTTTATATAGGCAGTGGCTAGAGGTGCAGTTCCGTAGTCGGTTTTTCTGAGATACCGAATATGGATCCGTATTCATAGCTATTTTTGCAACAAATACGGATCCGTGCTTTTTGTGACATTTGCAAAACATACGGATTTTGACAATTTCTACGACATACAGCATTTGACCTTGTGACCTGCACATCATTGAAAAGCACATGCCCACTTCATGAAAATCATGATATGGCATTATTCAGCCTGTAGCCGTACCGTTTTTCTTCGGTACCTTTCGGTGATATAATAGTTGCACCTATTATATCATTGTAAATATTAGTTAGTCTCCTTTTATTGTCTTGCAAATTGTTAGCTGCTGTTTGATATAGTGTTGTGTGTCGCATAAGCTACCAATTAATAGTTTGTTTGCTTTATTTTGTTTATTGTTACAAAAAACTTTAGTATTTTGATGTGTAGTAGGCCAGTTAGCAAGAGTTTAAATCTTAGTGTGTTATGAATTTCTTTGAGTGCTGTAATATGATCACTTACCAGACCATATTTTTTTCTATAGAGTGTTGTGAATGTGATAACCTACTAACTGTAATTTTCCTTAGTTTGAGTTGTGATTTATTGACTTGCCGAACATAGCAAAATTTTTTAGTCTTTATGTGATATGCAGTAGGTCAAATTTATAAGAGTTGCTGAACTGTTACATGCGCCTGTTGCCAAATAATTTATGCTATGAATATTATAACATGCCACAATTACTTGCTTGGTTTATTATTTTGTTTGTCATTGTAAAAATTTTAAAGCATCTTTATGTGAGCCCTATTAATTAGTTATTTTATTATTTTGATTATCAAAGCTGTACTACAATCGATGACTGCCATATTCTAATTCAATTTTTGTAGTGTTTTATACGACATTTCTATTAAAAAATAAAAAGGGTTAAAGGTTTGAATTGGCCGTGATTTATAATGTGTAATGTATAAAGCTAGTTCATGAAAACTAGTTAATTCGCTGATTAAAAAGCAATAATTTCTGTTTGTGAATTAAAACCTAAATTTTGTATCCTTAATGCTTAAAAACAGTTACAAAACTCCTTACTGAACTATTTCAACCACTTAAAGGACTCAAATGCCTAATGCCCCTATATAAACTCCAGTAAAAAACATTTTATAATTATCAAAAATTAAAACAGGCATGCACAGTAATAGGATATTCACATTCTTTTTAAAGGTATTTATCAGTAGGAATATTAACTAACGTCAAGCAAGTACCCTAAAACTTATGTAATCTATTACATTATTTAATGTTCAAGCACTAACAATGCTAATTAGTGAGACAAAACTGTTACAATGGAAAGACGCATATGTATTCAGTTGAAAATATAAATATATGCATATGAGAAAAAAATTAAAAGTTCAGCATAATATAAGAAATTTTTTTTTAATCTAATCCTGTTGTTTTTCGTATGCATACGGGGGATAAACGCTTCTTTCATATAAAAAATAGGCAGACACTATGTTTACGCTATAGTAAAAAAGCATGACTCGCCCGCTGTAATATGACGGAGTGTTGCGCGCATTCACCGCATGTCCTATCTAGGGATTAGGTAATATAGATATCTATGAGGATATTCAATTTCACTCAATCCGCGGATCTAGCGGATGCGGATATTTGCAATTGTGTATTTTGATGTTGCCAATAAACAAGAAAGTGATATACTGCCCCTTCTGACGGCGATCCGTATTTTCTCGTTAATATCGTTCCCCATACGAATCGATCCGTATTTTCGAGTGAATGCTTTCGAGACACGGATCCGTATTTTTAGTTACTGCAGTTCCGGATATGAATCCGTACCTTTAGTCACTGCCTTTTATATAAAGTTTGGCTCTCTGCAATCTAGGCTCAACGTAGACAGTTATGCCAAAACCAACCTGTTCAGTATCAAGGATAGAGCTGAAACTTCTACGGTGGGATGTTGAACTGCCACAGAACTTAATGATTTTGTTATATCTTTTGAGAAGTGCTTTCATAAGAAACTTACACCCATTCAGTCATCTTTTTAGTACACATTAAATGATTTATTTTAACAAACTAAGTTACCAGTAGCAATCTGATACATAAACGAATAAATGGACTTCTCTCACTAGTGCCTGCCCATTAAGAATTTTGTTGCTGATCTCAATAAAACTTGCGTTATTGTTAATAATAATAACTTTTCAGGTTTTTCGGCTGCAGCCTTGATCGTTTCAACAAAGTAAAAGTGCAAAAGGTTTACTAAATTAGAAATAAAGTAAAAGAAAAACTCACCATTTTGGTAATTTGCTTGATTTACTGATTTCAAAAATTTTAACGATTTCCGCGCTCGTAATAAACGAAAAGATATTAAAATATAAAATACATTAGAAATTTGGAACACCGATCAGTGATGATGAGTTAATGATCACAATTTACAACAATAACGGAAACCTTGACGCTTCCTGTCTTCCTGTTACCTGTTTTTTTAGTGCGCAACGATGACGACCACATCATGTCCTACATCGTAGTCCTATATTGTTTACCATGCATAATCAGTACAGTAACGTGCTGCTCCACAGATACTGGTGGGCCCAACTACTACTTAATAGCTGCCGTTGTTGATGTTATTGCAGCTGCTGTTGTCACTCTTGTCATCTTTAGCATCCACATTATTATCTGTCATTTTTTATTTTATTGTTGTGCTGCTATTTCTGCTAACCAAAATTGTCTTTGTGCTTTAATTTTATTTTTTCTTCCTGTTCTCCATTTCATGATTGTCATCAAGGTTGCTGCTGTTTGTTGTTGTTGCTTTTATACTGCTACTGCTGCATGCTGCTTTCTGCTGGCCCATTTATGCTATTGCTGCAGGATGTCATAGGGGTGCATCATTGCTCGCCATTTAATTTTTTATTGTGCTTTAAATGTTTTTATTGCTGTTGCTGCTGTTGTATCACAGTTTTCACCGTGCCCATTATTCTTGTCATCATTGCTTTTTGTTTGATACATTGTCATCCTCCTCATGTATGTATAAATCTCTAAATTGGAATGTTTGAGGAACCTTCATCAGAATCTCAGTAAGCCAGTCCCTTATTACAGTACGTACTTCTATGTAGTTCAAAGTTTTGCATGTGGTACAATATAACGTAGCTGGATGGCAGCTCATAAATATAGTTATCATGGCGATTAGTCACTGATTTCTTGATTGGCTGATGGATACTTATACATGTTACATTAATTTATTATCATTTGTTTTTATTGTATTTTTCAAATTTTACATTTTTCAAAAATTTCAACCTAATTGGCAGTTTGAGAATTGCATAGGCTTTTTTTGTTTTTCTTGTTAGTATCTCTGATTTTATGCATCCGCACTGTTTTCTTGACACTGTGACACAAGCAGCTTCACTCCATCAGGACTGTAAGAGTTTTCTTCGTCTTGCATAGGTTTTCGTGGAAACCTGCTCTCACTAAGCAACAGTGGCGCTATATTGGATATTTTGCTGTAGGTCTCTACACAAAATTGCTTCCATGAAAAATTTTATTTGAAATGCATTAATTTGCGTACCTTAGACAAATTAAATCTATATTAACAAAAAACTTGAAATAATGCTTCAGCAACTACATACTGCACAGTATGTCTTATGTGAAATGGGCTAATGCAAATTTTTTTTAAATTCCAGACACATTATTCCAATGCACTTTGGTCACAAGTTTTAATTTTAAGGAGAAGTTGCTGTTAAACGATGAGAAAACTTTAAATTGTCCTTGGCTGAAGGGAACAATCGATTTTTCCGGGAATAGCCGGCTTTAGCAGCAAGTGTAAACCAGACTAAGGTGAGGTGATAGCTAGGCTATGTTAGAGCGCCTGAAAAGGGCGTGTTCTTTTTAATTTTATCCAACTAAGTCGCTTATAAATTATTAAACAAATAGCATGACTGGATAGCCGAGATTCTGCTGAATAGAACAACACCTAATTTGTAATCATTTAGTTACGCCTGTGCTCATACAGCAGCAGAAAAGTTATAGGTCTTTTAAGAGGCGTGACCCAAAAGGAGTTAATAATAAATGAATTTTGTTTTTGATCTAATGTTTTAAAGCTTTTAGGTCCAATATCTATCATTACTACTGTGACCCAAGAGCTACTTCACTATCTAATTACGGAAACGTTACGTTCTAGCATAATACATCTAGATTAGTTAATTTTAATGGCTTAATGATTCATTTTTATTAACTACAACATTTGTGCTACAATAAAAATTATTAATGCTATTATACTACAGCTAAAATCTTAATTGGTCTTGCAGGCATCTTTTGCACATTTTGTCCCAAAATTTCATTTGTAGGCCATATCCTAAACTCATTGTTACAAAATTTCATTTGTAGGCCATATCCTAAACTCGTATATTTCAACAAAAAATTCTTGGCATACCTTATAGATTTTTAAAACTACAATTTGCTATGTACGTTGCTATTGACTTTCAGTTGAAACTGAGATATGATCAAGTTTTTAACATATAAGTGTTGTTTCACGGGAAAAAATTCATTCAGCAGTGTGATGTCAATGATGGCATTATTATTAACCATTGCATTCTACTGAGATCTAATAAGATGAAGGTGCTTTTATTGAGAACTGACAACTAGATAAATTCCATGAGGTAAAGATGAAAGACTAGATTAGAAGAGAGAGAAATGGCAGAGAAAGAGAAAAGGGGTCCCAGAGGGAGGGAGAGAGAGAGAGCAAGTGTGTGTGTATGTGCGTGTGTGTGTGCGTGTGTGTGTGTGTGCATGTGTGAGTGTGTGTGTGTGTGTGTGTGCGTGCGTGTGTGTGTGTGTGTGTGTGATGTCGCAGTGCATTTGACTGGTGGTAGAGACGAAGTCCATCAAACTAATTTCCATTTAAATAAATATTGAATGATACAGGGTAAAAGAGAGAGAGAGAGAGAGAGAGAGAGAGAGAGAGAGAGAGAGAGAGGGGGAGAGAGAGAGAAAGAAGATCAGTTGCAAGAGAAGCAAGTGTGATGCAAAACTTAAGACAACCAAATTAAGTAATGGGAAAGACAGGAAGGGAGAGAGTCTCTCCCCTCGCTTTGCACGCATACTGATCTCTCCCCCTCTCTCTCCCACTTTGTTTTATTATAAATATTATATATATAGAGAGAGTATGTGAGCTGTATGTGTATACCTAAAGAATAAAACGAGAGATATATAGCTAGAGAGAGGGGAGAGAGAGAGAGAGAAGAGAAAGTGACAGAGAAAAGGGGAGAAAGAGAGGAAAGGACGAATAAAGATGAGAATAAAAGCGAAGAGACAATGATACAAAAGCAACAATATAACTTATGTGTATTCTAAATAAAGGCAGACTTGTCACTATTGTTATGGCTGCTGTTATCTTTTTAATTTCCAGATTTTTCTGATTACGTTTTGTGGTGGAAGTGGTGCAGGTCAACGTGCAGTCGAATGTTGGGTCGTGCGCTATCGTAACGTTGCTTCTATATGCTCCAGCATCCAGCTTAGTTTTATTCTTATTCTTATTTATATTTTTGATAATTAGTTTCTTAAACTAATTATTACTTCTAGATTACATACTCGACCAGTAGTTACAATTTATATAGCCAGGTGAGGAAAAATATTTACTTTTATGTAGATTTGCTGCACGGAGTGGTGAACTGACCACACCGACGTGACAAAATCATCGTCCTTCATAGGTGTCCAGGCAAATACAATCTATCAGCAACCAGAAGCCGAGAAACATGTCGGACATGGATGATGGAGATGATTTTATGTGTGATGACGAGGAAGATTATGATTTGGTACGTGAGATGCAAATTAAATAATTTATGCTAAATAAGTATAACTACATAGCCAAGCATTATGTGTAGTTAAATTTTTGTGAAAGAAATTGTAAATGTGTGCAGTAACTTCACCACTCTTGGAAGTTTGCCTTATGCAAATTGACGCAAATAAAAAAGCAAAAGTACCCGGTAAACTAGTGTAACGGTGTTGTGTATGATCATCTTCACAGGATCAGTCATCAACAGCCCCAGTACACATACCTTAACCAGAAGGAACTTTTTACCTGGTCAACTGCCTTAGACGCTCATGTGCAGGACAGAGATTTATTCAAACACCTTACAGTTGCAGAATTACTGCCTATAGTTTATCTTTTCTGCCATACATTATATTTTGGAACTCTGTACCTGTCAACGTTCAAGCACAATTGCCCACTGCCTTCAAAAACCATTTGGGCTACATCCATATCTTATAAATTATTAAATGTGCTTTATTTGGAAATGTATGTTTTAGAGTGTACCTTATGTTGGGAGTGGAGTAGGACACTAGCCGAAGTATGACAATTGGCGTACATGGGCTAGCCCAAGTAAGACACGTCGTACATGGGCTGCCCAAGTAGGACACTAGAGACAGGTGACGAATTGAGTCGTTAACCGTACTGGCAGCGTCCGTTGTCCTTGTTTATGTAATAATAATAATTGAAAACGTCAATACACATTGAATAACTTATTATACATCCCATAAAGTAAAAATAATCTTTTTCTGAGCTAGTTGAATGGCCAATATTAAATTTGACTGCAATATTAATCTTTTTGAAGTAAAATAAGCCCGCTGTTAGGCGATTCCAACATTTGCTTAAAGTATATCATTTCTGATTTTGTCTCGTTTCACTGACAGGTGATCCGTTTCACTACTTCTTGGACAAATAATTGTTTTCTACTAAGTAAACGGGCTAACTAGCTATATACCCTACATAGTTTCTCTCTTTAAAGCATTAGATACTTAGTTTAATGTTATAATTATATTAATGCAGCTAATAATAATGATGATATTATTGTAAAAAATACATTTGTAAATTGTCACTAGGACTATCCATCATTATTATAAAGTTACTTTTTTCTAAAACAAATTTAGTTTTATGTTTTATTATATCATATTCTTGATTCTCGACAGAAATCGCTAGTGCCCTACTTTGCTGCCCATGTACGACACTATTTTTCCACAATACACTTTAGCGGACGTGTCCTACTTCAGCTAGTGGCGTACTTCACGCCCTGCGCCTTAGTCTTCTTTATATCACAAACAACATGTATGTACTCATGGCTCAATATAGCCTACTTGTAAGAAATTTTGAAACGTTGTTATCACTTTTTGCCCCTTGCGTTAGTAAGGCTTAAAAATTATTCATATAATGTTTTTGTACACTTGGAACCCTATATTATGATTCTTTCCAACAATGTTTAGCTCAGTTAATTTTAGTGATTTCTAAGCTGTAGTAGTTTGATGGTTTACTATGCCTGATCAGCACAGATTGTGTATGGCTACAGTTTACCTGTGTTGGCACCTATATGGCATCATTCCCGAGCAATCACTAATATAATAATATGCAAGTTGGAAGCAGTCTGCTGACACAAAAAGAACGTCTCTTCACTTCAGTGCTTTAATGTATCGTTGTGGTACCAAACAGCATAGCTTGCTGTGCAAATAAAGTAAAATTGTTTGACCTTTTGGCTGGACGACCCCGGAAACCAATCTAGCGGCTACTAGTTTTTTCAAATATTTTAAAAGCACTGTAAAACACTGTAAAGGTTTTATTTCTCTAGGAATATTCTGAGGATAGTAATTCAGAGCCTGATGTTGATTTAGAAAACCAATACTACAATTCCAAAGCTCTGAAGGAGGATGATCCCAAGGCAGCATTGTCAAGTTTTCAAAGGGTAAGCTAGGTTACGTTTTTGTTCTTATGGGTATCACTAGTAGCATCGATTTGCTTGATGAAAAGTTGATTCAATGTTGTGTTTAGCAAAATATTTTCACTTTACTATGAAACACACTGTATTGGAAAGGCCATTTCAATTATATCTAAAGTTTGCAAGTTGGATAATTTTGAGATATCCTATCTGCTCCAGGAACATTTCAGTACTAGTGTGGAGTTGTCTCTCTGTCTCTCCTTTTCGTTTTCTCTCTCTCTCTCTCTCTCTCTCTCTCTCTCTCTCCCTCTCACTCTCTCTCTCTCTCTCTTTCTCTCTCTCTCTCTCTCTCTCTCTCTCTCTCTCTCTCTCTCTCTCTCTCTCTCTCTCTCTCTCTCTCTCTCTCTCTCTCTCTCTCTCTCTCTCTCTCTCTCTCTCTCTCTCTCTCTCTCTCTCTCTCTCTCTCTCTCTCTCTCTCTCTCTCTCTCTCTCTCTCTCTGCCTCTACCTTTTGCCTCTGCCTCTCTTTCTTTCTCTCTCGTGCTCACTCACTCGCTCTGTATCTCTTCCCTGTAAAAAAGTCTCCCTTCTTGTGTCACTTCCCTCCCTCTCTCCTTCTCTCATTCTAATCATTTACTTTGTCTTGTGAAATTTATTATTGAACTGTTAAAACATTAAAAGCACTTACATCTGATTAGAGTGCAGTATTGTGTCATTGTCAATATACATAAGCTGCATTAAAAAATTTTCCTATGGAAATAATACTTAACCCTCGAAAAATCCATGTTATTTCGAATGGGAATAAATTTTTTAGAAAAATGAATGGCTAGTGACCATGCTCCAGTCATGAAGATCAAGATATGAAAAACTCGGCTGAGTTTGGCGTAGATGTAGGATGGACACACATTATACATACATACACACACATGCGTTTTGCTCCATTATTAATAAAAGTTGTATTGACTTATGCTAGACATGTGAAAGGCTGATATTCCATAATTTCCACATTTTAAGTGCTATTAAAAGTGTTGTAGACTGCAATAAAGTTTCTTAAATTTTTAGGTGCTTGATTTGGAAGAAGAGAAGGGTGAATGGGGGTTCAAGGCGCTCAAGCAGATGATTAAAATCAATTTCAAATTGGTAAGCCTGAATGCTGTACTTAATTACATGTACCTCTAGGTTTATCTATTTTCGTCGTAATGCAGTTATTAAAGTTAAAGGAAACCTGGATGATTGTGTAAACACGAGTTCAGAATAAAGAGTGCTTTAAAATATTGAAAACTACATATTGAAAATATGTACATATTGAATATTGAAAACTCAAAGCTATGCGCGACTCAGTGAATCTACTAAGATTGGCAGCGGCGCCTTTTGCCAACAAATAGAAGGCTGTATCGTCATAACCATGCTCATGAACTGCTGTGTTAGTTTCATGACATCATATGATGTAAAGCCCATTTTTCGTCACATCATGCTTTTAAGCAGTACTGTAACACCTATGCAAATGTGCTTGACGCGCAAGACACCTGCCATTGCACAAACTGTGGTTAGTTTCTGACGTAAGCAATAGCAATGTTCGGTTGCCGTTTTAATTGAATTTCTAAGCTAATTATTCAAACATAAGAATCAATTGCTAACTTTTATACGCAAAGAAAATGTATATTTTAGACAGTAAATTAAAATGAGCTTGAATCTAAGCAATCGTTTGGTCTTTCTTTAAGTTAATGCAGCAAGTCCTCCCTCAATGATGCTACTGCATTCCAACAAAATGCAAAGTTAAGCGAAACACTGTTAAATGAAGCTCCAGGATCTCCATAGAATGTAACGTAAAAGAATTGAGTTATGTTCCAGAGGCAAAAATCAATTCTTAATTCATATAAGTTAAATGTTTTATGAGTTTTATTCATATCTTTACTGATTAATTTCTTTCTGCTTGCTTGAAACCAGCTATCTTTCTGACCCATAGCTTTTTCTTTCATGAACGTTGAAGCCGTATTTACTTCGCAGTTAAAAACACTAGTATAGTAAAAGATTCCACGTGCATTTCTTTTTCCATAGAACTGATTCTGTATGGAACATCAAGCCTTGGCGTTTCCACATTTTCTTCATATCATTTTTTTCTCGGATTATATTCTTGATAAGTTAAAGCACAAGAAAACTCTTTTCATAAATAAAGCTTAAAAAATTCATATTGAAATTTTGTATCGCTTACATGCTGTAATATTAGATACAGACATTATATTAGCAGAGCCATTGTATAAAACGTGTAACTTTAAACTCCCCCCGATGACCATTCGGTGCAGCCATTTTAATGACAAGTCATTTGAAAGAAGTTTAAATGATATAGCGTAAAATTTGAAAAAATAATCAAGAGCATTCGTAGAACGCTCTTCGCTAATTAGGTAAAAGTTGAAATTATTTTATATGGTCAGTAAGATCTATAATGTGTTTTTGGTGAATCATTGGTGCATATTGGGATGGTGATTCAGTGCTGTTTTACCAGGTGGTACAAACATTTTAAATTATGAACTATTTTCCTTGTTCAGTTAGATAAGTGTTTCAAACAGGTAAATGTAATGCTAAGTAATACAACTTTGTATGGAAAGTTTTTTGGGATATACTTCTAAATTCCTTGTTCTGCCCCTTTAAGAGAATAGCATGCATAAACTTTTGGTTTGTTTATACAGGTTTGTGACTCTTCAAGGTGGAAATCTTAGCTAATTAAGTACAAATGCCTAAACTGAATTTTAAATGTTATCTTTGCCTCATTCAATTGTGTTTATATCCACCCCCCATGAAAAAAGTAGGCCATGTGCGGGCAGTTTGTCAGATGAAATTACCCTTTGTAGCTTTTCCTGAAGTCACCCGTCTATTTTGTTAACAAGGCCAGGTGTTGCTTAACTGCCAGTTGGAATCCAGTATTCAACAGCAGGGCTATTAAACTGTTTGTGTGAGTGCAGAATAAAAGAACTTTTTATAGATGTTAAATTTTTTTCTGTTTTTCTCTTTTACAGTCAAATTACGATGAGATGATGACCAGGTACAAGCAGCTGCTGACGTACATTAAATCTGCGGTCACTCGTAATTACTCCGAGAAGTCAATTAACTCAATCCTAGATTACATATCCACTTCCAAAAATGTTAGTTCATTTAAGCTACGTATAATTTCCCTAATTTTCCTCCAAAAGTGTTTATTATAGAAAGACACGTATCTCTATTTTACAATTTCAGAGTAACTTCTTACTTTTGTGCCAAACGAAGTTAAGTATTCATTCTTTGTTGAAGGCAAATGCAAAAAGTTGGTCTGAAAAGATTATCATATGAAATTTTATGCTAGGCAACATTGGGAGATGACATTCTTATGATAACCTTAATATACAGCAAAAAATCCGTGGAATTTTTAGACCGAAAATCCTGTGGTATAATTGGTTTCTCCCTGAATTAAATTTAAATATTTTATTCAAAATTTATCACATATGACCTGTAAAACTGTTTAGGTATGACTTAGCATTAGTGTTTCGTCGAGAAACTGTTTTATTTTGCTTTTTTTGTAGCATTAGAATGTGTTGTTTTGATTGTTGTTTGATTTTGATTTGTAACTTCATCTAGTTTGCATTTATTACAGCATTTGGAAGTAGAAGTTTAACCGTCACTTTAAAATAAGTTTTGAGTTTTTCTAGCTTAAGAGCGTTTTCACATTTACAAAACTTTGCTGCAGATGGAGCTACTGCAGGAGTTTTATGAAACAACGCTTTTCGCTCTCAAGGATGCAAAGAACGATCGGCTCTGGTTCAAAACAAACACAAAACTGGGCAAATTGTACAATGACAGGGAGGAGTTTCATAGGCTGGCCAAGATATTAAAACAGCTGCATCAGTCATGTCAGGTATGTAGAATGTTTGGACTTTTTACTTCAAAACCACTTAAAATTTGGCATTGAGCAAACGTAAAGTTAGAAAGTGGAAATTAAATGTGAACTATGCTGTGGCAAATGCCTGTGTGTAAGCTTAGCATCTTCAATCGATATTTATTCAGTTTATCCACAGTGCAAACGAACATCTGGTAATGCTAATCATTGTAACTGGACGGAAACTTTGCTAATTAGGTGGCACTGGACCGGCAGAAATGTCTTAGCTGCGTTTGAACACGTTTAATTGTGTGTACATGGCCACTGACCAAGGCCAGCGCCAGACTATTTTGCTCCAAAGGTGAGGCCAGCTATTTGCAGGTCTTCCACCATGTGGACTTTCCATTTTTAAAAAGTATGTTCGTTTGAAAAAGCACACCAAAACTTGAAACTGTTAAATTTATTTTAAATTGCAAGAATAGCTGCCATAACACTGCCAATATTAAAGGTGATGTGAGATGTACATTAAGACTGTGATTCAATATGTCTCTGCTGTCTTACACTCTGTGCCAAACAACTGACTTTAACTTGAAAAACATGTCACCTGAAATTATAGATAAGCAAACTGTTCTTGGATCGAGCAATAAGTTTTAGATGTGCAAGATAAAAAATAAATTTTAGTCACAGAGATCGAAATCAGAATGACAAAAAAAGGAAACAGAGTTAAAAAGTCCCACGTAAGTTTCAATTTCATTCACTTGCATGCTTTTTCTGTTGCAATGTTTGTCAGCAATTCAGCTGATCAATGAGATACAGGATTTTTGTTTTAATGTGTTTTTCTTTAAAACAAGAATTTATGTAAAGCTATGCCCCCCCCCCTTGAGGTACTCAGTTTTGTGCTTCTCTGAGGCGTGCATCCTCTGCAGCTGCCTAGTTGTCTAATGATAGCACCAGCCCTCTACATGGTATTTCCTGATTCAAGCATTTTAAGGAGTTAAGACTGTAAATTCTTATCATGGCTATATGATGCTTTTACAACATCATGTTCATTTGAACAAGTGGGAAGGCTGTCATTGGTCGGAATGTGAGGAAAATTCTCAATCATTAAATATAAGAATAGTATCTAAAATAATGTAAAATGTCAGCTGTTACACTATATCAGTTTCTCTTAAAGAAGATTTGCGATAAAGATATTTTAAATACTGTATTTTTCTATGAAAGTGTTTTCACCATTGCTTGTTTTCTTTTTTAGACACAAGATGGCGAAGACGACTTGAAAAAAGGCACGCAGCTGCTGGAAATCTATGCTTTAGAAATACAGATG
The DNA here is from genome assembly GCA_030141605.1 of Tubiluchus corallicola. Taxonomy (NCBI): domain Eukaryota; kingdom Metazoa; phylum Priapulida; class Priapulimorpha; order Priapulimorphida; family Tubiluchidae; genus Tubiluchus; species Tubiluchus corallicola. Next base: position 1,355,322 of record JAQGDQ010000011.1, on the reverse strand, counting down.
TATACTGCTCAGAAAAATAACAAGAAGTTAAAAGCGCTGTACGAACAGTCCTTACACATAAAGTCTGCAATTCCACACCCTCTGATAATGGGCGTGATACGAGGTTAGTAAAGCATCGTTACTGGTTGCACACAATCAATAAAAATGTAGTACAGTATAACATCATTACGGCGAACCTGCTAACCATCCAGAAAAAAGTACTTTGAAACCGGGGTATTCTATAGGCAAACGCGTGTAATCATATGTATATGGCTACTATGTGTACAAGAACTTATTAATAATAAAAGTGTATAATAATTTAGAATGTGTAGAGGATATAAAACACCTTCAAAAGATGGTATCAAGTATCAACCACTTTGCAGTATATTCGAATTCAATGAAATGTATTTGATGTGACTTCAACAAACTAAAAATTAATGCATGTTTCATAATAAATTGCATGTAATGGGAAATGTAAAATATGCAATAAAAACTTATAAATACATAGTACAACAAGACCTAACACTGCAGTACACAGTAACCGACTACCCTGTATTCGAAGCTATTATAAGAGTTAAATAAATGCTGAGAATTTGTTCTTTTTTATAAGTTTGCATTACAGGGGTGTATGCCAGAAACCGTGTTCACTATAATGGTGTTATGCCATATTTGGGTTACAAAAAGGGGTTGTTTAAACTGGTTTTTGATAAATATTTGCATTCACAGAACTGTGAAAATTAGAGTTTTTGATAGATTACAAATGACTTTTTATGAACAACTAGTTCAAGGCAGACCGATACTTGGAAGAAAGCCAAGTCTTGTCTTTTAAATTATAAATAGCTGTTTTGTGCCTGATTAAGCACCTAAGATTTTTCTGCAACATATCGTATAATGGGGTTACTTAAGACAAAACCAGGGTGCTGATTTATAAACCTCACCCTCAGTTTTGTTTCAAGTAACCTTCTTGGCTCGAGTAACCCCGTTATATGGTATTCATTAGATAGTAGTTTACACAAGACTTGCTTGTAATGGAACTCTCTCATGAATTCGGTTGGTTTAGCAGGAAAAAGTAAAAGTTTTTCATTTATATTTGCTATAGAATGTGGGGGAAAAATGCATCTTCGGGAAGCACAGTATGAAAAAGCCCACACAGACTTCTTTGAAGCTTTCAAAAATTACGATGAGTCGGGTAGTCCCAGGTGAGAAAAAATTTTTATTCGATGACACATAATAATGACGGCAAAATTTTAGTGAGCAAAGTGATTAACTCTTTTGTAGTCTCATGAGCCCTATGCGGTTAAAAATTTCATGTCCTTCTAGCTTTGCAAACAAAGAAATATAATCGTATCACCATTTGCATTTTGCCTGTCAATTTTAATTTTTAGTTGCAAACAGCCAGTTTTGAACTTTGTCACCGCGTTCACACTAGCAAGTCACTGCAAGTCTCTATTCGCTGAGAAAGGTGTTGAGAGTAACTCGCGGAGGCATTCGCACTAGACAGTAAATCAACTCGCAGCATGTTGTAATAACTTTCGGATGAAAGCTCGCAAAGCAGTTCACACTTTTGAGTTTGCTGTCACAGAGAAAACTTGCGACAGAAAAATGTCTCGTCTGAACGCATTGTGAGTGTCACATTGCATTTACGAATATAATAATATGGCCGTTCAGAACATTTCATTTTCCCAAGTTTTTGGTCATTAGTTGATTTGCAGTGACGTAGTTTTGGGTCAGTAGTTGCTTGATTTGTAGTCATTTAGTTTTGAGTCAGCAGTCAGATGATCATTTGATGTAAGAGATTGCTCTTGTGTTTATTTACAATGATTTGTTGAGCTAGGGCAAATCTTCGAGCATTTTTATATAAACGCCAACTTTGTTTATGTAATTAAGACGCTCTGCACGATTACCAGATTGGCTGAGTTTCAAGAAGAGCCCTTTGACATGTTTCTTGGGACTTTGCCAACAAATTTAACCACTATTAGATTGCAGCACTGTTTGCTTATTGATTGGCATGCATATTTGTGGTGGGATTGACTAATCAATTTAATCAATTATAATAGATTTGAGGTTTTATTTCTGATTATGAATTTTTTTGAGCTTCCGATTCAAATCGATTGTTTTGGGGAAAATCCACAAAAATCATACCCAAAAATCGTATAGCCTCGTCCTAAAATCAAGTAATATGGCACTACCGTTGCACAGATAACTTTGTGTGCGTTATCACCACTTAGATGCGAAGGTTTCTCATAAGCATGACACGTGTTTTCACATGTGCCTGCATTCTTGTAAAATGTGCCTGCAAATCGATTACAATCGATTCCGGAATCGGTTTCGTATGCAATTAATCATCCGATTAATTGCAATATAAACACCTGAGTGTTTGAACAAACTTCTGTGCAGCTGCAGTTATTATTACCATCTATAATCAATTCAGAACTTTAAATGAGAAATTGTTAATACTATTTTTTGCTTTTGATGATTCCTTTGCACACTGTATAATGGAAACCATTTACTAACGATAGAATAGTAACCTTGAACTTGGCTAGGTAATGCCGACAAACCACAGAATAATTAGTTTAATAAGCTAAATTTCAACTTTATAAGCTAAGTAACCCATCTAGCACCAATATATGCTCGTAAAATTGCATGCTTATCTGAAAGTCAACATATATCTGTGTTTTCAGTACCTAATACTTAATACATTTTTTGAGGTGTAGTGCCATCGATTATTGCTATGTAAGTTGTTGCTAATTGATTCAAAGACTAATTTTCATGCAAGCACATTTGAACGCAAAGATTTCAACAGCTGATGAACTGCAGAAGTTTTGCTGCTGTGGCTTCGTGCTGTCCAAATATGCTGGCACCAAGATTTGATTGGCGGGAAATAAGAACAATTAAAGTTTTTTTGCATTTTTAAGCTAGGTATTCCATGCGCGTACATTATGTAGTAATTAAAATACGATGTTGTACGAGGTTGGTTTTCCTTGAAAGTTTTTTAAATTATTTGTTTTTTCTGTATCCAATAGATGGCAGCACCACCTGTACTTCCAATACTTGCCCATGAACCTGAATGTTTAAGAACAATTTATTACGCTTAGTGGTTAATTAATTTGTTTTTATGGTGACCGCTGTGCTTCACTGACCTGTATGACATCTTTGTGATGAGATGTATTAATTGTATAAGCAGTCAAGTGGTTAATTATAATGAACACTGAGACTGCACTGCTGCCATGACTACCCAAAATGTCTTGACTAGTTTGCCTTGGTGAATTTAACTTCATAATATTGAGATAAGTCCATTAACAATAAACACTATGTAGACCATAGTAGACACTTGAGCAATCTAAAGACGGGTGTTCATAAATGATTTTTTCAGGCGGACGACATGTCTCAAATATCTAGTTTTAGCAAATATGTTAATGAAGTCAGGGATAAATCCGTTTGATTCCCAGGAAGCCAAGCCATACAAAAACGATCCAGAAATCCTGGCCATGACAAATCTTGTCAGGTATGGACTGCATTGCATCATATCACATAGTATTGTATATTACATAATATTATTATTTCGCTTTATAGTATTGCATTTTATTGTCTTGTATTGAACCCTATTGTATGATTTTATATTGTATTTTCTTATTCACCGACATGTTCTTGTGCTTGTATTCTCTTCATATATTTAAACATCTGAAGTTTATTTGTTTTTCATGCTCGCAGATTTTGCCAACCATTTGTTGTACTATGGGATTGTCTTGCCCCTGCGGGGTGCTTTCTTATGCTGTTATTGTAGTTCACTATGCTTTACATGCTTTCTTATACTGTTATTGTAATTCACTATGCTTTACATGCTTTCTTATACTGTTATTGTAGTTCACTATGCTTTATATATGTCCTTTTGTACACATGAAAAAAGCACCCAATAGTACTCTACACCACAGCATCAAAAAGTGTTTGATTTTCAATAATTGCAACACCCCTTACTATAACACGTATATTGTGAAACTCACAAACACTACTGTATTATTGAGAGTAGTACTACGAGTTGTGTTGTGGTTGGTACTGATGGCAAATGAAGCCAGGTGATTTCCAAACTTGTGTGTGAAGTTGCTGAATGCATCATAACTAAAATTTGATGCTTGAGCACGAAAATCTTAAAATGCGTGTGGCACATGCATGAGAGTTGGCAGGTCTGCATTTGGCAAGTAAATAAGTGAAGTGTGTTGTTGCTTGGCATTGCGAGACGGTAAGTCTTAAAAAGTAGGGGTGGTCACCGAAAGTTCAAATTCGACTTGAATGAGTTTTTTTTTAAATTCTACTTCATTCATACACGTGAATGATGTAAAATTATGGATACGAATAATTCACCACTTCAACTACATATGTCCTTTATCTTTAAAATGTTTGAAACATCATGCCATCAGCATAATTAACTGTGATTTTTGTGCACAATTTATGAACAGGTTATTAGTGTTCAGAACAAAATCAAGCAATATGCATGATCTTTGCGAGACTGCTTTTTAGTAGCACTTCGAAAATTTATTCGAAAACCCGTAAAACTGAATTCGATTCGGAATTTGAAATCTTGAAATTTAGTTTGATTCGAGTTCAAAAGTCAAAAATTCGAATCAATTCAGATCCGTTTTCTGATGGAAAATGCTCACTCAAAATGAAAAGTATCTTAGTCTGGGTTTGGTTACTATGGTTTGGTGCCAATGTAGCATCGTACACAAACTGGTTTCAAATGCTTTCTTTTAGAATCTAAGTGTTTTTGGCTTTGCCTTTGTTAGCCTGTAATTGTTATAGTTTTGTTTGTATGACATTTTCAGCAAAGCGTTGGTTTGTGATGTGGATTTACTGATTTTTTTTCAGTGCTTATCAGAATAACGACATCAACGAATTTGAAAAAATCTTAAAGACCAATAGGCGAAACATCATGGACGATCCATTTATTAGAGAACACATTGAAGGTAAGGTAACCATGGCAACATTATTTTTCTCCATTCCTCTTATTATTATTACGACTCAACAATGCTTAACAGCGGCATTTGTGGTGAGCAGAATGAGAATGGAAAACTAGGACATACTTAAGCACAAAAGATATTTTGATGGAATTGAAGACCTGTCTGATATGTAAAAAATTGAATCATTTTTTTCAGCACTGCAAACCGAGTGTAGTCCATATGGAACTTAGCTTATTAACAAGAAAATTATCTGTAACTGGCCATCAAGGTTTGGCTGCGAAATGCTGAAATAACACAGTGCACATAAACCCTTCTGTCTTGTGTAAGAAACTCAAATTCACGGAAAATGGAGTTACCATGATAACTGTATAGATAAAATAAAGTGTTTCCTTTTCGTGGACTTAAAACATCTTGTTCAAGATAATTGCATTTTGTCAGTCAATTTAGAATTTTCCCAGACTCATCTGTAGTTTATTTAACGATTATCATTGTTTCTTGTGATGATAACAGTGAGAATGATGATGATGACGATGACGGTCAAACTTGTCGTTTCAGATTTGCTACGAAACATCAGAACACAGGTGTTAATTAAACTAATCAAGCCATATACAAGGATACATATACCATTTATTTCAAAGGTGAGAACATTCATCTTGTTTCCAGTCATATCACCTGGTGATAATGTTTCACATGTTTCATGTATTTTTAAGTCATTAGCCACATAGTAAATGGCCCAGAGATCTATCTTTTAGTGCTATTTTAACTAATTTAAAATAAATGTATTAATCAATTCTCTAATGATTTTGTTGGTTAACTTTCAAAGTTTCATCATCATATGTAATCACACTATGCATAACTAAATCTAGTTAATCAGCAATATTTCTGTTGTGTTTTTTGTCAATAGAGATTCGCTGTTATGTCCCTTCTCACTTACTTGAGTTTTTGTTTAGTTAAGTGATGCTTCGAGTAAAAAAGCTTTAATTTGTTTCAGGAGTTGAACATAGATGTCACTGAAGTAGAAAATCTACTGGTTTCTTGTATATTAGATAAGTAGGTGCTTTTTATTTCTTTTCACTCAATTTTAATACTATTCCCGTGATTGTACGTGAGATTTGTTAACATGCTAACCTATAATTCAAGTATCTGTACATGTTGTGTAGCTTAAATGTACGAAAGTTCCGCAAATCTGGGAAATTCTGCCATAAGCAAGTGCAGGTTTCTGTCACAAGCATCATGTTTAATTATAGCTTAAAACTTTAACATTGTTTCATCCTGCAAAATTTCGTCATAATCGTCTTGCTTGTGGTAGACTGTTATGGCTTTCAAACATACTCTAAGAGGAATAGCAAACGAATAGCGTACATTTCATTGACTTTTTCATACAGTTTGACACCTTACAAGCCAGTACTCATCAGCGTGACCTACTCAGCGTGCGTGGGTATGGCAGGACTAGGTTCTAACTCATTCTCTGTGTGACCTAACATGAGACACTGAATAAAATGAGCTCCTTTGCCATGCTGGTCGGGTTGATCGAGAACTTGTTTACTTTGTGATGGTACAAGTATAAGATTTTGATACTTGAATCAAAGTCCAAAGGTCGTCCCTTATAGATGTCCAACCAAATCGTTGGTCATCCAAATAGTTGTCCATTTCTCATGCCGTATCTCAATTTTTTCACATTTTCTGTCTTTTAAATAGTTGGTTTGTAAACCTCATTCATAATAATCTTGGCATTAAGATTATAATAATTAATTACTGTTGTCTAGTTTGTGTCTCTGGAATTGGCTTAGATATGAACTATTAATAATTGGTAACAATAAAGGTACAGTTACGTATCTTGTTTTTGATACCGTAATATTTTGCACCCTGATAATGATGTGAATTAATGTGATTAAGACCTACAAAGTTTTTATAAGTAATACTTAGTATTTTTATGTTTACAATTTCAGTACAATACAAGGCAGAATAGATCAGGTAAATCAAGTTCTAGAGCTCGATATCGACCGCCAGGGTTTCAAAACAACACGATACACGACGCTCGAGAAATGGACCGGACAACTTTCTTCCCTACACAGTGCTGTTGTAACGAAGATGGCGTGACGTCAGGCCCACATAACGCAATGAGAAAGTTTTGCGCAGACAGTTTTCGCTTTTACACGAATCGTTGCTCACAGCGACAGCATTGCCTCTAGCTTACAGCAATTGGAAACAGCTGTTTAAGCAGCATAGGACCTAGTGAGGCTAGTTATGATTATGCTAATTAGTCTAACTAATATTGTTTGCACTGTTTTTGTAATTAGCTTTAATTAGTGGATAATAAGACTGTATTTAACCCATTGCTCCCAGTGATGATACCAATTCCTGCCTGGAATTTTTTGTCAGTCAGAATATTCAAGCGCTCTCGTTTTTTGTTATTAGTGGGAACTTTTGAACCACTTTAAAGTCTGCATTTGCAAAGACTTTAAACTAAATGTAAACTTCACATTTACAACTTTGAATTATTTGGTTCCCAATTGCTTACTGCACTTGGTGTCATCTTTTTACAAGAAAAATAGTAATTTGCCAGTACCTTTAATACAATAATTACAGAATAACGAAGAATGTTGTAACTGATGTAGAGAAAACCTTATGATCTTACGATCGATCTCTTCTGATCCTGTCTACAATGGTCTTGCTAATGTCGGAGAAAGCAAGCTTAACTTGACTGTCAACCCGTATGCACATACAGTTTAGGTCAGTTGTGAACTGTGGTTAAATATTGCAACTGGTGTGTTGCATAAATATGTTCCATAGTATCATTATTGAAAGCAAAAAGACAGCATTTTCTGCATTGCAATTTGCAAACTTGCATTTCCTAATGAAATTTTTACTTGCTTGTGTTAACACGGTGCTCCTATTAAAATTTTTTTGCAGAAACCATTCTTCAAATTGTTTTCAAGTGTTGAAACCACAGTTATGGTTATGATCTGTTTTTAAGCACTAGAAATATCATTTACTCGTGTTTTTAGTGTGGAGAAGTACTGACTGTAATTCTTGAATTTGATTTGCATACATTTTGATAGTTAGTTATGGCATTAACAGTTTGTTTTTTCCATGAAAAGAGTTCGCATTATTCTGCATAAATCACAAGAAAAAAGGATCATAATGTTCATGTAGGCCACAGGTGGCAACAAAATTTCATATTTATTTTTGCTGTCAGAGTGGGAGCGTTTGATTAAGAGTAATTTCAGAGCCACTTTTTTTGCTGTGCATGAAGAAAGTATGTACTTTCGCTTTAATAAAAATGTGCTTCCAGATTTTTGAGACATGCTTTAAAACAATGGTGATTTTTACACAACAATGGAAATTACCTTTAACTGTGCTGGCCTAAATGTCTGCGAAATGTCTATTGCGTTGTTTTTTAATTTAACATTGTAAATACAGTATAAGATTATATCTGATTTTCAGCATGCTATTATTACCTGTGAATTATTACTGCAGTTCTAGCCATGTTAGTGTTTTTGTAATAAACATGTTACATACTGATGATTTCAAATGACTCTGGAGTCTTACAGCATTATGTATTCGTTTCCAATTTTGGCTCTTTTTCACAGAAGTTACGCAAAGTAGAATAGGACCACCGCTCAGGATACACAGTAACAATGTCGCCTTGGAAGGACTGATATGTTGTTATATTGACACGAAGCACCCCCCAGCTGACTGAAACTTCATGTGAAGTTAATTCGACTAAACTGGTGAAAATTTTTTTTGATGTAAATCTTGTCGGGTGCTTGGGATGCATCACGATGTGGTGAGATCAGTTGAAATTATACTGATAAGATTCGCTAAAGTATGAGCCTATTTTGTGGCATGGAATCTGTGCATACTTGTATATTCATTATGTAGGTAGGCAGTAAATCTATGTATTCTTCACTCTAGAGGATTGAGCGAGAATGGATCGTTTTTTGTGATCAAATTACAATAAGGGACTATGTCTACTGTTCGTGCTAACTGAGATAGAATCAGAAACATTGACGTCAAAAGCTACAAAAATGACGAGTTTTCATCCTTCATTGTTTTTTGTTAGCAATTGACATTTGTATGACAATTGGCAAGGGACAGACTACACTGTTTACACTCACATTGATTAAATACATTTGTCCAGATCTGGTTTGGCAGTGCAAATCAACATTTCCAGAGTTAAAAACGACTTTTCACTAACGTATGTGTGCAGTATTCCAATGACTTCGTGTACAAAAGCAAGAGAAAACATTGTCAAAACAGCAGTTAATGAAAAAATGTTCGTAGATAAAGTGTCTTTTTTTCAGTTACAAATGTGATACATTTGCATAATAAAAGCAGTGAAAAATGACTACATACATTTATAGTTGACCGAGGGACCTACACTAGGTCGCCAAATACTAATATCTCATAATGTGTAGTTTTCTTAGGAGTTAGAACCGAAATAGGCAGCTATAAAAAATTAGCTCTATTACAAAAAAATAATACAACAAAATAGTAATTTTTTGAACAAGTAAAATTAATGTTTGTGGTCCTGTTTAGAGTATTTTACTAGCATGAGCATGTCACAACTTGCCTTGTCGCCACTTAACATTTCTAAAATGTGAACCATGGTCCACACGTTTTATTTAGAGAAAAACAAATTCCATTTCACGCAATGCAATAAATGCATTTGAACTTATTATAAGAACCAATTCAGTACCTTCTTGTACATACTGCAGTGAGTATAGAAGCCTTTTCATGCATAATAAGATTGAAGGAATTAATGGGGTGAACAGAGCATGAACTTGAGGCCTTTGCCACACACAGCTACTTCAGGTTTAGTTATCCATCTCAGTTTTTATAACATAATTTACCCAATTCACGATAAATCCTTGGGCCTGTAATCATGTGAACCAAATAATTTCAATTTACAATTAATTACTCCAACTGTTTGGAGGATGCTTCAATATTTTTCCTCAGTAAGACTGTAAGTTATAACAATTACAATAAATACTGTAGAATGAAGTTATCCATTGGTTTGGCAAAATAATGAAAGCACACGGCTTTGCTTCACTTCAGCAGTGCTGCCACCACTACTTTAAACATCAGAAATGCACTAATTGCATCTGGTCATTGGCAATGTAGTGTGCACACTTGCCCAGGTATATTGCATTTACAATTTACTTCTGTACAATAATTTACAAACTGTTTTTCATGCTGTAAGCCATCACAAACAGTTAGAAAATGCACACTGTTTGAGTTGATTCAGAACAATGCTGACACTTTTACAGGAGAACCTGTATAATAAAACACTTGCACAATAAAATCACTCACAGTGCTATCCTGTCAAGTGCTAAAAATTCAGCGCCACACAGATTCTGCTTTGTTCATCAGAAAAGTAACTAACAATGCTTTTCGTCATTATGTCAAGCAGCCGACATGAGCACATAAGTCAATGTGGTTAAGTACATAGAAAATAAATTACGTCATGCGAATAATTATTATAATAATCTAATGACTCAAACAAATAAAAAAATTCAACATTAACAGCATCACTACTTAAACAAATGATCTATACAACATTCAAATGCAGATGTTACCATATTTGGTGATACGATGATTATGTCTATATGACAATAGCATAGATGACAAATGAAAATGAACATGGGCAGTGTGGATGACACGTGGCAAGGTAATTTTCATACCTTGTTGAAAGAGCCACACGTCATATATCGGGCGGCGCAGAAAAAACGTGCCAAAGTTTAGTCTTCAATAATATTAGAAACAAGTACCTTACAAAGTTGAAATTTCATAGTGTGGAATCAATACATTAAATTTTGACCGTGAAAGTTACATGTTTTTAGTTTTAGTCGTCTTTAAGTTATGGCTGAAAAACTTTTGCATGTAAAAAAATTAAATGCAAGAACAATGTCAGCTAATCATCAACTGAAAAACAGGCATGTTGGCATATAAAAAACTTAATTCACGCCACCAAAACAAAGAAATCAGTCAGATTAGGTTATGGTCTTCACCACAAAAAAATAAAGTACTGATAAAGATTCGTTATGGAGAAAAAAGTGGGATTTACTCCTCTGGATTACGGTATTTGGAATTCCTTAAAGACAGCATACAAGCAATTTCATGCAGAGGAACTAAAAGCAAAGATTGTTGAGTGCTGGGATCAAATTCCTCTTTAAGAAGTGAAAAATTGCCTGCTGTTGGAAGAAACACCTTCGATTAGTTTACATTGAAAACAACAGACACATTTGCTGCCAAATTTTAACAATAGTGACATACAAAATACATTCCGGAATTCATTTCATGACTTGTTGATTTAAAATATTTGTACCTTTGAAAAAAATCTATGGGAATGGTCTAAGATTTCTGATGTTTATACTTAATTGTACGCATCAATCGTTGTTGTAATTTTCAAGCAATTTCGTTTTTTTATATCGTAATCAAAACTTCAGCATGTTTTTTGCGCCACCTTATATATGATTGCCACCTATTAACTATTACTGGTGTATTTGCACTACTGCACTACTCAAAATAATGGGTATATGATATGTACTTAAATGATATAGCTCAAACTATCGTATATTTCTGTGATGTAGCATTTAGAAAACAATACTCAATGATGGTTAGCATTAAAAGAGTATTTACAATCACTGTACTTAAATGATACAGCTCAAACTATCATATTCTTCAGGGGTGTTGCATTTCAAAAATGATATTCAATGACTGTTAGCATAAACAGAGTATTTACAGTCAACGAGTTAGCAATTGAGCACTGACAAAGCGAAGCCCGGTATTAGGAAGCTTGCAGGAGTTTGAAAATTTTGTTTGGGAATTGATTTTATTTAATTAAATCATTAAGCTTGCAAAATCACACGCAGTAATACGTAAAATCATTCAAAAGGAATTACAGAAATTGAAAAAATGATCATAACCCAGTAAAAGAAATTGCTTAATTAAAAATAAGGTGTTTAACTAATGCAGTGGTTTGATTGTAGATAAACAAATATTTCATGATTTATTGAACTTTTATTAAAATGAGCAAGTGAAACAATACTGACTTGCTCAATGAATAAATGAATAGTTGCAAGGCATTAAGTAATTATTTGTTGGACAGTTGTTAAAATTTTCTGTTTGGCTAAGCATTCACAGAATCTGTGAACCAGAAAAAATTGTTGGATCGTTTTAATGCAGTGGTTCCCAAACTTTCTCGGACCGTTACCCAAATCGGGAAACCCGGTCGTGTCCATTACCCCCCACCTAGTACTACTTCTCCAACTCAAAAAGTAAACACACGTATATGCCACAAGCAAGCAAAATTATTTGTTTGCTCGTGACATAAATAAATTTCCAGGTGTTGTTGTTGTATTGTTGCCAAAACAAGAATTACAATTACTGAACCTGCTCATTACTGAGTGAGCAGGTTCGTTCGAGTAATTGTTACTCGAACAAACGAAAACAAGAAGAAATGAATGACAACAACAAAATCGAAAAGCACTGCAACGCGACGTCCAGCAACAACACAGCACCTTTCTGGGAAAAGAAACGAGAGAATCAAATTAGGCAAGTAATATTTTACTTTTCCTTAGTATCAAAAAGATAGAGGGATAGTAAAAGGGGCCTAGCTTTCTCTAAACTCTAAACGCTGTGCAGAAATGTCGATAGAGAAGAAACCAAAGAAACAATCGTGAACTTTGACTTCTCCCCAGGATCGCACCAGAGATCGTGGGAACGTGCGAATGATGGACCCCATGACACAGTGTTGCCTGCCGGAGGCAGTCTCTTCAAGAAGAAAACTACGTAAAATGCATTCCGCGCGAAGTTTTAAAAATTTTCAGAGGGGTGCCCGTTACCCCCCCCAAAAAAACCATATTACCCCCGGGGGGGTAATTTACCCCTACTTTGGGAACCACTGTTTTAATGGTTGACAATTTAATTATCCGTGACTATGATGTTTTTACGGTCATTAAAGGAAAGGACAAGTCATCTAGCATGTTGTGTTTCTTTTACTGTTATCACTTAAACTTAGAAAAATATAACAAAAGAATTTGCAAAAAAAGTTATACTAAGTTAATTTATACTACTGCTGTATTAAAATTTTCAGGCCACATTCACTTGATAATTATGATGTAATATGTGGACTTTGTAACCCTTTGTTAGCGCATTGTGGCTTTCAGTAAGCGCGCTACTTAAAATAAGTCAAACTTCTGCACCTTACCTAATATACAAGTAAAAATGTCACAAAATTACCTTTCTAATTTTTTTGTAAAAATTATCATATTTTTGAGGGAAATTGACAGTGCGCTGCTTTTCTTCAATTGATGAATGATGTCATTGGTGGAAGAATGAGCATTCAAAATGGGAGCACTCAATTGTGAAATGATCGGGACTTTAAAGTGATATTACTGATAACATGAAGCATGTATCACACTTTTATTACTAAATCCTTCTAACATTTTTTGCAAACATTGAAATAAGCCTAACTTCCCAGAAGGCTTGGTCTTTCCTTTAACTTTTAACAACGAAATAAATAATACTTTGCTACTAATCTCCAGCTTTTATGACCCTAACAATATGTGCTATACCTGCATTAAACAGCACCTTAAATAAAATAGAAGTCAAGCATAAAAAAGCACTAACAAGATTTATAAAAAAATGTTAAAATCAACATAAAATTCCCAGTGATCACAGCAGGAAGTCATCAAAAACTAGCTTAATAAGTCGATTCCCAGGCAGTGCAAAGTTGGAGCATTTCATTTCAGAGTAAATTAATCAGGTCTAAATATTAATATAAACGGTGCATTTTATCAAATTTTGTATTAACACACCACACACACTTTAGAAAAGCACCTGCATTAACTGCAAATATCACAAGCATTTAAATGATTAATAAATCACTAAGACACTACAAATAGCTACAAATTTTTACAGCAAAAGGTGCCTTCTAGTGGAGAAAAAATAAATAAAAGCAGTTACTAAGCATGTACTGATTTGTCTTTACCTTTTATTATCAAATTGCCATTGAACAGTAAAAAATTTAATACTGGCAGTGCCTGAGAATCAATGTGGTTTTGTAATTTCCTAATTACTGGCTTCGTTAATCCTCCAGCAGGTTTTGGATGAGTGAGACACACTTGTCACTTCCCGCCTTTGCGTCTTTGCTGACAGGGCAGAAGTTAAGGAAGCCATGCGGTAAACGATCCACAATATGCAGACGAACGCTTCTGTTGAGAGAGCGAAGCCTCTTGGCAAACATGACGGAATCATCCAGGAGAGGGTCCAAGTGAAGTGCCTGAAAAAGGAAAAGCATGGAAATTTTGGGGAAACCACCTAGTTAACACTGGGCAAAAGTACTCATCTACTAATATTGGAGCAAAAGGAGGTGCGTGTATACATATATGCCCACGCTAGATCTCCATGTTCATGCCAGATCTGTCGAGTTTTTTATATTGTTTTTATCATCATGGCTTGGAGCGTGGTCACTAGGCATTCATTTTTTTGGAAAAATTCACTCAGAGATATGATCAATTTTTCAATGAGAAAATTCTTTGAGTAGACGACGTCGACAATGGCACAATAAAGCTTGATCCAATCGGACATAAATGCTTTTAATAGCTTAACAGTTAAATAATAAATTTCTTACGGCAAACTAAATGATTAGAATGAGAGAAGGAATAAGACAAGGGTGACAGAGAGTTAGAGGGAGATAGAGAAGGAAAAGGGGGAGAGACAGAGAAGAGGAGAGAGAGAAGGAAAGCAGAGAAAAATATATAAACAGAGAGAGCAGAGAGAGAGAGAGAGAGAGAGAGAGAGAGAGAGAGAGAGAGAGAGAGAGGGGGGGAGAGGGAGAGAGGGAGAGAAATAGAGAAGGGAAAGAGGCAGGGATGGGACAGCTCATATATCAAGTTTGGCACTACCACTTTGTTAAGACAGGCGATATGAAAGCAGGTAACTTATGCACCATTTTTTTGAGAAACTTGTATTGTTAGCAAACTTACGAAGATATTCATTGGTGGAAAGTGTGCCAGTATCTTGTCTTCGGCCAATAAGGGAGACATGTATGGATTCCTGTCTAGAGGAATTCGCTGTAGAACATCCACTGGCGACTCGTCATCTGAATCAGAACGTTCTGCGCTTCTGTCCTCCCTTTCCTGTTGGCAAAAAAAAACTAAAGAGTAAATAAACAGTCAGAAAAAGTCGAGAAATTAGTTCTGAGGTGAAATCATAAGTAATTTAGTAATTTTAAAAAAGCAAGAGGTAAAAACAAGTTTGTTTTATACAGACAAATTAAAAAGTGTTCACCAAAATTTTTTAACAATTGTTTATTTCAAATAAGCCACTCAAAGTAAGAAAGTTTGAAGTCAGAAGGCATTAATGAACATTATATTAATTCAAAAAATTGTAAATCACGGACTACAATAAGATCGTTACTAGAAGAAATACCCACACTATTGGATACGACCAAACATTCAGAATGACGATAGAAAATGAGCAACCGATCCCAGCATTTGAACTGTTTCAGTCAGAAAGAACGCGAAAGTTTCCGAAATTTACTCTTCAAGTACTGCATAAATCAACTAGACATCAAAAATTTCTACCACCAGCCTGAAACCAAAAGTGTTCCTTTAGGAACTTTCTTACCAAATTTTGGACACTAGTTTCTCCAGTTTCTGACACACTCGTGAAGTGCATCTTCTCAGGCTCCGAAATGACCTGTTTTTCATTTTCACTTTCACCAGTAGAAATAGATTTTTCTTCGACAACATCATGCATCACATCTTTTTCGTTATCCGTTTCGTCTAAACCAAACGTGACAGCTTCATCTGAATGACTAGGTTTAGTTGTACAGGCTTTTTTACCAGAAACCGAATGCTGAGACGTCACAGGCATTTCGAAGCACGTAGCACTATTGCGCCTCTGCAACAGCTCAGCATGGTCGTATATGGTGTACTCCTCGTCCTTCTCGTCTTCTAAAATAGCCGACACGCTCGTATTTCGCTTGATGTACTCATTAAAGTTGACGGAGCTCTGTGACTTGCCAACAGTTGGTCGTGAAGGTTTGCTACTCGATAAAGGCGACCACCGGCTGCTCAAGCTGCCTAAGAAAGACATGACATCTTGCCGAAGGTTACTAGTGGAAGATGACTTCTTTATGCCTTCTGTCGGTTCTGGAATTTTGTGGGGATCATCATCAATCATGGACCCAGAATATGCTGCAAAATGACAAGAATAAGAAATAGAATTTCATTATTATTTTCGTTCTACTACGAACTTTCGTTAAATCTCTCGTCATCACAGCAGAAATGTCTCAAAATGCAAAACGTTTTTACTTATTGCATCAAAATTGCAAAAAGCATGATTGAACTGCAGTTTCTTTTTGAAAGTAACTTCGCCATCATGCACTCTCTTAAATTGGTCACATTTAATACACTGTCGGAGCTCTTGAGGTCCCTGAGGTAAATAGCAAAAACAGCAAAGCTTCCAGTGCAGTAGTTTTTTTTATGTCAATGCAGTAGTCAATCAAGTATCAAGGATGAGAGGAATTTAATATAATCTAATTTAATTAATTTAAACATAATTTAACCTACACACCAGATCCGCACCGTGCCACTTTAATCTACGTTCGCATGCAACCAGAGACGGGAATTTTAAAATCTGCAGTAATGCGGAAAAACGAAGACATTTAAAAACATTTATTATGTCATAACAAAACCGACAGACATGCTAAGTGTTGTATTTTACAGGGAAAATTATACTTGGGAAAATGGAAAAAATGATCGTTCGCACAATTTTTGCAGATCTATGTATTTATGCATACTGTTGTACTCAATTACAGTGTAAAGATTTTGTTGCTGAGTCTGCGAAATCCGTGACAAAAACAACTGCGTTTAGTCTGCTTTAGTAAATCCATAACATTCTTAAATCCTTGTCTGTTCAAAATTCGCAACAATCTACAGACCACTGCAAAGAAATCTGTGAATTTCGACTTCGCTCACCTTTGGTTTCTATGGCTAGCTGAGGCTTAAAAAGCAATATTTTACGGCAAATTTTGAATTTAATAGTTTATGTATTAAATATCCTGCTTTATCATCAAAGAATGGATTTAACAACGATTTTGTTTATTACAGGCAACAAGAAAGCGGCAAAGTTATTAAAAAAATTATGTTGCAAGTGAAATGTTAAGAGATCTCAACATGCTGTGGCTAGTTTATAATTCCCCACACACATGAAATTAGTTCATGAAGCAGATTAGGATTAGGGTTAGGGTTGGCATTAGTGCTAGGGCATTTTTTTGGCATTAAGGTTAGGGTTCGGTTAGTGCTAGGGCATTTAAATTATGCTGCATATGAATATTTGAACTCTAAAGCAAGCATGTCGCCGAGCATATATCCATATCACTTAGAAAGATATGTAGCATCGTGCCTGGAATTGCTTGGCATTGTACAAGCAGTCATGACTACACTGTGATTTGCAGACCAAATTAGCCACACTGCTCCAAATTATCTCGTGCACAAAAAGCACAACGAGCTTTTTGAATTCGGTAACAAAAATCTGTTTTTTGGATTAGATAACTGTGAGCCAAGTGGCAAACCAGCAAAAATGAACACCGAGATTGCACTGCTGTCACAGGTACCCAAATATTAAACGGGCACTTTTTAAAAAGATTACAACTTTTTGTAATAGATAAGCCGATTATAAGCCGATAACTCGCCAGGTTATGCATCTGTTGCAGGTTAAAAAACTTGTTGTTCAAACAAACTTGTGAAGAGACATAAACATTAACCACAGCAAGTGTCAGCAGGTTCTGCTGAAGTCCACAGGTGCAAAGATTCTATCTCAAGTTGTGTGTTCATTAATGCTGTGAGCAAACATGTCACAACACGATGAATGAATCATCAGCACATTCTGCTTGCCGATTAAAACAGTATCCTAACTGCAGAACAGCAAACTCTCACACATTAGGCAGGTATCACATGCATTTTAGGTCTTTCACACGTGCACACGCGTCAAATTTCAGTTCTCACGCATTTCACAACTCAACGCGCAAGTTTGTAAATAACCTGGCTCCCTTTGCCGTCAGTGCTAACCACAACACAATTAGTAGTACTACTATCAATAATATACGTGAGTATCACGATGTATATCACATTAAAGAGTATTATAATTATCAAAAACTAAAGACTTTTGGGTGCCATTGAGCTTTTTTCATGAGTACAAAACAACAAAATTATTTATATATAAATTATAGTGAACTGCAATAACAGCATAAGAAAGCCCAGTAGTACCCAAAAAATGCATGTTTTATTTTTTTGCACTAATTTTTTGACAATTTGATTTTGATACCCAAAATTTTTTTCAGGCATAATTTACCCGCTGGATTCCCGTCAGGGCGAGATGATCACAGGGCTTTTCTAGCTTTCACACTCATTACAGCAAATGGTTGGCAAGCCTGCTACTGATTATGTCTTATTGATTATTATCATCAGAAATTTATCATCGATATCATTACTTACCAACAAGCAAGCGAGCGAGAATTCCTAGTGGTAACAAAGGATCCATGATGCACAATAGCCTTGACGGGGACGGAACGTATTGGACAAGAAATGGCGTGTAGGCAGCTAAGATGCCATCCGGCAAACGGATGCCATTAGCTATTGCACGCATTGTTAAACAGGTGACCAGATTTCCGCCTGCCGAGTCGCCACAGACGACAATTCGCTCACATGTTGATCCTGAAATAGAGCATTGGCTTAAATGTAATTATAACGAAAAGTATAATACCTATAAAAATGTATCTTACTGAAAAATTAAAAAATATCCACGCTGCCTTTATGAAGATACACACACCCAGTTTAGCACAATTCTGTAGCGCCCAGCAATATGCAAAGAATACTTCTTCTAGTTGCCGTGGAAATGGATGTTCCGGAGCTAGCGAGTAATCTATAGATAAGATTGGAGCCTTTAGCTGTTTTGACCAATCCCGTAGATATACCTAGAAATTAAAAAACTACAACATAAATTACAACTCACAATCGCTTTTTTATGCTGTAAGCTATTTGGCAGAAAGAAAATGTATTAGTTTCCAACTTCTTTCTGTCCTTATTTCGCCCCCCCCCCCTCTCTCTCTTTCCCACTCTCTCTCTCACGTTCTCCCTCTCTCTTCATCTCTGGTTTGTGTTCTCACTTTCTCTCTCTTTCCTTTGATAAATAGTCTTCCAAAAGTAAAGAAGTCATAATTTATAATACCTCATGTGATTTAGACGATTGTGCCACCCATCCTCCCCCATGGCAATGCAAAATCAAATTACGAGATGGGGGGTGGCACGCAGCGGGACTGAGAGGAATTGAAGGGGATGTCTCATCTTCCGTGAGTGCTGACTATAAGAAAAAAGGTTAATTCAACCAATATTTATTCATGTGAAAATTTCAATAATTTCAGTCTAGGACAATAATGATATTATGAAATGTTTTTACACGAGTGCTTAATGAAGGGTTTCTGGTACATCACTATCAAATATTAAATACAGACATCAAGCATTCAATCTACGAAAATTTTATAGACTTGGTCTAGCACTTAGATGGCAGGATCTGCTCCTTGTGGCAGAACTGGCACCTGGTCCATTATCAAAAAAAATTCTCTATGATTCATCTGGACTGGCATTCTTATTCTGTGAGTTAAATGTACACAGATATTATGGCAAACTAAATTGCCCAAAATGAGAATTAATCAACCCAGCAGTCACCCATTCATTCATTGACCATGTTCAGTGTTGCTTAATTTCAGCCTCTATATTCACATATTCTGGCAATATTCACATATTTATTCCATTTGCAATTCGCAAGGTACTAAGTAGTACACAAAAAAGATCTTCGTGGTGACGATAGTATGCTGGCTTCTATGCATGATAAAAACATTAATGATGTCAATGATGATGTGAGGATGATGGCACGATGATATTATGAAATGATAATTAATATACAGGCAACTTCTAGCAACAAAACACACAAAGCTTTTTACATTAATTTTGTTAAAATAAATATGATAGCTATGTGAAAGCTCGCACCTGACCCTCCCTGTAATCATACGATATGAGTCGAGTGTTAACGTGACCTGGACCCGAATGGGCGGAGGGAGGATTCACGGTGACAGTACCGACTCCGTCTGTTCTCGGTATGTCTAAGCTGACTGGAGGTATCGGTATGACTTTATTCACTGCTACACCTGGGCATACTAAGTGAGGCAAATGCTATAAAACAAAGGCTATTATGAAATATACATATTGAAGATTTTTACATATTCAAATTTACAAATTAACAGTTGGCATAGAAAAGCTATATATGTATATGAAATGATGAAGATGAGTTAAACTCACTTAAACTACAAAATTATATTCAAGCATTTTCTGTTCCAAATAATGTGGGTATAAGAGTTTTTTACAGTACACTCTTTGTCATATCAAATTTTGTCGTATGTTTCACAATGTTTGCTTGTGTCATGCAACACAACACAAATAGTATGCTAATTATATCATGAGCTACAGTCAAAGCCTTTAGGAGCTGTCATTTAGGATAACTTGACTTTGCAGAAATGTTTACTAAAAATGTATTTCTCAGTCACAGCCTGTGTATAGTGAGGAGAACTTGTTTAACAATAATAAAAGAAATCATTAGGGGGGCAGTGTAACAGTAATGGTGACGTTTCAAATAGTGAATACAGAACCGAGGAGATTATTTTTGACCTTTCAAGTACGCAGAAAAATGAAGTGTTGACTTACCATGAGCAATTCCGTATCTGTTATGGACCAAAATGTCTTGCAAAAGTGAATACTTGCATTTTTCGTCACATTCACGATCTAGAAAAAACAACTTGTCAAAACTTTTGTCACCGGGCTGGCAGAGGAGCTGGTTTTACACTTATCATATTTTGTTTAACTGCAAAATTTTTGATGAAAACAAATCGAAAATGAACTTATACCTGTTGTGATCTCAGCTCTGGATTCATGAGGTATTTTCCACTATTAAGAAATGAAGTTGTAGCACGCTGCATCATATTTCCATTAGTGTGCTTAAAAAAACCATCGCTAAATGAAGCCATCGCAACAGCAACAACTTGTAGTGGCTTCATCATCGACTCACAAAACTAAAGTAAAAGAAAGGTTGAAAAATTTAGCAGACATATCCTAACTACAGTTGAAAGTCAAAAAGTTTCTCAACAATTTTTCACTTTACAGGAAAAGCCGTGATTGTTCAGCCACATAAGCGGAAAAACAATTGTTCAGGCTTCAAAAATCGACTGCAACAATTGAAGATTAAAATTTTTAATTTATTTACATTTTTGGGCACATTGGCTATCACTTTTCCTTGAAATCACAAGTCTTAGCTCTAAACAGCTTCAGAAAACTATTGAAATACAAAATAAAAATAAAAATTCTGCATTGTAGATTTTGTGGTAAAAAATACTAGACATTTTCGAGTAGAACTGAAAAAAGCACACGTTAATGTTCATTATACAGGAAACGACAGACCCGCTATATTTAAAAGTTATTTCAAGAGATAATATAAACGTATTTTTAATATTTAATCATTATTATGCAACTTATTTAATCTGTCTTTTAAATTCTTTCAAGTTCTTATTGCCAGAAGTCAAAAATCAATGAAGTTTTTGAAGGAAGAGTCATGATGCCATTCCCACTGAGAAACTGTGCCTCTGAGAAACCAACATAAGTTGTGCTCTTTCACTTATGGTCCTCAGAGCTGTGAATAACAACAGTACTAGATACTAAAATAAGTGCTTTTACTAAAAATTAAATGTTCTTTCTGATGATGTTGTCATTTTTTATCTATTCTTTTCAGTGTCTTCTGTACAGAGGAGGCAATCATTTCCTGATATCCTTTCATAGGAAAACTACCACTATGTAACAGCGCTGCATTACGTAACAAATGTCAAAATTTGTCAATGTGTAACAAAAATAATGCATTATTTTACAAGCTAAAGTAGGGATACTCATGGACTGTGCTTGTGTCAGCTTTTTTCTGTTTTACATGTGGATCTGGGTTAGTTTTGTCCAATTGACTTTGTAGCTGTCAGGACTGTCCATGATCTGTTCTCTGAGGTCTGATCTGACAGGGTTATATATGTAGGGCCATATTACCTATAGGTTAGTATAGGATGCAGTCTAGGGCCCTCAAGCTTGAGGGGCCATGGTAAACGGTTTTAGAAAATCTGTTTTTTTTCACTGCGGAAGTATTGAAATATGTAATAATTTGCAACAAATAGTAAAATAGTATTATTTCTTAAAGAATATTTTTAAGGACAAACAAGAGATCTAGTTTATAAAAATAATTTCTTCTTGTCAGTTTACTTCAAGCTACATAAATATCACTAAAATATACCAGGAGTAAAAAAATAATCATGACGGGTACGAGCGAGTTAAAGGATGGCTCTGTCTGAGGCTCCCCAAAAGGCCACAATCTGTGGGCTGTTATCTAGGTTTAAAAAAATTAAACTATGTTGTTAAGAATGTGTTCAAGTTTCATAGACGAGGGCGTGTTTGAGAAGTATTATGTTTTGATAACACTGCATACTGACATTAACCCAGTCAGCTTAATACGA
The DNA here is from genome assembly GCA_030141605.1 of Tubiluchus corallicola. Lineage (NCBI taxonomy): Eukaryota > Metazoa > Priapulida > Priapulimorpha > Priapulimorphida > Tubiluchidae > Tubiluchus > Tubiluchus corallicola. The sequence continues at coordinate 1,332,777 of JAQGDQ010000011.1, read as the reverse complement.
TTTGCTACATTGTCATTTGATGGTATGCATTTGTTACCGTGATATTACATTTTGATACAACACATTTTGATACAGTACACCTGAGTCACAACGAGGCACAAAGTCTGATGGCTTGGCCTTTTCTTAGAGGCGGCATTGTTCATTTTGCATTGTATATTAGCAGCATGTTTTTGATCTAGGTAAGATGGCCATTTTGTTATGTCCCATTATGAGGTTTGTAATTTTTCTGAGATCAATGGATGGCCTAAGCTTCCAGACTGACCTTTTATCTTGTATAAGATTTTTAAGTCTGGAATTCTGATCGTAAGTTAATCTGAAGCAATTTCCTACCATAAAGAGAAAAATGTCACACACAAATATTCTTAATGAAAGTCAAGAAATTTGTGAGCATTTGTCCCTCTTTTTACACTGTCCCCCTTTGTCACCCAGTCAGACCAAACACAGCCAGACTGATTACACTTCAGACAGACCAGTCACATATCAGACTCTTGATAAATCAGACTTCAGTACACCAGTCACAGACTAGACTTCTGGTAGATCAGACTTAAGCAGGCCAGCCACAGGCAAGACTTCTGACAAATCAGATCTCAGTAGGCCAGCCTCCCACCAAATGTCTGACTGATCAGACTTTAGTCAACCAACCTCAGACCAGACTTCAGCATACCAGCTATAGACCAGACTTCTGATAGATCAGATTTCAGGTCACCAGTCACTGGCCAGACTTTTTCTGATAGATCAGACTTCAGTAGACCAGCCTCAGACTAGACTTCTGTTAGATCAGACTTCAGTAGACTAGCCTGACACAGACCAGTCTTCTGATAAATCAGACTTCAGCAAACCAGCCACACACCAGACTACTGATAGATCAGATTTCAGGTCACCAGTCACAGGCCAGACTTCTTCTGATACAACAGACTTCATTAGACCAGCCTCAGACCAGACTTCTGATAGATCACACTTCAGTAGACCGGTCTGACACAGACCAGTCTTCTGATAGATGAAACTTCAGACAGAGCAGTCACAGATCAGACTTCTGATACATCAGACCTGAGTCACAAATCATATATCTGCACGGATCAGATTTCAGACAGACCAAACTCTGTACATTAGGAATAGAAATAAACTGACCTAGTCCAATCACTAGAGTAAAACACAGACACCACGACTAGTATTAGTTACATTAATTTGTTACACAATGCATCGCAATAACCATTACATAATGATGCAGAAAACTGTAAATGTAATGCTCGTTACGCAATGATATAAAATGCGTTACATAATGGTGAATTTTGCAACCACACAATGCTGTATTTTTACACAATGACCTTTTATTATATGATGAATCTTAATAGGATTATTCCATTTCCATTTTTTTATTAAATAAAACCTGAAAAAAGTTCAGTTTCCCCAAAGCCAGCCATAATACCAGTACCAGATTTTGTTTTCCATTTGCCACAAACATATCAGGTTTTACATTCAAAGTTGGTCAGGTCTATGCAGATAAACAAAATTTATTATGCATTCTTGTCTATGGTACTGCATCAATAACTTATATCGCATAATCCACTTCATCTTCTTTCTGTTAACTTTATAAAACTGAAAGCTCTCTTACTGAAAGTTTTATTAAAATGTGATGTCGATGAAAATGTTAAATTTAAATAAAGTTGTCAATTGAAACTGACCTGAAAGCCAACGGGTCTGCCATAAAAAGCTGCCTGGTTCAAGTTTTCTACTTCTCTCATCAGGTCCCATGGTATTTTTTCCTCAGGCGCAAAGAGGTTACCTTTTTCACACCAGGAATCAAGCTTGGCTAGATAAGGTATTGAAGATTGCAGCGTTCCAAGCACTGAAGTGTAAGCTTCCAGTTCTCGACAAAAATGACCACCACGAAAAAGAAACGAGTCTCGATTGAGAGAAATATTTCTAGTCGTTTTCAGCAAACACAGCACCGCAGAATCCAAAACTGACACAATACTTCGATAACCATTTCCTGGAGTTTCATCGTCTAAATCGTACTTAGCAGCTATCTTTTCAAGCTGAGAAATCGCAGGTTCTACTTTGTCTAAAAATTCGTGCATAACTGAAAAGGACATATAAAGGCGGTCGCTAAAGCTGCCTTGATCGGTTTGAAAGTATTCCATATTATTTAAAGCCATCGATCTAACGGTTTTAAATACCATAGCTCTAGCAGAAAGGGAATTTCTCCCGAACAACTGTGTGAAAGACTCCATCTTTCTTGTTTACTAATTCGTGTAAAGGTATTCTTTTGATTTAGCCACGTGCAGTCTATCTATGTTCTGTTAATAAGATAAAATAAAATAAAAATTTATCGAAAGTTTGTTTAACCAACCAAACAAAAATAGTTTGTTTTTAGTTTATGATTTTATTTTACTGGCCTGACGAAAAGTATCATAACATTTTTAACAGCGCTTTGAAACAGTTTGGAATTGAAGGCCAAGTTTGCTTTAAAATTGCGACGAAGTATTCATTTGCTAACCTGTAATCAACAACATCATCATCTGCAAAAAGCTTAAATTCATAATCAATTCTACGATGTAAGAAGATTTCATTTACATGGAATTTATGATAGAAGGGGCTTAAAGGTACGTGAATTCGTGAATGCACTTTTATTTGTAGAACGTGTATACAAATGTCCTTTCTTTTAATGCTTTGCATCTCACTTTGTTGTGTTTTTTTAGATGATGTGCTACCATTGACGCTATCAGGCATGGGTCTGTTTTCCTTGTTACTCTGGCTATAGCACCCGGGTTTGTACCTTCAATATATGTGCAAAACAACATAAATATAATTTGTAATTCACATCAGGCAGTCAATGTTGTTTTCATGTAAATGTATTATTCGTTAACACTCATTTCATACTTAGTAATGTTTTCATAAATTATTACACATAGTGTGACATAAAAGAAGAAGTAGCAGGACTGTAAGACTTTGTGTGTATGACTGAGTTCTACCCCAAGTCTCTTTCGCAGCTGCTCCACTAATTGATCCATCTCCAGTTCATTTCATTCATCTCATTGCATTCTTATAAAAATCTACTCTTCATTTTCATCATCACTTCTCATTTCCCTTATGATTTGCTTTACCATTGTTTTTACTGGCCTTTCAGTCTCCTTGTTGGCCGTTTTTGTCTTGCATCGCTTTGTTCCTTTTCTTTCCGTTTTGCCTTTCTGCTCTGACCTTTGCAAGTTTATCTTCCTGATCTGAGCTGATATCTAAAGTATGCAGTTCTGTAAAATTTCAGTTCTTTTCTTTGTTTGCTGTGTTTTGCAATGTATGTAGCTCAGTGTGTATTTACTGTGGCATTTGAAAATAGTAAAGTAAACTAAACTAATCTAGATTTGCATTATGCTGAATAGAAATTATATGGCATTTTGCAGCCATATAATTACAGTGTTTACAGAGTTGGTAGTTGAGTTTTTCTTTATTAATTTTGCTTTAGAATTTCTGTTAAGGTGGATGATGAAAATTTAACGAAAGACACAGAGAAAAAGATGATGGATGCAAACAATTCTTTAGTTACTCAGGATAAGAACGATAGAGCTGATGATGCTGCTGTTGGGATAAATAAAGAAGACCCAATGACATTGGATGATGTGGAAAATAAAAATGACGTACAGAAGAACAATTCTGTTGACACAAACCTTCAGCTGAGCAAAAGCGATGCTGAGTTTTCAGTGGAGATTGATCATAAAAATGATGCTAAGTCAAATGATGCCTGCTCCATTGGCTCTGCTGATTCTGGGACAGAATCAAATAAGGATGTTGACCTGGTGAAAGACAATCACAAAAAAGAAGAAGACAAGCAGAAAGAAAATGTGGCAAAATGTAACGAGAGTCAATCTGAGATCGCCGAAGCCAAGTGTAAAAATGGCGGAACGTTGGATAAGAATGATAGTGGTATTTCTGTGGAGAAGACTGCTGATGACACATCATCGGACGATGCTGAAAATAAACAGACGGAAAAGCAAGCAAGTTCTATGGACATGGAAGTTGATGAGCCTGCCGTCACAGATGAAACAAAGCCTCGAGATGGCAAACCGAAGCCTCGAGATGAAGGTAGACCTGCTGGTACAGAACGGAGCGATAGTAGTCAAAACAGCGAGCACTCTGATCAAGAAGACGACAATGAACAAACGAAGAGCAGTTCTGACGATGAAGTGGAGTATGATCCAGATGCAGGCGCTGCTGCGAAGAACAAGTGGTTTGCTTACAAACAAGTGCAGCAACGTCAGTATGGGTTTCTGAACAGATACTCGCCTCTCCTATGGGGGTATGTTTATATACAGTCAGTATATCATTCTAGAACAAAGTTGAATTTCTGGGAAAAACAATGACTCTAATAAAGCAGTAAACATAGCCATGAAATTTATTCTGGACATTTCGGATGTCCTAACATCGATCCTCAGCAGATGAAAACCTACAAACAAAAACAGAACGGATCTACTTTAGAAACTGAAACTATAAGACACAAAAATGTACAGTGACTTGGATGCTAACTACAAATAATAATAGAATGGAAACCTACCATGAGAGATAACAGCAGTAACAAATCATATAGTATATATGGGCATAAACTGTAACAATAAACCATACACACAACAAATAAAGTCCTATAGAAGCCATACCACTTATACAGTGAGAGATCACCAGAAAAATGCACATGCAGAAAATGTTGAAGAAACCACAAGTTGGTTGAAATGTAATTTGTTTTACAGTTGTAAAATGTAAACAGTTGCAACTGATAAACGTTTTTGACAATGCAACGTTACAAGAAAAGAGTGCAGACGATAACAGTAGACACATTACAGTTTAAGTACTAGTAGTATAGATGCATACATAATGTTCAAAATAACATTAATATTACTATGTAAATATTATAAACTAATACAATGGTTAGAAGCGCTTAGTTAGAAATATAAATTTCTATACAATTTACAAGTTGGTGATAGATACAAAAAAACAATACCTTTCAAATAAATTATCAAAAAATGAGTATTATGAAGGAAATATTGGCACCCCAATAATTATTATTTCTTATTAGACTACGATTCCCACCTAATATGAGTCTTTACACAAAACAGCTTCCAAAAAGCCCTTTGATTATATAATTATTTAGAATCTGTTTCATCTAAATTACAAAATTAGTGATGGACCAGGCTCCCATCATGTGACTTTTATCATGTCACAAACATTGTGTGTTGGGTTGCAAACTCATTTTTACTGAATCCTACATAATTTTTTTTCTTACAGAATTTGCCAGTCCAGCTAACAAATTAGTACAAATAAAAAGTAAAAAAATTTGATCAATATTTTTGTTAACTATTTGTGCATCTTGTGCCTCATTTATACATTCTTATTGAGTCTCTTTGTTCTCATTGGAGTGCATTCACAGTCATTCATGAATAAGCTCAATTTTTCTACTGCTTTATCTGCTGATGTGCCAAATGAAACAAGTACATTGGACAATTTATTTTCTAAAACCTATATGCTTTTACTTCACATCTGCTTAAAGGGAAAGAAAAGGGAATTTTTGAGTATACCCCCAAAGAACTTTATGTACAAAGTTATATTACTTATCATTGCGCAATGTTATCTAAACTTGATTCGATTATCTTACTGCTAAAATAGCTGTGCCTAAATGTCACCATAGGAGTTTAAATGTACAGTGTTTTTTACAGCGTTACTTCTAACGCAAGTCATGTATGCATTCAGACAGCATGTAAGTGATACAAAATTTTAAGATGAATTTTTTAAGCTTTATTTATGAAATGTTTTCTAGTACTTTAAGTTTGCATAAGTTGCAAAAGAAATTTCCTTTATTCTCACACCATCTTTAACGTGAGAAGTTGGTGAAAAACGTTTTGATCTTAAATAGGATATATTTACTGTGAATCAAATGTTTATTTATCAGTGACAAATACAGCGGCAGTTTGCATGCAGTTATGCGTTGGGAGCTCATGTACAAGATGGATGGACATCGAGGCTGCGTAAACGCCGTCCATTTTAACCAGAAGGGTGAGTACATATAAATGTTCACAATGTGGGAAACCAAAGTGCTGCAGATGAAAAATCGTTAGGATCCATATGACTGTATATTATCTTTTGCACTTATGTCCATCGTTACAGATTTCATGAAATGGCACATTTTTGTATTGGATCTATTACTGCTTTCCAATTATGAATGAAACTTTTTGCGTGGTGCTCTCAGAATCTCTCCTCCTAAATGTTAACATGTTGCTTAGGTGTACTTGGTTTGCGGCTTTCCCTGAACAGTGAACAGTAACGTCAGTATAAACATGTATAGTAGTAGGACATTCACTCGAAAACTCAAGATTTGTTTAGCCATACATCATTTCGGCACAACTTTGTTTATATCGAAGAGCACTAAATTTTAGGGCAAATTAAGGAAATGTCCTTAATTCCTTCTTGACAGTTAAACCTCGCAGTGAATATAATTGTGCAGAATTTAATTTTATTATAACTTTGTTGTTAGTGCAGTCTTTAAAAGTAACGGCAATTTAGTTATGCTTTGCAGGTTTGAGTCTTTTGGAGTGGCTAGCTTATTATCTATAATCTGAATAATTGAAGATACTAATGTAAATGCTTAAGTATTAGTACAGTAGAATCTGCTTAATAATCCATGGATAATTAATCCAGCCACTTACTGTGACTTTTATTGCTGGGACGGAAATGTATAATCAATATTTAAAATGAGCCGGTTCTGGGTTCACAGACTCGGGACCTAAAATTACTGCCCTCTTCATAATTAAAAACAGTGTCTCACCGGGTCACTCATTTAATTTTCTCACCATTTAATTAGCTATAAGTCTCTCTGTAACACATATGTATAGCACAATTTCTGTCTTTCAGTCAGCAAAATTGAACTGAGATTTTGCGACATCATCGAAGTGCAAATGGGGCTGAAACTAGTTATAATATACTTGTTTATTGTAGATGTTAACAATATGGTAGTTTATTGTGCTGAGCTGCTGCTACCCCTTCGTAGTAAAATGCTGCTACTCATTTTTCTTGCAACTTTTTGTGAAATATGGAAAACTTTTCTGGAGAAGTTGTGCACAGGAATAGCGAGTTATACCATTTTACTGCATTGTAACTTATTTTGCTTTAGACTTGAAAAATTAGGTGCAACAAAGGTGCACTATCATGGTACAACAAAATTTAGTTATCAATGGCTAACTTGTCTTTGGCAAAAGTATGTTAACATGTAAATTGGAGCTAGTTCATCTTGTTGTACTTCGTTTGTTCACAGATTCCTCGCAGTTAAATGGTTTTAATAGCCCAAGACTTATACACACGGCGATGTATAAAAGCTGGCTGATGCAAACTAGTTAATTCATTGGTTAAAAAGTAATTGCTGTTTTTGAATTAAGACTTAAATTTTGTGTCCTTAGTGACAAAAAACAGTTGAAAAACTGCCCTTTTTCCGACCGTTAAAGGCCTCAAATGCCTAAGATCAAGACAAAATGCATTGGTTTTGCGCCATTGTAAGCGCTGGACCCACTGTGGGAGCTTAAAGCATTCTCCCAGATCTTCTATCTGTTTCTTGCTGTGTTTACCATGAGACCCCTTACCTAACAAATACACTTTAAGTGCTGTGTATATTAATCTAGTAAAACCCGCCGATTATTAAATCCAAACTTCGGTTTATGAATCCACCTTCAGTCTGTGAAGACAACAAACAAAATTGTGGATAAGACTAAACAATTGTCCACGTTTTACCTTGAGCTAAATCAACATTTTTGTTCTAAGCGCATTTTACAACCTTTGCATTTTTTCCACTTAATGACCCTCAACAACAAGACAGTGGTGATGACGAACCAGAAATTACTGTATCAGCTGCTAAAATGCAGCACGCGTTGGAAACACTGCACCGTGGACTGTAGAAGAGTGACTTCAAATATACGACACTCTAACAAGACATTCAATCGCATCTTCGTAAAAATGGAAGACCACACTGGGCATGTTTCGACTTTAAACTCACCACCTACACACTATGTAATGATCTATTGCATGACTCAACAAATGAATACTGAATATTAAGGTTACCTGTATTATATTTTACCTTGGCGAGCAGTTTACCACATATAAAAGGTAAAGGCATCACAGGTAAATAAATACATATTTTACACAAGTTACTTTTATCATACGAGCGTTAATAAATTATTGCAATTTACTTAAAACCTTTTTGCAAGCAGTTTACTGTATGTTAAGAGAAATAGCTTCATAAATAAACGATATGCACTATATTAATATTGAAAACGCCCCTTAATAGGTCCCTTTGGTTTGTAAATCCAGCAGCTTAACAAGTCCATTTTGCTTTGCACCAAGGTGGATTTATTAAGCGATAAATACTGTATTTGTTGAAAATTGCTTTTCTATGAAACTCACTGGAGTAATGTTTGCTTGTTTTTTAGGAAACCTTTTAGCAAGTGGATCTGATGACTTGAATATTGTGATTTGGGATTGGGCAAAGAATATCCCACTAGTGACATATGACAGCGGACACCGTAACAATGTGTTTCAAGTAAGATTGCTACAGTTTGAAGTAAAATTATCAAATGCAAATTTAAATTTATTTAAACATTTTTTTAGTTATGGTGAGTCATTTATGTGACTGATTTTTATGAAAATGTTTCATTTATACTTAACTGTGAAAATAAGAATTATACGTATTATAATAACTTTGTATTTAAATGTTACATTATACTTCATGCAGAAAATTCACTATCAGATGATATGTCAGTCTTAGCATTTAAGAAGCTAAGAATGAGAAGCCATTGAGAAGTAAAGATTACCTTATTAAATACCGAGCTAATCAAGCCTTAACTTGAGTCTGTGGTTTCTAATATTTTAGAGCTTGATACCTATCAGACCACATATGCCGTCCTAAGTAAACAAATAAAGAGGTGTGTTCAGGAAAGTCTGTAGACTCCATATATCATTATAGGTAACATATGTAAGTTTTAAAGTCACATGACAGAGCTTACACAAGTCTGATCGCCAAGCAAATAAGTAAGGCGAAAGGATTTCCATGTTGCAAGAATGAGTAGAGAGTTAGTGTAATTATTTGGGTTATACCCGAGAAAGCCATTTCTCATTTACCTTAGAAAAGTGAAACTGATAGCCAATTTCCACACAATTTCCACATATAGCCATTGAATAAGTAGATTTTTTATTGCATATCTCCTAAGTGTTAAATACAGAAGATCATAAGTAATCATATTTTCTTAAGACATTTGTGATGTTTCCAAACACATGACAAGTCAGTTTTTGCATGAACATTTGTGAACAGTAGTGAAAAGACAAATCAGACCTCATCACAACAGTAGTATCCACTTATTTCACGTTACGGTGCAGAGTGGGAAAAAAACAAGTGCAATCCACTACAATCAGTGGTAACATCTCAAATTTTACTTAAACTCACTGAATACATGATTTCTATTTATTTAGGCAAAATTTTTGCCATTTCCTGGTGACACGCACATCGTCAGCTGTGCGAGAGACGGTGCGGTGAGAATCGGAGAGCTGTCGTCCACTGGGTCTTGTCGCAGTACTCGCAAACTCGCTTCTCACAAGGGAGCTGCTCATAAAGTAAGAGAATTTTGTATTCCCTACGTTGACAGTTGTGTTAAATATTGTATACAGATTTTGTAAGAAAAGCAAAAACTTATTAGCAGGTAAAGCGCAATATTTCCCAATTGATATGTTGCATAATTTTCTTCATAAGTTGACATTAGGTAGCAGCACCTTTTCGAGTGTATTTATGGAGTACCTGGTCATGTTAAATTTTTTGCATTTTAATTTGAAATCTTAGTTAATGCCTGAGTCAAACTCGCTTCTAAATGACTGGCTAGTCTTCTATGTTGTTGTTTACTGTATTTTGTTTAGTTATGCCTGGAGCCGGACTCGCCTCACGTGTTTCTTAGCGCCGGCGAAGACGGACTCGTTTATGAAATAGATGTTAGGGAGGATAAACCTAACAAGTAAGTAGTAGGCATAACATGTCTGCTTAGCATAGGGTCTTTGGTTCATTTCATGGACCGGCATTTTTTGTCTGTCAGTCTTGTACCTGCATTAAACCTACATTAAACCTAAATTTGACCTGCATTAAATGTTTGTTTAGTACGAGGTTAATTGTGGCTAACTCGAGGCATTCCGTGTAGTACTAGTCAACACTGCATGGCCAAACATAATAAATTTTGAAGTCGACACTGAAGTTAGTATTTGTAGCAAAAGTTTTATCGCTTTGAATATTATTTTGTTATAAGTACAGGATTGACATCAGAAAATTTTGCCAAATGAACAGGACAATTTTTAGGGTGATTTTTAGACCATAGTTCATTTTATTCACCCTTAAAAATTACTATAGTAATTGCAAAGTGTTTCTTATATTTTAATATTAGCTTAGAAACTTTTAATTAACGGCTAGCAATAACGTCACTCACTGTTACATACAATTTTCATTACATACTGGCGAAAGTGAAGATTTCGATACTTTATCGTTTTGTTTGTTATTTGTCATAATGACTGCCCTGCATTCATGATTGGGTTGTTAGTTCTGCTTATCCGACGCAGCGCCTATTTTTTCGCAACACAATTTCAAGAAATGGCCATTGTTACCCATCTAAGTAACTAAATAACTAAAGCTGCGTATGTTAAACACATTTAGGTTTTCTCGTTTGACGATTTTTTTTGTTTAATTTTCAAAAAAACTATATTTGCATTTTAGATATTTTAGACTTACCGTATATACTCGCATATAAGCCTACATCGCATATAAGCCGACCCATTAAAACTGCTTTAAAATGGCCAGTTTTTGCAAAAACCCGTATATAAGCCGACCATCAACTTGTCTAATTTTACTCCATACCCAATCAACAAAATTGATCCCTTTTTGTCACATTTTGTTAATTGGGTATTTTTGGTTCATAGAAATCTTTTACTATAAAGATGTAAAATGCTTACTTTTATGTTACATACTAGAAGAAATTATACATTGGGTGACACACAACCAAATAAAGAGTCAGATAGCGATGAAAATGTGTGGCTGGAAAATTGGCATTAGCTGTCCTTGTATTCATTTTGTTTCATGCGCATATAAGCCGACCCCCTGATTTCAGTATTGTATTTTATAGTTCTAAATTCGGCTTATATGCGAGTATATACGGTAATCATTTTGAGCTATAGTGGTGTACCTGTGGTGTAGTCTTCCTTTCTATATAACTAAAGTGTGGAAGGCATTGAGACTAGGCGTGGGCAGCGGATGTTCAAATTTGATTCGAAGAAGTTTTTTAATTCAAATTCAATTTGAACCTGAAATTATAGAATTGAATAATTCACCACTTCAACTGTATAGTTGAAGTTACTTTACCATTAAAACGTTTGAAACATCGTACAATTCATTCGAAATCTTGAAATTCAGTTTGATTCGAGTTTGAAAGTCAAAAATTCGATTTAAATTCACTTTCTGTTAGAGAATGCTCACTCGTAATTGAGACCTAACATAACCGTGTGCATAACATAATTGTTTAATGACCGAATTTTTTTATTCTAGGCTTCTGATTTGCAAAGAGAATAATAAGAAGATAGCACTTTATACGATTCACACAAATCCTCTTGACTCCTATGAATTTGCTGTTGGAGGCAGGGATCAGTATGCAAGGTATATTAGTAAAAGTTTTCACTGGGCGATCTTTAGCTTGGTAGTAAACGCAAAAGATAATTACATGGTGTTTACTTAAAGGAAAACAGTATGATTTTTCACACTTGTGTTCCTTTTCAGTATTTTATAGATTAGATTGGTTGACCTATAGTTTAAGATTACATCCTGTTTCCCTTTAATGTTATGCAGTTCTCTTTCAAAGAACTATAAGCTATGATCTTGTGGTGATTTCGTCAAATAAGCTACATAACGAGACTATTAAAATTGATTGTAGGTATCAGGAATTGTACAGTTTTGCATACATACTACCTAATGATGTAACCCTTAAGCATAATATTCGGTGTTTTGTAAACATTATCCGCTATGTTGTACGAGATTCTTGTCTGCCAACCATTTGATGTAAAAGTGAGTGTGTGAAATGAAGATAGTCCAGGAGGTTATCTGACAGAAGTCGAGGGGGACAAATTACTCCTTACAGGTTTTTCCATTTTTATGCATCAAAGTCAAACTACCATTTTAGTTTTAGTGGCATTTGTGCCTGACTGAATTAGGTCCCAGTTTTTAAGATACAGTTAAACCATATTCTGATTTCCAAGTCAATGGATGACTCAATGAATCATGTGCTGTATGACACAGAGTACGCAGTGTACGCGGTTGGTTCAGCTGCGTAGAAAATGCTTATGCACAATAAGACACCTGAGAAACAATTTTTTACAATTGAGAATTAAAAATAAAACAATAAGCCTTTTCGCAGTTACTGTAGGTCAAAGGTTGAGTGTACCACAGCAACTTGTCGTAATCACAAACGTCATGCGACGTGTAGGTAGCTTTAAGTTTGAGACAGCTTATCACTACAGTATGGGTGCTATTTATAGAAGCTATTATTTTTAAAACAGCGGTTATGCAAAACGTTTGTAGACTACTTTTCGACAGTCAATTAGTGATCGTGGGATTGCTCAACTCAGTTTTTGCTCTTCCCCGAAGCAGTGTTAGTTCTGTATTAAATCTCTGTTTCTGAGATGCAGGCTCTTTATTGATTTTTTGATCATTTAAAAAGGAGTGCGGTGTCTTTGGAGTGCTGCTAAACAATGTGTCTTGTCGAAAAAAGGTTTTGTTAACCTTCAGCAAAAGTTCTGAAAGAAGGTGATTTTGACTTCGTATGAGCTAATTTTGTTTTGCCTGGTGTTTGCTAACTAATGTGAAACAGTAAAAGAACTTGGTAAAAATGCTGTTATTTGTTTACATAGGATATATGACAAAAGGAAGATAACACAAGATGATGAAGTAAGCGCACCGGTGAGGAAATACTGCCCCCACCACTTGCTAAATGGTGATATCAGGTCTAATGTGACATGTCTAGTCTACAATTACAATGGCGCAGGTTAGTGTATTTCTAACTGCGTCTGTACCTTTAAAAATAAGTGTTTTTGTCAATTGTTTTTTTCGCTTTGATTTGTAAGTAATTACTTGTGTGATGAAATTAAAATATATAGTATTCCAGATGAATTTTCAGGTTAATCGCTGGAAAAGTTGTCATTTCATGTAGTAATAAAGGTGTTGCATTTTATATTAGCAAAGTTATGCTTAGTCAGAGTCACAGAAGCCTGGATATTTGTTAAGTACTCTGGAAGATAAAAGAATCAATAATTAATTGCTGCACTTGATGGACATGTGCGAGTGGAAGCCAATACTAATAAGATAATAGGTAAAAATGCGTTGTGAAAGACAAGAAGTGAAAGAGTGAGTAAGGGAGCAAGGAAGAGAGAAAGAAAGAGAGTGAGAAGAGAGAAAATGAGAGAGAAGGAAAGGAAGGGAGCGAGAGAAAGTGAGAGGGGAGAGAGGAAAAGAGAGCGAGAGAGGGGAGAGAGACAAAGAGAGATAGAAAGAAACAGAGAGAGAGAGTGGGAAAGATGGAGAGAGGGGGTGAGAAAAAAGAGCATAATGAGAAAAGGGAAAGAGGAACTAATTTCTTCCCGTACAAGACAATTTCCAATTCAACGGCTTTGATTCCATTATACCCCTGGTGACACACCTGGTGGCATTAATCTATTCATGATTACAGAATTACTGGTTAGTTATAATGATGAAGATATCTATACTTTTGACACGAGCCATTCAGACGGTGCTGAACATACGCATAAATTCACCGGACACAGGAACAGTGCCACAGGTAAGAAGGTTGTTTAAAACATTAGAGTGTGTGGTGGAACAGGTGAACCGATGTGAGCCATGTGGCAGGCTGACATCAAATGCAGAACCTGAGAATTGGCTATTTGAAGATGCTCTGTGCATAGTGCTAATATTTCCCAAGCATCACGACAGCTAAAGTATGGTACTAACTATAGCAAGGGTTTTGTAGACCGTATAATTTTAACATGTGTATAAGGTATTAGAATCACCTTCGTGTAATGTTGCATTTTTTGCCGTCAAATTGACAGTCTTGTAAATAAAGAAATGCGATTAGTAAATACTGTATTTTATGATGTAAGATTTCTATCAGTCGTAACATTGCATACTTTAATTGCAGCTTTCTGTAACACGAGTAATAAGTTTGGCTTATGGTATCAATACTTTCCCTAATTAACTGGTAACAATTTTTTTTATAAACCATTGCGTTTTATTTTACCAATCATTACCCATTACAGGTAATGAGTTGGAGAATGGAGACTTATTACTATAAATTTTTGTAATAAGCACAAAAGTTACACAACATCTTGCCTGAAGTTGGTAATTAGAAGGGCAACTGTCTTGAAAATTGATTCTGGATAGTTTCATTTTCCATACAGCCTTTGTTATTGATGTTATTGTTCAGTATCTCTCCTATTAGAAAATTACCCTTGATTAACTAGGTTGACTTAGGTTCCTGTTCCAGAACAAGCATCAGTATTATAAGTAGTGTCTAACAGGATACTAGGCCGACAAAACAATTGTGTTCCTCAGTAACTGACTGACTGACTGACTGTCAAAATTCGATATCAGTTGTTTTAACTTGCCTCATATTTCCTTCTTCTCTGTTGTTTAGTTAAAGGAGTGAATTACTACGGTCCCAGAAGTGAGTTCATAATCAGCGGCAGTGATTGCGGCCATATTTACACGTGGGATCACGATAGTCAAAAGATTGTCAACTTTCTACGAGGTGATGAGGGAGGGGTGGTGAGTCCTTTGTTCACTAATAATTTGTATTAATTAGTAATTACATTAACGTCGTCGATACCATAACATGTAGATACAGTAAGTCCTCACTTAATGACTCCTTGTTTAGCGACTTTTTGTTTTAATGTTGCTAAAGATTTGTCACCATATTCTCACGTAATGACACGTTTCATTTTAATGACGATTTTTTTACTTTGTTCAAAGTCGGTTTTTATTTTGTCCACAACATTTTTACCTAATTTGAAGCATTAAAACAGTATATATTGTGTTATTCTGTTCCAAAAATGCACTGGTAATGTAAGACTGTACAATTATTGCTTTGCTTTCCGATTGACTACTAAATGGTAGCTATTTGTATAAAGCGAGATCTATTTGCAATTTATACTCCTTCATTCACCAGGGCCCAAACTTTATGTGATGGGATTTTGCCTTTCAACTAGGCAACCTGGTATATCTAGACCCCTCTGGGTCTTGGCTTTTACTATGCAGTGTTCAACTGCTAACTGCATAGTTATAGCTTCAAAGTTAATGAAGAAAAACTACTACCTAGATATTGTAAGAAAGATAGGTGGTAGGTGGTTTCAAGCAACCAAAAAGAAATTAATCAGTAGGAATATGAATAAAACTCATAAAAAGTTTAATTTATATGAATTTATATTTTTATGCCTCCAGAATTTATCTCATTTCTTTTACTTTACTTTCTATGGAAGTCTTGGCTTCGTTTAATGGTGTTTCGCTTAACATCATGTTTTCCTGGAACGCATTTGCGTTGTTAAACGAGGAGTTAGTGTACCAGGGACAAGACGCAGTAATTTTACCTAGTTTTTTGCATTGTACCATTTTGTTTTACAGCTTTATAGAGTTTTATTGTTATTTTTGTAACATGCTGAAAATGTTTACCTCACAAATGTTATTAATTAGATGCTGTTTAAAGTTTGTTTTTTTTTGTAAAAAGCTTTCTCTGCCGACAGTAACTTTTATCATAAAGTTTTAATAGTCAGTATTTTCTTGAAACTTTCAAAAAATTTCCTTTGTCGCAGGTGAATTGCCTGGAAACACATCCCAGCTTCCCTGTCATAGCAACGAGCGGACTAGACAGTGATGTTAAAATATGGGTACCTTCCCGAGAGGAACCCAACTCAATGCCAGAACTCAAAAAGGTACTTGTCTGAGTCATCACAAAGAATTAAGACAAAATTTCAAAATGACTTTGCTGCCTGTCATTACGGTACCAAAACGGCACTGATTTTAACAAAACTTGCCAGGTAGTTCCAATATTTGACCATCCACAGTTGAGTCTTGGCTTAAGTGCTAGTTGGTTTTACAACGTATAGCGCCATTTTGTTTTTACAGGCATTTTTGAAAAGCAGTGTAGCGTGTCACATTTAGAACCCAGTTTTTTCAATCAGATTTTGTTCCCATAATTTGCGGCATTTGCAGAAAAGCCCGGAATGTAAGCCTCGTCATCTATGTCATAAAATTCCGTCATTTGGTGGGGTATTTCTTGTTACATGCGTTTGCAGTTGTGTTATACAATAAATAAACCTGTAAACGTAGTTTTTTGCATCTTCTAAACATAGTAAAATACTTTTCATTTAGCATGTCTTTGCTGGTTGACAGGTAACTAAAAATTGTTTATCTGCTGTTTAAGTTACACATTTAGAAGGTAAGACATAGAAAGATTGCTTTCTACCAGTAACTTTTTTATACAGTTTGGTTCGCTGTAAATGGGTACTCAGCCAGGTACTCAATGGCAGAACTTACTTAATATCCTTGATTGTGGAAAGACCAGAACCTACTTGAATTACCAAAGAGGAGATGCTGATCCGTATTCTTGTGAAATGTGTAAAGTTTTCGTTAAAAGTAAGCAAATTTTGAGCACTTTCTGTTTTGCAGACTGTTACTAACAATATGAAGAGAAGGAAAAGAGATCATAGGCTAGAGGGCAGCAGCGACTTCATCGATGGGCAAATGCTGTGGTTCTTGATGCGGCAGCTGCGTCGTCGTGCACGCAGACGGGTAATTTGTTTTACTCACTCCAGTTAAACCATCTAGCACATCTTAATTAACTCACTGTAATTGGTTTCTTCAACTCTGTAACAATATTGCAGTCTGTTGAACAAATTGCTTTTTGCAAGTAATTCATTGTAGCAGCTTATTTTTCTAATGAGAGTGCTTTATTGTTTGATGTAACTTCTTTGTTCCCTATTAAATGTGCTACATTTTTAAAAGCTTTTCCTTTAAATCCATTGTGGCTTGTTAAATTTTTCTTTACGCATTTTGATCTCTGCATGTTTTTTGGGAAATACGATTCCAATTAAGTGAAATTATTTTAATGCCTTATTTTGAGCAGTGTAGCAGGAACGTTGCTATACTTGCTGACTGTTGCAGTAAAAGGTTTCTAAATTTGTGATCACAACAAGGATGATAATTTAATGCAAATGAAGAAAGTAAGCCAATTATTACGTTGATTGATTTGTTTCATGTAAAAGATTCCAGCAGCACCAGTGCAAATCAGATGTGACTAAACTGAACACTTGTGTGCTTTACTGCTAATTTTAACGATTGCTGCTGTTCCAACTACATCTCATTTTGTATTTTATAATAAAACATTGATAGCTGTATCTGTCCAGTAGATGAAATCATCTGTGTGAACTGTGTTAAAGGGGAAGAAAAGGGACTTAAAGTACATTTCCACACAAAGTTATATTACTTAGTGTGGAACTACATTACGCTTACCTGTTTGAAATTAACTTATGTAATTGGAAAAGAAAACTTAATAATATAAATATTCAGGCCAACTGGTAAAACAGCACCATTTCACCATCCCAGGGTGCACCACGGATGCACCAAGAAACACATTAATCTTATTGACAATATAAAATAATTTAAACTTTTGCTTAGTTAGCGAAGAGTATATTACAAATGCTTTTATTATGTTTTCAAAGTTTACACAATGTTATATAAACTTGTTTGAAATGACTTACCGTTAAAATACAAGTTTTATACAGTGTTACTGCTAGCACAAGACAGTACATAAATGATATAAAATTTCAGGACGAATTTTCTGTGCTGTGTTTATGAAGAGTATTCTCTTGTGCTTAAGTTTCTCCTTTTTTTATTAACTTTTATTGTATTATACCCTATGTGTCTGTGTCTTTCAAATTATAATCTATAATTGCTAGTGTCTTTAAGTATTACATGTGCACGAGTTAGCATTTGCCCACCAAGAGTCAGGTGGCAGGTTTCAGGAAAGCTTTATTCCACATGGAATTTTCTGTAAGTCTAGTCGCATGATCACAAAAGTCACTTTTTGATTGAGAAAGAATTCCACAATATGGGAAACCATTGTAACCTAATTGCACTGATTTCTCAGCATTACTCTAGTCTAAACGATGATGCAGATAGGTGCTTTCACTTAACAACACTGATCTTGCTTACTATTCAATTAAGAAAATCTTTAAAATCTTTCTACCGAGTTGGTTGACATCAGACTCTTTTTATATCTTAGGCTGGAGAGGAAGCGGAATTGGAGGAAGTAGAATCAGATTCGACGAGTTCGGATGACGCCGAAGATTCTGACGACGACGGAGATCCTTCATCTGCCGTGCAGTGCAACCCCTCATAACCTGGACCGCCGTCGTTCCATCCATACAGGATTGACTTCTTTGTTTTGTTTCATAGCAACAAAATTGTTGAAGGTACTAAACAAGTAAATGGGTAATTAAGTGAGTTTAAATATTTTCAATTTTAATTTTAAGATTAGATGTTTATTATTAGTGGAATGAGCCAACAAATTTTGACACCAAACTTGTCCAAAATGGAAGGTAAGGTGAAAAGTCAATACAACCAACGCAAAAGTTCCTAGTTTAAATCGGGGTCAGTTTCAATTTTTTTATTTTCTTTTTTAACAAATTTGTTTCCAGTGTTTAATGATAAACAGTGAACCAGTTTTTGAAAGTTTAAGTGGTTTTTTTCTACTTAGTGTTTGTGTCCTAGGCATTTTCTTGTTTTTATCTTCAACAATCTTGCAAAGTAATGTAGAAGTCACGAGTCGAAACGTTTGTTGTTATATAAGAGAAACTAGTTTTCTAAACATGGAAGTTTCATTGTTATCATTATTAATATTATGACACAATTTTCTGATAAATTTACAAATTTGGTGGCCAAAATAATAGATGAAAGTCGTTTATTGAAGTTTGTATTTATGATTATGCATTAAGTGCCGAGGCATTCATTTCAGATCTTTGGATTTATAACTTCTTGTAAATGAAGAAATAAAAAAAGGCTGACATGTTGTGGGTTTCGAACGTAAAGCAACAGCCCGATTTTATTGTGAGCTCATGATTGTTTTTCTATGCCAGCATGAAATAGACAATTTCTAGAATCTTAACATGGCACGCATAACTTTATAGTTTAAGATTTTTTATTTAGTAGAGCGCACTTGCCACTTTGTTGCCGGGTTTCCAGAACTGAAGTGGGTTACAGTAATGCTTGACTGACTAAAGCAAAGTATTTAAAGGGAAGGACAAGTCACTTAGCATGTCAGGTTTATTTTACTGTTACAACTTAAACTTTGAAAAATATAAGAAAGAAGTTAGCAAAAAACTATCTATAAAGCCATTTACATCTGCAATTTACCTAATATTCACGCAGAAATATCACAAAATTAGCCATAACTTGACAGTGCACTGTTTTCTTCAACAAGCATGAAGTATTCGTGACATTAAAATGATTTTACCAACTACATGAGGCACTTATCTCACTTTTATTACTAAAGCTTAACATCTTCACAAACGTTGACATAACCCTAGCTTCCCCGAAGTCTTGGCTTTTGCTTTAAGAACTAGACAAAAAGACGGTTAGTGCTCTCTTCTGTGAAATTTTGTGCGTTGAAAGTAAATAAGGAAACCAGTATGCCATTCAGAGAAATTATTTTTTGTACCAAATTAGGCAGAATTTTCTGGGACTTAAGGCAGTCATGATTCTTGTTCTTTTTTTGGCCGTTTCCTACCCAAAGGGCTTAACGTATACATTTTTATTTGCCTTGTTATGTTTATTTATGTTCAACTTTTATTGCTTGGAAACTTTGAGTTGTAATTGCTCAGCCTTTGTTTAACATTTTATGCAGTGTTTGTGATTTGCTAAAGTTAGATGAGATTTCACTGGCTGTCTAGTGAATTAAAAAACCAGCGCTTTTGTTACCAGTTACATAGATTATTAGGTATTTATGATGATGTACATAAGAACGACTTGTGAATATTTTTATGTAGATTTCTTTATCCGGTGGTAAGTATATTGCCTGAAGCTGTAGTAGAAATATTATCCAAGGAGATACCAACATAGTTCAGCTAGATAATAATCTAATATTAGATTTGAGGTGTCATTATTATTTGCGGTTTTTTACATTCTGTATTTCCAAATTAATACTCTTTCCAAATTTTCTGGTTTAAACTGCCAAAACATTTTTGGCTGCTTGCTCTCCAACTTGCAAATTTCTGCTGCACATACATTTTAGAACACAATTTTAATTTTTTTTTTCTAAGATCATAATCAGGATGACTTTTTCAATTTCTTCATGCCACATTTGATAGTGAGTGATTAGTGAAAAACTAGTGCATGAGGCTAAGACAGCGACTGAAATACTGATTTTTTAAAAAAATTCTGTTTCTAACTTCACTATAACTGCAAACGTGAGATGAAAAGATGTTTTGTGACCATGGTTTAATGCGATTTAATTGCGAATCGTGCAATTCGTTTGTTAAGTCAGTAGTTGTTTTTCACCTAGCCATTTTCAAGGAGTGTTTGTTTAGTTTTTATGTTCATAATCTCAAAATGATAATAATAATGTACATTATGTTGCTATACAGCAGTATCTTTCCTTGACTATTATATTTGTTATCGCTGAGCACTTGCATGAATAGATTAAATAGATGCTGGTCTACTTAGCCGAAAATTACTGCTGTCTTTTGTAACAGTATAAGAAATAAAAAACCTTTTCCTTTCGAGCTTTTAGTAATTTTTCATTTTGTAATCTTGAACGACTCAGAATATTTGCTTGTCTTAGAGAAGAAGCATCTGGAAATAAAAATTTTAGCAAATTTGTGTTACAAAATTGTATTTTTAGAAGCATTGCTAGCTGTTTAAAATGTTACTTGTAAAAAACTTACCAAAATAAAGGCAGTTGTACTTTTTATGTTAGTAGGTTTCGAGATCATATGATCACCATGACAACATGAATTTTTGAATTATTATCAATTAATTTTTGGCATTACATGAGGCAGTTTTCCTGTATACGTTTGTTTATTGTTGTTTTCAAAGTTGTTGGCATTATGTAACAAAATTTTTTGCATTGTCCCAATTCAGAAGACTTTGCAAACAAGTGCTAAAATAATTATCAGGAATACTGAGTTTTAGTTGTCATATTGAAATCAGTTTTCTACAATTCATTTTTGGGGTTTCAGGAAAATTTGTATACATCATTCTCATCTTACTCCACACAAAAGTTTTTTTAACTCTGCAACTTTCATCATCAGTTGTTTCTAGAATTCATAAGATTATTCCTTTATAAAAGGGAAGGTGCCGTTATTGGTTTATAAAAAGAACAACTTGTTGTACTGTAAGTAGTGTGTTTTTGCAATTGAGAGTTATAATTGTTCTTCATAAATTTTCTGCAGCTGCCGTGCAAAGACTGTTTTTGCTCATAATAAACATTTATAAATGTAGACTGTGGTATAGTAATTAATTATTATATATGAGTGATTATAATGTTTTGAAATAATAAGATTGTTGTACTTGAGCTATTTGAATGCAGTTTTGTTTAATTTTTATTTCTGCTACATTGAATGGAGTATATCTTTCATATTTTCATGTATGTCTCATTACAAAATCAATAAATACGAGAACTCAAAAGTAAATCGACTCGTAGTGTATCTAGAATTGAGTTTTGTGGTGCTGTTTCCGGGCCAGAAGGGAAGGAGTCTATATTCATCATTGAACCTTCAATAAAGCTGATAGCACCGCATTTTAATACATAACAATATTGTTATTCAAGTGAAAAAATTTAGCGGATTGAGTTTCAACTTATACAAAAATGTGATGCAACACAACAAGTGCACTAAGACTTTTATACTGCACTGTACCCCAGAAAAGACGTTAAAATTAATTTTCCTGAGCAAAAGCACCACTGTATTTTTGACCTGTTCGGAATTTAAATTTCCCAAACTCTGTCTAAACGGTAAGAAAGTATCTTTTTTCGTTTAGTTCACCGTGATAGGAAAAACGTTTTTTGTTGTTGTGTTGGGAGAGACGTAAAGAGGGGAAATGTCGATAAACTAGGAGGAGAAAAACTATAAGCGTATCTGCCCAGAGTAAAGAAAAATTAATGTTGTTTGGCTATAAACATGTTTGAAAAAAGAAAAAAAAGATAATTGCCAAATTTTGAAACTTATCTTGCCGAATGCAGGGTGCTACATAACCTCTTGATAGTAGTATAAGTAAGCCTAATCGTACAGCACGATTTAGTACATTAATCTATTAACGCATTCCTGAAACAATGTGTTCGTTGGTGTGGACACAGTGGAGCTATACATCCTGAAGCTCGTGAGACATCTGCAAGTGCAAGATCTGTTGGAGGACCCAGAGTTCGAACCTGACTTCCTTGCTTTCCTGTCATAGCCATCAATATTGCACATCGAGCCAGATGCGCAAAGCTTCCTCCACACTGTCCACTGAGGGCATGATAGATTCTCTATTGTTTAGAAATATAGGCCTACTGTGTCTTAAAAATTTGCTGTATTATTACTCGTTCAATTTTTGCTTGCCCCTTGGAAATTCTGTGTAATATTCTGTAGAGACAACAACAGCACTGTATGATAGATTTATTAAGCGTTTAGATTTCAGACTAATTTAATACCAAATTAAACTAGTTAACAATGTTTCGGACGTAGCCAGATACTGAAGATTTTACAAATAATACAGTCAGTAGTTTTAGACTTGAGAAGACGCCAGCCCTTTCTTTGAAAGTTCTAACTTTGTTTTATTGAAGTCGCCTTGCTTGAATACACAGGAAATGCACTTCATATGAAATCGCAACTTGTAACTTTTCAACCCGTGATCATTTTCAATCTCGGCGTAACTTATACCATTCGATTTGTCTCTTTGGGACCTTTCCTTTGATATACTACAAGCTAGGTTCGTTGGACACTGGAAGGCAATTTTGACTAAGCACTCCTATTTTGCCCATAGTGGGATCGCACGGTTAACGTGTCTTATTGTAGGGCACCGAGTAACCCACTAGCCGGTAAAACGCATGTGCTAAATTTGCGGAAAAGCAGTGTCGTACATGGGCAACCCAAGTAGGGCACTGACGATTTTTGACGAAAATCGAGAATTATGATGACGTAATAAAACATAAAACTAAATTTGTTTTAGAGAAAAAGTAGCTCCATTAACATCATCATAACATTAAACTAAGTATCTAATGCTTTAAATAGAGAAACTATGCACACAGTTATTACAGAAATAATTGCCAGTTTAAAAATGAGACAGATGCTGCTAAGTCTTCACAGCACAAAAAGTCATTTTTAATATTTAGGAAAAGCAAAGACAATTAGTTTTAATAATATCAATAGTTTTATAACATGTAGGGCACTGTCGTACATGACTCGCAAGCCCATGTAGGGCACATAGATCGCTAGAACATTTAGGAGAAAACAATTATTTATCCAAGAGGTAGTGAAATGGATCACCTGTCTGTGAAGCGACACAAAATAAAAAATGATATATCTTAAACAAATGTTGAAATCGCCTAAAAAGTAAATTCATTTCACTTCACTAATATTAATATCGGAGCCAAATTTAATATTGTCCGTTTTACCAGCTCAGAATAAAATTCTTTTATTTTATCAGATGTATAATAAATTATTCAACGCGTATTGACGTTTTTAATTATTATTATTACATAAACAAGGATAACTGACAGTGCCAGTATACTTAACGACTCAATTAGCGACCTGTTTCTAGTGTCCTACTTGGGCAGCCCATGTACGACACGTCCTACTTAGGCTAGCCCATTTACGACGCGTCCTACTTGGGCTAGCCCATGTATGCCAATTGTCCTACTTCGGCTAGTCGGTTACTCAGCGCCCAACAATATTGTAACTTCACATTCGATTCGCCTCATCGAGACGTTTCATTTGATGGGAGTACGTTCGGTTGATACTAGAAAGTACTTGCCTTTGACCTTTATTTTACCCCTGCTTGGATTGGGGTTAAGCAATTTTAGCATAACTTATAGTCTTATACCATTCATATTGTCTCATTGAGACCTTTTATTTGATATACTACCGCTCCTTGCATTGACACTGGAAGGCATTTGTCACCTCTATCCTTATTTTGCCCCCTAGTGGGGTTGCAGGTTAACCAATCTCATTGTAATCTATGTCATTCGATGCCCCTCATCAAGGCCTTTCATTTGATGTGCCACAAGATACTATTGCTCTACATCAGAGGCAAAATACTCTGGCATGTTTTATGCGCTGGTGTTCCAACACTTTGTATTTTTTAATATTTTATACAGTGTGCAAATAAATTTATATTTACTTTCACATTTACACTTATGTATTCCCAACCCCTATTTTTCAGTTTTTACCCCAAGCCGCTAGCTGAAAATTTTCATAAGCACAGTTCCCATATTTCGTGATACACAAGAGTGTGACACCACCTAGCATCATATACCATATATTGTGGCCATAGATTTGTAGGAGCAGATGGATTCTAAAGGAAAATAAACGAAGACCTGCCCACTCCACGACCTGGCAACTCGGGTCACATGTATACGTAGCCCAGAGAGTGTACCCTGTGAGTTTTCTGTTCCTAGCCCTCTGCATGTAAAAAGTCACCAAATGGGGGATCTCCAATTTTGCATTTTGGCCACTCCCTCAAACGTTCAAAACTTGCCAGCTTCTTAAAACCCCAAGTGCTCATCTACCCCTCAGTTCCCAAATACCCGTGAAAAAATGTGAAAAATTGAAAGCTCTAGGAGAAGTTAAGACTTATAGAAAAACTAACGTATGCCTGCCCCCTTCACTAGAGGTCAAAAATTGACACACTGTTGTTTGTGCCCCGCCCAGGGCTACCAACCCTGTGAGTTTCTGACCCTAGCCTGCAAGCCCAACGAGTTATCAAGCAAAAGGTTTGCAGAGAATAAATAACTGTACGAAATCCAGGAAGATTTTGCTCTAGCGAATCTTAACTAACTGATTGCCTATAAGTGAGGTTATGAAGTAAAATTTATGTTATCGGCAGGCAGAATCGCGATTATTTTTTAATAGTTTCAGCTTTCGACATCAACCTCTCTTTCTCCCCCCCCCTCTCTCTCTCTCTCTCTCTTTCTCTCTCTCTCTCTCTCTCTCTCTCTCTCATAATACGCACTAGTCTCTACGAATGAGGCTAATTCGTTCCTTTTATCCTGTATCATTCAGTGTTTATTTAAATGGAAATTAGTTTCATGGACTTCGTCTCTACCACGGTACCACCAGTCAAATGCACTGCGCATCTTAAACCGACTTGAATTAAAAAGCACAACCTCAAAAAAGATTCGTGCTATTATATGTTTACGTATTGTGTCATTCACAAAATATTAGCTACTAGCCTGTTAAAACTGGATTGTTCAATGACGGAACTGAACTGGATTATTAATAAAGTTTCTGTTCTCCTAACTCCTTCTTAAAAAATATTCACAATTTTTTTAATACCAAATATGTTGTTCTTTATTTTTGATTAATTTTCTTGGCAATTGTATTGTACTTATGTGGTAATGAAATTAAGAGGATGATCATAGTGTATTGGAAATGACAATTAAACTGGATTTTTTTATTTTCTTTGATTATTCTCAATTTCTGGAAAACTACAGTTTACATGGTTGCCGTTTTGTGTTTGCTTTTACAACAAAATGAAAAATTTCTGGGAAATTCATTGTAACTATTATTTTTTACACGTAGCCATTACTGCCTCGTGTTCGTTCGAAATTTTGGGTAGAAACAAAATTGTATTTACTTACTTAATATAAGTTTTGTCAGTATTGCAATTTTGCATCTCCCTCAAAAATTAGCAAATGCAAAAGCTGTATTCTAAGCTCTTAAGTTTGCTGAAGTCGTGGTACCTACTGTACTGCTTTACTACAGTTTGATCGTGTGATACTTTTTGGCAGAGATATTTAAAATGATATAATAAATAAATAGAAGAAAGAGCTGCCTCTATTCTAGAAATCTTAGGAATATCAGTTAACATGGATATAAACATGTCTATCTTTCAATCTATGATCGTAAAAATTTGATCTGCAGGCGATAGATCCGCCAATTCAAAATGTCATTCTGCAACAAAAAAGCTCCACATTTTCACTGATTATAGGACGTTTTGCATTTGAATTACTGATTATTGTCGTAATATCAATGAATGACTTTTCAGTCTTATAATAATTTTAACGTTGATGTCCATATCTGAGCACTGTTAATTGTATCAACTTCTGTCTATTGGCTATTGGTCATTTTTATTGTTATTTTGCACAATTGAGCATCTACGTGTGACTAAATATGCTTTTATCATGGGACTGTGGGTCCTGTACGAATGCTGTTGTTTTGATGTTATGAGTAGTTTTTAACATTTCCACAGAAATTGTGGTATTTTAAAGGTGACGGTAATGCTTAAGGTAAGATTTCCCATGGGAAACTTAAAATTTCTTAACAAGGCGAATTAAACTAATTTGTTTTGATGTTTGTGAAAGTGAAACAGGTTGGAAATTTGACTGGTGAAAATGCATCTCATGTATAAAGTACAAACATTTTGCAATACTTTTTTAAAATTTAATTCTGATACATAA
This sequence comes from Tubiluchus corallicola, assembly GCA_030141605.1. Classification (NCBI taxonomy): domain Eukaryota; kingdom Metazoa; phylum Priapulida; class Priapulimorpha; order Priapulimorphida; family Tubiluchidae; genus Tubiluchus; species Tubiluchus corallicola. Next base: position 1,306,039 of record JAQGDQ010000011.1, on the reverse strand, counting down.
GGCAACTTGGGTAAGTCAAACTGTGTGGGTTTATTAGAGTTCAAATATCGCAGATGATAGTTGCATGTCAGCAGATGGGAATTTCTGACTATTTTGCAGTTTTCTGACTATGAGGGGGAGCACACGAAATTTGTGTTTATTAGAATCTTTTGAATGTAGATAGATTGGGTGCTCGTTTTGATCTTAGTTGATGAGCCTGCTGTTTTGAAGCATTTTAGTTAGTCATAATAGTGAAAATCTATGACCAAGTCTGCAGTTACGACACTTTCCAAGACGGTCTTTTCACTTGCTACATTTCAAATGAATTATTGATCACTTTAATGGATATACACAGGTTTAATGGACTGAGACACGTTTCGTTATACTCCAAACATCTCTCCTTGTCAACAATGGTTGTGGTGTTAAATGAGCTACTGTAGTTGCAAATCCAGAGTCAAGCTACTGAGACTTCCAACATGGACTGCGATTCTACTGTTATTTCCACATCTGTCAGTAGCGGAGAGCATAGACCATGCAACTGTACTTACAGTGGGCCCAGGTAAGTTACATGTTATTTACTAATAGCATGTGCAGACGTAGAGACTTCTCTCGCAAGTTATTGCAAACTCTGGGAGAGTTGCTGAGAATTCTTGCACAAGTTGACACTCTCAGAGAGAAGTTATGCAGTAAGTCATGAGAGAAGTTACCAAGCCATTCACACTAGAAAGTTTACTCTGAGAAAGAAGTTGTTCAACAAGTTGTGAGGAAAGTCTCTGCGTTTTGACGCACCATAATACAATAAGTTCTCACTCAACGACACCTAATTTAGCGGATGTTTCATTTTAATGACACCTATGTAGTCTACAATATGATCTTATGTTTTCTCTTCTGACATACTACTTAGGTTTATTCAATGTAGGTAGAAAAAACTAAACAGTAAGAATATGCATAAAACTCGCACAACATTTAATTTATGAATGAAGCATTAATTAATTTTTGTCTTGGAGCGTATCTCAAATTTTACTTCCTATGGAAAATCTGGTTTCATTTAACGACTTTTCGCTTGGCAGCGTATTTGTTGGAATGCATTAAGGTTGTTAAGCGAGGTCTTACTGCATTATTTATACGAATTATCTTATTATTTAGCTGGGCTAGTTTTTTATGCTGTTAGACACTGTGCAAGTCAGTATTTAGTATTTAACAGCCAAACTCAGTTAATATACATAGTTGAGGTAGGATCTGAACCTAGTCATTATTGTGAAACATGACACACTGAATGGGGAAGTAGGCAGGACGACGTGTGGAGTTCACAAAAATAGAGTTCTCGGGGCAGTTATCCATCCATCTATTTACCAAGTGCAAGGCTGCTTAATTTCAGTCAGCTCTTCCTTTTGATTTATTTTATTATTTAGAAGTATTGATTTCGTCATCATGACGACGTTAAATTGCACTTATATTTGAAGGTTAGGAATCGCACTAATTATTGAACTCATGTGTGAAGTTTATAATTAACAAAAACATGTGACTAACTTTTAGCACAGCTCTTGTTGGAGAACTAACATAGGCTGCAACACTCGCCTCTGTCTTGCAGCCTTGATTCTCAAAATGTGCTTCTCGGTGACTGACCTAAGTACCTCTTTGCTACCTCAAACAAGTCCAATCAACAAACCAATTCACATACGTGATTGCACAGTGCATATATGTGTTATTTCGTGGTAAAGTTGGGCAGAGATAAGGTCACGGATTCGTGACTTATGATTGTTTGTACAAGTTAACCATAAATAGTCGAACACGTTCATTTATTTAGTGTTCTTTAAATTACTAAGATTGGCAGTTCGCTTACCGTGAAATTTGGGTGTTCATTCTGTGTTTATTATATGTATAAGTAAGGAGCATCATACTTCGGTTATGATATAAGTAAGCACTATACCTATTTTTGCAATCACCGGATGGTGCTAGATTTGCTTAATTACAAAATTAGTTTATTAATTAGTAATTTGACTAAATTCCTTAGTGTCAGTAAAACCAATGCATTGACTGATTGGCTAGAAATAAGGCCTGCCTTGATCACAAAGGGCTGCATGGTCTAGTGGTCAAGATATTATTAGTGATCTAAAGGTCTGTGGTTCAAAATTAGGGCTAAGAAGATTATCAGAAATACATTATTATTCTCTATAACTAGCTTTATCATGATAAATATGTACACAGTTACTCATGGGTAGCACGAGTAAGTAAATAAGACGTCTGGCATCCCTAGTGACTGTTAAACCAATCTTACTTATCTTGACAAGTTACTCTATTAACTTTCAGTGACTGGTACACTGACCAGTTTGCAAGCGGAAGTCAAGGACAGATTATAATAAACTATTTAATTATTTACCTACTTTCCATAATCCATATGTCTCTGAAATTAGTGTGCATCATTAATGACTTCTAGGCATGTACGCTTGTAGCCTTCTTAAACTTACTTTAATGCAAAATGCTGATGTTATAATGAGAACTGTAAAGAACACGTAATTCTTGTGTAACTAGAAATTGGAATTTTAGTTTTGAACTCACTTATGACTTCACAGCTGAGAAGAAGCAAAATTAGGTAATATAAACTTCTGCAGCTGCAAAATGTATCTATATTTTCAAAAAAAGGCACCTTAGCTGTTTTTTAATTTGCAATTTATTTCAAAAAATTACTAACTATTAATTACAAAAAGTTGATTAACTGGCTTTCAAATGGCAGTTGAGTAGCAGTTTTACTGCCGTGTGATGTAGTTTTTTAATGGAAATGAGAAAAAATGATTGTCCATTCTGAAAAGGTGCTCCAGCTTTAGTACAGTTTGATTTTACATATGTTTTGAGAAGATGAAACATTTGTAATAAATTGTTTGTGGCGTGTTGATAGAAATCAAACATTTGTCTTAACTGCTTGTGATGTGCTAGATTATTACTAACACTTATATTAAAACTTACCCTAAAATTTGATATCATGAGCATTGAGCAGTTTTATTTACTCTTGAACGACACAAATGTTGTCACTTTTTAGAAAAATGAAGTGAATAAGAAACCATTTATTATCTTGTCATCATTTGCGAGCCACCTTTTAACATGTTGACACATTGAATTAGCTTGAGTGGATTCGCGCATAAAAGGCTACATGCTTACGTTGCTCAAATGATTCTGGCTGACTTGTTTTAATTGCATGTGTTTTAACTGAAGTTGCTGTTGTGGTATTTTACAGGCCCGGAGAACTGCAAGCTATCGATCCGGACTCAAGTGTAGGAGACATGTCCGCTGAGATCGAGGTAAAATCTTCCCCAGTCGGTAGATGTAGATTGATGTCCGTAAACTCCAGTTATTCTGTTGATGATAAGGTAGCGTTGATTTCTTCTTTTTAGTTATTTATTTATGCATGACGTTAGTACATTTATTTTCATTTTGTGTGAACGAGCTTTTGGACTGATCACTTGTGCTTTAGCAACTGATCATACGAGGGGGAACCTCCTGGCTTCGTAACTTATTGCTCATTTGATTCCGTTTCTTCAGCTATGCATGCACTTTTTCCTTTCTTCAGCTATGCATGCACTTTTTCCTCGTTTCCCATATGGAAAACAAACTTGCCTATTATAATTCCACAATTCTGTTTATAGTGTTGTCTCGCATCATAGAATATGCATAAATTTTAGAAAGTAATTCTGTAAAAATATGTCTGTTCATTTTTAGGTTTGGGCAGATTGTTTGCAGCATGTTGTAATAGAGAAAAAAAATCAACTTTGCTGTTTAGCACCAGATATTTAGGTTAAATTACTAATTAATGATTTCTAACATCATGACTGCTTGATTGACTATTACACACATTCAGAGTTTGAAGTTCATCAGTCCAGAAATTAAATTAACCACCTTGCTTGAAAAATTCTATTTAAAGACTTAGGATTTATTTATTTCACTTAAAAGTGTGGAATATACTTTAGTGCTACAATAAAAATTTTGAAAAATTTGAAAAATCACACACGATATTAACATGTACCGAAACATTTACGAAATCACATATACAATATGCAATGTACAATTAAAGTCAAATATTAAAAATAAAACATTATCTAGTTAAAGCTTTTGATCAATTTCTTAGCTTGGGTATTGAACCCATGATCTTGAATTTAGAAAAACGAAGAGTACTCTTTACATGAGCAGTAGATACTAGAGAGTTTGTATGCGATCCACAAGTGTAGTGTAACTTGTCCGATCGGCAATTGAAATGTCATGAGCTCAACTGCCTGGTTTGTGGTTAGTGGAAATTAATCTGTTATTGATTATTTCTCGGGGCAATGGTGACATTTCAGTAATGCCATCTGTTGCTAGGTAGTTGTAGCTTGCATGCACTGGATGAATTGTTTTTTTGTTTTTGTTTTTTCAAGATTTGACAATTCTGTTAACATCTGATAGTGTAAAGCAAATATTGTAGAAAGAACAAGTGTTCTTGTGCAAAAGAGAATTTTCGCAATTTATATTATTGCAGTTACGGAGATTAGTTTGCCTCTGTATGAAGAAATATAGTTATGCAATAAATTTGCATTGGTTAACACATATATTTATTGGTGTGTCAGGACTGTCTACGTCGGAGGCTAAAATTTCACTTCATGGACCCATTGGACAAATTTCGAGCACGAAAGAAGTTCCCTTGGAAACTTTTCGTTCAGGTAATTTTGTTTTTCGGGTTTCAAGCTGCAAAAGGTCGCAAACTGTTATTTTCACTAATTATGTCATTACATAAGTGTGCATGGGAACTGTAAATTTGTTACATACTTTTACATATTAATAAAGTGTACAAATAATGTGCTTTTATATTCTGTTCTATTAGCACATGTGCCAGCTCAGTGGTGACAAAGAAAATTTTCTGAAGCAAAATTATTGTTTTTATTAATGAATTTTAAGTGCATTTTTGCAAATCTTGGTACCAAACTGTTTACGATTAAGTTCTAAGTATTGCACAATGCTTGAACGAACCTTTGCTGTTGCATTATATGGATTTTAGCACTTAAATAATTTTGTTTTTATGTGTCCCATAACTTAAATGTTATTGGCTGATGTAGTCGTTTACAGGCTAGTCGTATTTTTGGCAATTCATGTAAACTTGAAGCACAAGAAAACACTCTTCATAAATAAAGCTTAAAAACTTCGTCTTGAAACTTTGTATCACCTGCATGCTGTCTTATTGCCGTATAAAACTTGTAAATTTAAACTCTTGTGATGATCATTGGTGCAGCTATGTTGAAGGTAAATTATTTATAACAAGTTTAGATATGTGACGTGTAAAGTTTGAAAAAATAATCAGAGCACTGGAAGAACATTCTTTGCTTACTAAGCAAAAGTTTAAATTACTTTGTATTATCAATAAGATCAATAATGTGTTTTTTGGTGAGTCAGTGGTGCACATTGGGATTGTTAAGCTTGTAATTTTTAGGTGTCAAAACCAGCTTTTTTGTATCGCATGTCAAGAGTTGTCAAGCTTGTCATTTTGTCATGGGTCATCAAGATTGTTATTTTTGTAGGTTGTCAAGATTGTTGTTGTGACTGCACAGCTCATTCAGTTTGGCCATGGCAGGTACATGCATGCAAGCTTCATTAACGGCAACACGATCACATTTCAACACCTGTTCATGAACAAGTGGGATGCCGCATACGAGACGGCTGCTTACCCGCCGTCCACAGGAGCATATGCACTCTATGAAATAGACGACTTCTATGCTCACGTTGATTATGCTGTGACTCAGTACCACTTTGTGAAGAACACTGCACTGGGATCATACACGTTTGGCACTCATCATCACAATGACAGCCTGAGGCCCATGGAATTCTGCAAGCGATATTATGAAAATGGCAAAATCTGGACGGACAACAGCAGCTACATTTTTAACTCCAAGATGTTGACTGAATGTTTGGGCATAGTGCCCATGGACATGATCAGAAACGCAAGTGACGTGTCGCATGGCTTCAATTTTTCCAGCAAGGAATATTTTGCTGCAAACAATTTCTCGATACATTTCGATAGCTTAGTTGATGCCCATTTGAATCTCTACATAAAGTCTGTTCATTTGAAAGCAGAATCACCTTACGATACTCCTGATTGCTACGAATTTGACATTTCCATATTTTACGACAACAGAGCCCATAGTGGACAGGTTGTTGTAAATTTAGACTCAGAGCCGACCCGAATCACGTGCGTCAATGGCACTATTGAATACAAAGCTAATGAAAACACCAGAAAAGCTTTGGCCATGGTGTTAAATTGCTTAGTGGTTATACTGTGCATTTTATCAGCCGTACTGTGTGTGCGGTCCTTGCTACGTGCATTCCAGCTAAAAGAAGAAACAGTGCTGCTGTTCCGTGACCATTATAACAAGGACTTAACCTGGAATGATAAACTTCATTTTCTCAACTGTTGGTACGTGATGATCGTGGTCAATGATATTCTGATCGTCATCGGCACCGTTGTGAGAATCCAGATCGATTACAAACATAGTGAAAGTTTTGACGGTTGCAGCATCATGCTCGGCACCGGAAACCTGCTGCTGTGGATAGGCGTGCTACGATACCTTGGCTTCTTTCCAAAATACAATATTTTGATTTTGACTCTGAAGAGGGCCCTGCCGAATGTCCTCCGCTTCCTCCTGTGTGCGTTACTCATCTACTGTGGATTCATGTTGTGTGGCTGGGTTGTACTGGGACCATATCACAAGAAATTTCAATCTATCAGCACCACTTCTGAAGCCATGTTCTCGCTGATAAATGGAGACGACATGTTTGCAACGTTTTCTGCGCTCTCATCGGAACGTAGCAGTACTGCGGTCTGGTGGTACAGTCGTATATACCTTTACTTCTTCATAAGCTTGTTCATCTATGTGGTGCTTAGTCTCGTCATGGCGATCATCCTCGACTCTTATGAAACCATCAAGGAGTACTACGAGCATGGCTTTCCCAAAAGCGATTTACATGAGTTTCTCTCGTACTGCAACGACCATCCGAATTCCGGCGTGTACCGGATACATCGACACTGCTGGTGGGAGAAGTACTGTGCCTGCCGTCGTGTCGTGAGCACCGAATCAAACCAGGAAGAGCAGAGACCATTGCTTGCTTGATTTGTTATCAGTATTCCAGATTCCATTTGCTTCCAAATGATAAGTAAATTTCTCAGGCATCTTTTCTTCTTTCGGTCAAACATTGTGTTCAGTGACGGAAATTTGTGTGTTTTTAATGCATGGCAGCCAAATACACATTTTTATTTTGAAATGCTTATCTCCTATTTGCTGAAATTGGTGAAACAGTTTTGGTGCAGTGAACTAGTTACTACTTGTATGTTTTAAATACAACTTGCCCGTGCAATATGCTGTAAGAATGTTGTGCAATATGCTGTAAGAATAGTAGTTTAAGATATAGTATACGAGCGCATTAAGAGATTTTATGTAACGTGTTATTTGTGCTTGTTATCAGTAGAAGTAGACGGTAACATGCTGGATTACTGTAAAAATTTTATTTTTGCTTTTAGCAGCTGATTAGTATATAAGCAAATTGTTCTTAATTAGGAATATTGTTAGTTGAAAATTCGTTTTTTTCTGTGTGAAGTACTTATTTTTTGTACAAGCATTTTTCTACTGAATAATTCTGTGATATACCTAGATAATGCAGGCAAAGTTCGACGCTTTGTTAAGGTATTACGTTTTTATTTTTTAACTAGAGTAACATTTTTTGTATAATTGTGCATTATTTAAAATCATCATTCACTTGGCACTGTTTCGCCCCATTAATTAGTGCTCAGCTGCATTAATCCTGATGTTAACAAGTCACCTTTGTATCATTTTTGTATCAAATTAGTGATTTGTGTGCAAACTTGTGTAAGATAAAAACTTGCATATTGTTTGTAAACATGAACTGTAGGAGTTGCGCTTTGTGTAAAGTAGCAGAGAGGTAAGTCATCTAATTTTGTTGTTGTTGTTGTGCATTTTTAGATGGTAGACCATTTTTTAAATGTAAGAGTAAATGTAAATGGAACTTTGCATACTCATATAAGTTATGGTAAGAATATTTATTCTTTTAATTGTAAGTAATGCTAATTTTAAATTTTTGATTTCGTTTGATTTGTTTGTAGTAGAGCTACTATTTTTTCCATGATTTGCCGATTCTGATTTCTGCCTACATGATTACCAAATGTTGTTTTTACTAACGGCGAGTTCGGGCTACAGAGTTTACTCTTTGACATCAAACTCGCAAGTGTGAACTGTTGTGCGAGCTACTGTCGGCAAGAAATTGTAACTTTCTGACAGTGTTGCTGAGAGCTGATTTACTGTCTAGTGTGAATACCTTGGCGAATTACTCTCCACATTTCTGTCAATGACTAGCTTGAGTTTACTGTTGGAGAGTAACTCGCAGCAACATTTGCTCTCTAGTCTGAATGCTCTATAAAAGAAAATATTTGGCTGCAGTTTTCTCTCTTTCATCGGAAGTGATTGCTTTTTAATGTAATGTGATCCCTTGATTAAATTTGGATATCAGTTGATTTAAAAAAAATATTGCTTGGCTTTTCAATGCAGCTGCATTCATCAACAGATCTTCTTAGCATTTATACAGTAAATTCATGTCAGCCTTTTTGTATATTAATCATTAATTTTATACTTCTTTTTTCTTTTGGTTTATAATTATGTATCATCTTAACTCAAAGTCGGAAAGACAATTTGCAATAGTTAAATGTTGAATTGAATGGTACCATAACTACTATTACACATTATTACAACTAATCTGTGTTACATTACATTATCTATATTCTAATTATAGTCAAACCTCTGTATCACCACTTTGGGACTGAAAAAAGTTGGCGTTGTAGCAAATTTACAACGAGGTGCATTAATACCTGCATGTCTATGCGAATATACGTTTTGTTGCAAAATTTGGCATTAAGTAAGGTTGACATTACAAAGGGGAAAGGGGCGATATAACGAGGTTTGACTGTATTCTAGTCACTTTTATTCTTATTGCATTAAATATAGTACAGCTGATTTAGTAAATTACATCATTGTAATATTCACACTACGCCACACATTTTGTACTAGACATTTTATTACAGTTACAATGTCTGCTGTATTAAATGGACTTACTGTACAGTTTAATATGCTAATTGCATGCTTCACTGGTTTCATTCCGTAAAACTGCTCGTAATAGCAAGGTAATCCTTATTTGTAAATAGTGTTGTTTTATGACAAAACCATAGATCGACATTCATCTTTTATAGTTTTCTAAATCATTAAAATTAATTCTTTTTTCGTAATATTCTTATCTACCTTTTCTGTGCTCTTACACTGTTCTATTCCATTCCCTTGTTTCTTCTGCCAAAATTTTGTGAATTGAACTTCATCAACTTCAGTTGCTTGCAAAGTCATATTTTGCAACGCAGCCTACGTACATTATGATACAAGAACCATCGTCCACTGTTGCATTATTGGCTGCACAACTGTATTGTCATGAAAAGCTGGTCTTTTACCGTGCAACCATATTGCCAGTTGCCCCTACCATAACAAATTGAGATTAAATAGGGAAAACTAACAACTAATCTGTTACATTTATGTGTGTAAAAATAGCTGCTGCCATTCATTAGCTAATCTCTAACATGTGCTGATACAGCTACTAGCATTATCCAGTGTTGTATGATTTTGCTAAGCGATTGCCTATCATCAAACAAAAGCCGACATCCAACTGTAAAGAGCCAATAGCAACTTGCATAATGGCGTAATTTATGCGTCTGCACCTCCTTGCAAAGTTCGCAAACATATCCAACGCACACTAATATTACTGTTTACAGTATCTCAATTATCAAGCTGCTTTAAATGTATAAAACCAAAAACAGAATAGCTATTTTTAATAAAAAAGAATGATCTTGAATTTTATTTTCAGTTTTTCAATGAATAAAATGGTACAACATGTTGACGCAAATGTAACTATTAAACTTCTTACATGCATACATTTCTGATATAATTACAGCATGTAATAATAATGCGGCACGACAAAGAGACGTATTACGTAATATTGAGTTAATTACAACATGAACAGGAAATAGAAAAACACAAAAATAGAACAAGCTTGCCGTGCAAAAGTAAGACATTTTGAGAAACTGCAAGTAAGCAAAATTCTCCAAAAATTATACAATCATTTGGGCAATAAGAAAGAGAAATAGGTAAATTAATTATTACGTACTTGCTAAGGCAAATTAGTCGATTATTGATATCTTCAAGGAGCTTGCAGATTCATTGCACATACCAGCTTTTACACTTATAGGTGCTGTTCAGTGTTTAGTTATTACAATGTCAATACATTTAATACATCAAATGGAATGGTTAAAGTCACACCAAAACGACCAGGGTGTGCAAAATGAGTTATTTCAAATTACAAAAGAATGGTCTTTAGATACTTTTGACATCGGGTGGCTTTTCCTGTGAAAACGGATTGTTTCGTAAATGAAGAATATGCAAAAATCGCACAAAAACTGCGGTTGTAACACAAACACTGTGACTGTTCAATGTTAAGGACTGCTGAAAGGTTATCAAGAAATGATATGCACAAGAAAGAAAAAACAATAAACAAAGATAGATAAGAAAATGAGAAAGAGCATATAATTCTGTGCAATGAACAAATGTTTAAAGCATTTTACTGCAGTACATTTATACCTACTTGTCATAACTTCCAAGCTTAGGTCTGTCATTTTTTGACAGCATGTACATAAAAAATCCGAAGCAATTATTTTCAACACCTCATCTTGCTACACATACTACAACTTAATAAGGTGACATTGACGTTATTATTTTCACTAGCAACTACAGAGGTTTGTAATGAAGACCCACGAGAAGCAAATAGAAACAAATACGCTTGTTGGCTGCACTAAAAAGCATGAATTGCCACTACAAAAATTTATTGGTAAGGATTAACTTTGCTTCTGGTTTGCAATGTGCACAGGCTTATAAAATGGTGGGACAGAAATGTTTACAAAACCGTATACGTACAACCAAATAACTGAACAACAAGATAGGTGTGTGGTCTCACTAATCTTTATATAAATCGAATGGAAGCCATACTTACAAAGCAGTGTGATAAAGAATAAAGAAACAGATGAAAAGGACAAAAATGTGCAGATTAGAAACGACCAGTTCGGCCTTCCCGTTCACGTGATCTGGAACGTCGACGTTCGCGAGAACGAGACCTGCGACGTTCTCGGCTGTGCGAGCGACGGCGCGGCGACTTGCTGCGACCTTTAGCCACGGGCGACCTGGAACGCGAACGTCTCCGAATTGTTCTCCGACTGTAAAGTTCTCGGCGAAGTTCACGGGATATCGGCTTCAGATGCATGAAGTTGCAGAACCCACCACGAGTACACTCTCTGAAGATAATACAGGAAAAAATCAATAATCACTTGGAAAAGTAATTAAGTTCAATAATGGCGGGAAGCAACAAAAGCCTATGCACCTTCTTTCTGTATAGACTGCCCCGTAATGACTTTAGTTAAGAAAAAAAAACAATGAAGCTTTAATAAAAAGAGTTAATAGACAAAAGTCTTGATCGCTAATTGTAGAAAACATAATAAACGAGATAAATAATCTATCGAAAATTATTTATTCACACTTATAAATATATGCATCTCAAGCGTTCGTACTTTAGCTATAAATGTTGCAAAATTTGGAAAGTAGAAGCAAGACACTGACTTTATACATCACTGATGAAGAAGATAGAAAACATTTCGTGGGAAATGGTTAGATATTTGGTAGCATACACAGAACTATTATTACCAATGCATGGGCATACTTGGTAATTATCCGGAGCCCCACGAGCATAGAGGCCAATGCTAATCTATGTAGGTTGTGACTTGCTGTCAATGAATAAATAGTATACTATACTAAACTATAAACACTGGCTTTTAAATGAACATGAAAATCTCAAGCATAGTTTTGGACGAAAACTGTAAAAACAATGTTCATTTTCAAGACTGAAAATTATAAGAGATCACCTTCCTTGCACAATAGAAAATGACATGCTGAAGACCATTGACTTCAAGTCAATTATAAAACAATTCTCTGCAAAGAAATTTTGCAATGTTTGTGTTAAGCACTTAATTAATAATAAATAATTCTTAGTCATTTCATACTGCGCCATCTCCATCTGTATGGTTTAGCAAATGAGTATCATTTATATGTTGAAATTTTCATGTTCAAAGTTCATGTTATACTGTTCAAACAGTTGTTAAACAAGTTAGTGTCATGCTGCGTTTTGCAACCGAAATATTCTTTAATGTAGCTTCACGCTAATAATTTTGCTCGGTGTTACTTAAAATGCTGCAAAACTGACAAAATGCATTAAAACACCATGGAGGCTCAAACAGTCATTTGTGGGAAGACATGCACCACTGGTAATAATGCAACAACTCGGCAACCACCGGTAATAATACAACAACTCAGCACTGATCTCAGCAGTTGCAAGAGCTAGATAGCGGTATGAGAAAGTAGCTTTTGTTATTAGTTAAGCGTTTAATGACCGCACTCAAGCCGCCCGGTGTTCATGTATAACCCATATATCGTTACCCTGAACATCACAAATTCACAGGTCGCTTTATTACTCACTTGCTCAGAAAACTATCAGCAATTTAAGCTTTATAGGCTGGAGAAGACACAACAAGCCATCTTACCCCATCTCATACTGTCTGCAACAGGCTTCACGGAAATCTGTAACAGGAGAAAGTTCTGCTACGATCGCTCGTCCGTTAAACCAGCGGTTGTTGAGATCTGCCACAGCCTTCTCTGCGTCTTCCTCTCGTCTAAACTGTGAAAACAATAAACAAACACGAAATGAACATTAAACAATTCTGCAAGAACCAGAGTGAGAAATAAATAAACTATTACCCTAAATATGAATACTATAAACAAACAAACCTTGCAGTAAACATTTCCTACGAGATGATCTCCCATATTGTCACAAACATTCATTTCTTCAATTTCTCCATACTGAAAAACAGATTTAATGTAATAATTATTAAATGGCACCTAACAATTCCAAGCACAACAAGCACAGAACACTGCCAAATATAATAGATATTAGGAAACTGATATCTATAATAACCAAATAATTTAATCTGTTGATAACCAAATGACATCTAGGAACAAAATAGACAAATCTGCATAGAAGAGTACCACACCTAAAATAACAACTAATATCAGATATTATTTCTAAAAGAAATCTTTGTTATCTGGTGAGAAAATCTGAATAAAAATGCTGAAAATAATTTAGCAATTAAAAATGCTGAAGAAAGGTCCTCAAAATGACTTAAAGCAAGCCAATCTTCCATTTTCATTTTTTCAATTTACTGTCAATCATATTGACAATATAAAAAAGAATTACCTTATCCTCTAACTCAACAAATATGTCTTCAAAGAAGTCATCGTAGTGCTGTTGTATCTCCACTTCTGATATTCCCGACACTAAAGTCATAAACAGTTGCATCATCACAATCATCAACTTTAATTCACACTACACCTTATTTACATACAGTACGAATAGAATAGTTAGCTAAAACACAGTGCAAGATTTTTGAGACTTGAGATCACAGAAACGTATACTCGTAGCTTTTCCCCAAAGTTTCTTCTCTGTGGAACTTGTTGCTGCGGACCTACACTATTATATACCATTTAAGCTACAAAGCAATGTCAGTAAGTTTCACTAAGCTTCCTGACAAATGTCATATTCTGGATTTTGAGGGTGGATAGAGGATTTTGTTGTGATAACAAACAACGATCACTAGGATTAATAGTGCTTCTTCAAGAGGACTTAAAGGTGTTTGACTAAAATTAGCAGAAGTTGGTGGCAAAAGGTTACATCACCGTTACTGCTATAACCCATTATCTAGTTACCATTTGGCAGCTGCTGTCAACTGCCAGGCCATCTTTTAATTTTACCTGTTATTCTGTTCCATTGTCGTAATATATTACATATTACACTGTAATTTATTGTAATACTTTACTGTAATACATTTCTGTAAAATTAAATAAATAATTTTCACTCATTACTCGGAATAAAAGGCTAATAATGTCGAAACTTACAGTGAGAACCGTCAGCCGTCTGAGCACTGTTTTGCGGGTTTTGATAAATGTTCTGCAGTACTATTGTCTGAAAAGGAAAACATAAACAGCTGCATGATTAATTTACTCACCTTACAATTACACGAAACTATGCATCTTTGCCATTAAACTGCCATTGAACATAAACAGGTACTAGAAGAAAAGTATATAACGTTCTTACCTGACTGAATGTAGGTTTATTGTGTATACGAGAACATCTGTCGCCATGCCGACAAGCTCCGATTTTGAAATAGAATGAACAATTGACCCTAAAATAAATACAAATTTATTATTTAGGGCATGAAAATCACGTAAATGCTGCACTGATGTTACCATTTGCCTTTGGCATAGCAGAAGAACAATTCCAATAAGAACAACAAGCAAAACACTAGCTTTGTCATCGAGTAAGCATTTCCAAAGCAAAAACCTCGCAGTTTTAAAGCACAAAGCCAAAAAGACAGTTTAAATGGCTTGACAAGAACATAATGTGTTAATGAGTTTAGCAATGTATTTCAAGCATCGAACAACGAATAAAATATATCAACCAATTAATTTAAAAAAAATTTAATAATTATATCAGCGGATCGACTGTCAATTAATGAAAACGATGATATTGATGTCTGATGATCTAGAAAATATGAACATGATGACAGCTATTCGTAGATAACAGTATACCGTAAAAAAGAACATAATTAAGTGAACATAACATGTCGCAATTATATCCAAAAGTAATCTGCATTCAAACTGGTCATCAATCAATCATTATATGCCCATTACATCTGTTGTAGACATTGGGCAGGCAAAACTGTAAAATAAAAGAAATCTGCCATTGAGACAGATAAACACAGCAGTAATCAGCAAAAAATATTATGTAAGTGGCTATTCAATGATGAACACTGATTTTACTACAATGACACTGATGATGATTCGAAGACAACATACTCATTGCTTCTTGTGGATAGATTACTATATAGTTTTGTAGCCATAACGTTTACTATTTTTTCCATAGACTATAATACTGTAACTACATTCTGTGAGACACAACTATATATTAATTTGTTTATAGGTCTAATGTTAATGCAGAAGAAAATTAATAAATTACAAATTATAAGATAAATTTGACATATCATTAATTTAATAAAAGCTTATACTATTATTGTTAATTCATAACTTACAACCCATAGAATAATAGACGAGAGCATTCGCACAGGTTATTTGCCTTTCCATTGAGTGATTATTTATAACCAGGTTAATTATTTATAGTTTTAATAAATTAGTTAATTATTAGTTTTATTATCTTTAATTACAAGCTAAATAAACTTTTAATGCCAATTCTGTGTTTTGCAGTTTTGTTAATTTCCAGTAATTTTATAATATTGTAGTTCTTTTTTTTCATAATATTACTTTATTAGCTAGATGATGTTATTGCCAACATTCAGTTAGTCGCATACGCTGTATATGGTTGACTGATATGCTGCGTCTGGTACATTTCTTTTGTGCAACGTATTTTTACTTTGCATATGCAAGTTTCTAATTGGCAAATAAAGATTTTACCTCTCTAATTATAATGTAAATTGAAAATTATATTAAAGTTCAAGAGATTAAAAGGTTTACTTTCACAAAAAATAGCTATGAATAGAACGCAAAGTACAAATATTTAAGATATCTAATAATCAATATCTCAGTGCAATTTTCAGATTAGTTTATAAGCTGAAGCTTGTTAGAATAGCCTTATAAAGTAGACAAAAAAACGTTGTACTGAAAAGAATAACGAAAAATTATTCAAACAGTACTTTCCAAACTGTGACAAAAACAATAGAAAATGTAAATTTAAACTTCTGATTAAAAGTGAGAGTGACATAAATGTATGATGAAGTATCAATATGAAGTAAGTTTGAATTGGTTTATACTTACTTATCTTTCTCTGTACCAAAAATTGAAGCTAAATACTCTGCCATGTTCCTTTTTTCTTTTCCAGTGAAAGATGTAGAAGTTGAAAAGGTGGAACGCTTTTTTCAAGCTGCGATTTACGCACGAAAAGTTCATCAAAGTGCAAAAGCAAACTTTAATTGTAAATTATTTATAACCCAAATAAAAATTTAAGATGGCATACTTTTCAAAAATGCGCAATTCAGTAGAACTAAAAATAACCATGAACTATTAATTTTATTTCACACATCAAAAAATACAATATCAAACACATTATTAATAAACTTTAAATAAAATAATTTCAGTAGTGCGAGGTGAGTGTACAACCATACGGTCATTAACATACTCACCTTACTTAAATGAAAAAATGATTATGGTTACGTATGCTTCTGTAGATAACTTAATGTAAATAAGGATGAAGTAAACGATGTAATAATAGCAATTGTATAAGAGCAATAAACCTGAAGGTTGAGAAAGGAAAACATAATATGTAATTACGACTTTGAGTGAGCCTTAAAGAGTAAAAAAAAATTTAAAATAGTTACAAATATAAAATATGTGATCATCTGTCAATGTACCACTTACTTGTATTACAATGTGCCATATTGCTTACTTGATAATACAATGATATACATATACACATGTACTCAAATTTAAGTGGGGGAGAAGAGATTAAATTATACATTATACTTGCAGTAATAACTATAGTTGTAAAGAACATTCAAATAACAGAATAGCATCACAATAAACAGACTCAAAGACAATACTGAATTTTCCTGAATATTTCAATATTAAAAATTGAATAGAATCTGGAATAACGAAGTAGGATGCAGGAAAATTAAACTTTAGTGATCTATTATAATTAACATAATAGTATAAGTTTGCAAACACTACAACGAAACAATATAGCGCTCAGCTTTAGTCCTGTGAGTCTACCGTGCATATGAGTTTAAATGAGTTGTCTTCAGATAGGAAAGAATAAAAAATGTGCAAAAAACTGCTTCAAACTAATATTGGGTTTTCATCACAACTAAGCACAGAAAAAACAAAAAGGATAGTTTAGGAGTAGACCGTAATGGTTAGTCACTAATTAAACAGCCAATAGGCGAGAAAAAACATAAAAATTAACATCATTATACTAACTCAGTACAATAGTAACAAAACGAAATATGATACAGCATTATGTACAATATAGAATGTGCTGATAATTGTGTAATGGACATATATGGTACGTTACCCAGCACCTGACTATTTTTTAAAGACATTTAAGACCCGTGTTTTCACTTTTTTACTAATTTCTGACAGAAGAAAGAATTATTTGTGAGGATGATCGATCCTTGAAGATGTGGAGCAATGCATGTATGCCAAAGACAAACACTTTGCAAAATGTAATTTTTTAAACACACTCTTTGTGAATATTGAATCAGAGTAATGCATTAACTATTTGCCTAATATTTATACCGGTGAAAAGTAATCAATACCTGTATGCTCAATAGTATTGCAAAATATGACGCTAAAAATAATAAATGTTCAAAATAATTCGTTTCACCATATTAACTCACTACATATTACACAGAAGATTGAAAAATTTGCAATATGTTTATATTATGTTATAGCCTTTATTTATTTAAAGTGGTTTGCCAAGGAAGTTATTATAACTCAGACAGGTCTCTCCACAAAAGACGTGTGCAATATTTTAATAAATTATTGTCTATATGCAGACACTCAGTAGTGCTATGCATTCTTTGGCATTGCTACTATTGAGCATCAGTAATATACAGACTAAATAATAATAATAATAATAATAAAAATATGCATAATAATAGGCAATCTATTTGTATCGTTTATGCAACCATATTATAGTAGATGAAAACAGGAAAAATTTATGGTAGCTGCTGTTTCTTTAAGAAATCTCAGTTTATCCTCTCCAAACGTTTGTATAAAAAGTTATGACATTTGGAAGATGTTCTGTAAATATAATTAATTCTATAGTTTTGACCAATTTAAAATTGGTTCTGGTTCTGTTTGAGTAGTAAGCCCAACATGAATATCATACCAACGGCAGTGTGTGATGTGTATATTAAAAATAATGAACAGTGATGCAGTCCTTGAAATGAATTAACGGTTATACAGACAAACTGCTTTTTTGGAGAGATTATTTCACTGTGGGACTGAGCATATGAAAAATGATTTTTATATGGTGAGGACATAAGGTATCCATTCACCCTCGCCATATAATTGTGTTTTTTGGATAAAGCATATGGTCCAAGTATACTTAAATTTGTTGAAATTATGTGATCTTGTACACTGCCATTCAAGAAATATTGAAGAAATACAGAAATTGGGCAAATCAGACAGGTAGTTAGCAGGCAGTTAGAAAAAATAATGATCTGAACACGAAAACAGAACAGTTTCACTTCAGGCCAACTCTTATCCAAATGATAATAAGACAAATGTCACAAAAACATTAAGTATCTTATTCAGATAAACTTTAATTCTGAACGCTGAATTATGCAATAGTATTAAGCTACTTAGAAACTTTCAAAATCGTCTACTCACTAAACCAAGATTATTATAATTCTTTCAGAGAAAAAGTAGTGGGTGCGGTCACAACAAACTGTTTCTGAATTAACAGAAACGCACCTTTGCATATTGATCGGATAATTCTTTGTTTTATGCTTTTTCAACTTTTCTTTGTGGTACTTGTTGATTCGTATCATTTGTTAAATTGCAAAACTCTAAATGTTTTCAGTTGTTTAGCTTTGGCACGTACAATTGAACCAAGAAAAACGCGAAACAAATTTAAAATACTCAGTATGTAATTTTCAATTATTTACTTGCTTTATATGGCACGTTTCTGTTAAATTAGATTCTAAGTCTTGCCCTGATCTTTTGATGTAAAAATGAGTGTAAAACGTAGAAAGCTCATGGATAAGCTCGCCCCTCTCGGGGTTCCAAATTAATGCGGCAGTAATTTTTGCACTTTTTGGTGTCAAAACCAAGATGTCAAAAAATTAAGACGAAATTTCATTAGATGGATTAAGAGGTGACAGTTTTTGAAATTTTCTTAACCGGATTAAGAGATAACAGTTTTAAAATTTTCTTGGCCAAAGAGTTTTTTGTCATGTCATGTCTTTATTAATGAATCCTTATTTCATTCTAAATATTTGTATATTAGTAATTGTAAAGATGTGTAAAAACTGTATTAGGAAATTTGAGATAAAAATAAATTCAATTCCGTTGCTTTTTTACTTCCAGTAAAGAAAGTAACTAACGTCCCTGTATCGCAATTTGAATTGACCCTAATTCGGCTGTATATTCACAGTAAATTTTGCCCAACTTTTTAGTTAACACTGAAATAATTGTTAACAAAACTTGGAGCTTGTCCTCGAAAAAATTAGGCAAAATGATCTAAAATTAAACAGCTTTTTCCCCAAGCCCTATTAAATACAAAAACATTAATAATATTATTTTTGTTTTCTCTCTAAATCTTTTCGAAGAGGTTAACATTATTTTTTACCACAAAACCTGCAAAGCCTACTTGCTTACTATTCTATCTTTTCAATTGTTTTCTAAGATTGGTGAAATTTTGATCCAGTTTTAGACAAGACGGCTGAAATGACCGTGTAAAAATGTCTGTGAATCAAATCGTGTTGTATACTGAACGACCAGAATTGTGACCGATTTGTGACTGTGAGAAAATGGCAACAGTTCAGTTAATGTGAGAATTGATGTTAAGGTTTTTAGCATTATTATAAAAAATAATAAAAATCTTAACTGGTCGAAATATGGTGCATTCGTATAATCAAATCAAATCGTATATATTCATATCCGTACTTGTTTTCATGCTTTTATACTGTATGACGTGTTTTTTGGAGTAGTGGGTTAGGGTAGAATAGGGTTAGAATGTGAAAACCCAGACTACAAAGTGTAGTGTATAACAGTGTACAAAACAGTTACTGACTTAGGGTATTGTGGTATTAATCAGCTATGGACCCATCAGCATTTTTCGGTACCGAGCCAATCAGGAGCCGATCAACTTTTCTCTTCACCAATAGCGATTGATCGCAAGTCTGATAAAATATGAAAATTATGCTGAGCTATAAAAATTATTTTTAAACTGTGTTGGCTTATCAATTATTTTACATTTTCAAAAGACATTATCCACAAGAATTCAATTATGAAACCTTATTCTTTTTGTAATGATGGTGTTAAATCTAATCTAATAACTTGATTAAAACTGATCAAAACTGAGCAGTGAAATGAGATTCTTGATTTCGTTTGTGTATGTTTGCGTATGTTTGCCCATTGTCCTTGGAGCGCGGCATCTTTCAGAAAGGCATTTTAACGAAATATGGTTGGTGCATAATATATATCGTATACAAATTTTTTGACGTACTAATCATATCAAAACTTTTGCTTTAAGTTTAAATATGTTAATTTTTAGATTTTCTTGTAAATTTGTCAATTTTTATGGCCTGATCGGCTCAATAGCTTACCGAACCGATCAATAAATTAATGTTAAGCCGATCAGAACTTATTCACCGATCACAACCGAACATCACAATTTGGGCCCATCACTAATATCAATGGTAACACACTATGTAGGCTGTAGTTTTGTCAGCGTCATCTAATCGTTATAAACCGTTATTTTTAGGCAGATTTTGCCGGTGAAACAACATTCAAGTTTAGATAAATATATGTGCTATCATGGCGGCTTCAAGTCCAGCAAAAGGTACAAGAAACATTGTTCTTCAGAATGCTGCCAAAGTGAATATTAACAGCCATTCTAATAACTCTTCAGAAATCAGGTAATTTTGTTACACCTATTTAGAAATAATTACATAAATGCATAAAACTTGTTTTCAACTTTTTCCTTGTCAATAATAAATGTGCTTATACAGTTATTAGTCAAGTGGCCGAATATAATTCGATTAACAATTAACCGTGGGCTTTAAATTCCTCGGTTGTCCACTAACAGCTGGCTGAGATGTTTTAAACACACTTGAGTCAGTCCTCCTTGACATGAAGCAACTTCCTCAAACAGATAAATGGCTTGAGCCAATGTGACAAAACCTCTAGAAGCACGTTTTTTGGCTGTCACCTATCTAGCTGTTAACCATGGCTAGGAGTGCTTATCTTGCAATTTTGATGTTTATTCGGCTGTTCTCTTTCTCTCCATCTGATGTCTTTAGTTCTTCTAACATTACTGATTTGTATGGAAGATCTGTTTTTAGAACGTAAATTTCCTGGAGTATTTTAGTTAGCTTATGTGGTGGTTTTGAATTGGATAGGCTTACATTGTTTGTCTTTTTAAATTTACTGTTTGACATTTTTGTTACAACAGGACCAAAAGTATGTAAAATTTTCGTTTACTTTTGCAATAGCGGGCTTTAATATGATTTTGCTTCATTTTATCATTTACTATGAATTTTTAAAGAAAGTATTGTCTAAATTTCTACTGTAGATTACTAATTTGCTTATTTTCTTATTTAAAATTATTACATATTGATTCAGTTGCAGTCAGATAATCATCATTAGTAATTAGTTAAATCTTTTCATTAATTTTTGTACTTAAATGGGGTAATTAGAGCGTATTTCCCAAACAGTTTCTATTATTCGACTCTACTACCCGCTGTTCTACAATGTACAATATGCAATTCGTTCTATGCACTTATAGAAATTTAAGTCCGGACCAGCTAAAAGAAAAAAGTTAAGTGAAAAACTTACCATAACGAGTATGCACAAACAGCACAAGTGATGTAGATTTTATATTTAAACACGTAACATTTCGACTAAATGCATTTTATATTTAGATTTGAGATCTTTTTTAAATATCTTCCTGTCAGTTAACATCTCATGGTGACTTCCGTTATGGGAGTGGACATGTTACGTTTCTAAATATAAGTCTACATCTTGCGTTGTATTTATATGTTTTATTTGATTAGAAAACCAGTTATTTGACTGTTAATTTGTTGTTCAAGCAAAATTATTATTAAAACATAAATTATTTAAAATTAGTTGGAATAAATCTTGCATTTCAGTTTAAAGTCATCTATGGCTGATACTGTGTGACGTTACATTTTCTTAGTAAAATCAGAAGCAGGTCAACTCAAAGTTGTGGCCTAGTGGTAAACGGGTTCATACATATGATTGGAAATTTTATTTTGAACACGTAGTTTATGTAATGGCAGAATATTAGTATATGTCGTTTAAGAGGGTGCCAGTATGCCATCAGCTTTTCTGATGCTGATATTGAGACATTTACATAATACCTGTAAGAGCAGTAGCATTGCTGAGTAATAGTCTTATTATTGTTATTCCGATCTTTGGCATTGTTGATTAAGATGATGTAGTTTGAGTTATTTCCCCTTAAAATGTCTTGCTTTTGAATGTTCCTCCATTAACAAAGATTTTACACACACCGTTGTTGGTTGTCAGGAGCAACAAGAATGATGAGATGCTGATGGATAATAGTGTTGTGGCAGTGGTGTTGATGATGATAAAGGGGACGATGACAACAGTAACCGATACCATTTGCTACAGGCACCCGGGAAACAACAGAAGATTCTGAAAGCTGGTATATATTCTTTGATTAGCATGAAGACTCACTGTCGGCTAAAAGGAATTTATAAGTACTGCCGGCACCGTGCAAAATACGTTGCTGTGTTTGTAGCCGTTTTCTCTGCATTAGACTACTTGGGTGCATTTACACATGTGTTTGAAATCGACTATGCACAATTTCAATATCCATATCACGGTAACGTAGACAGATTGGTATCAATGCGAAAGCATGGAAAGACTCCAACTGTAGTTCCCATCAACCCCCACAAGTTTAAATTCTTAATAACTAATGATCAGAAATGCGAAGGCGAAAATAACTATCCGCCTTACTTAGTGTTTGTCGTGAAATCTGCACTGAATCATTTTGAACAACGGGACACAATACGCAATACTTGGGGTCGAGAGAGACGGTACGAGAACGACAAAATCATCAAAACGGTCTTCCTTTTGGGGTCCGACCCCATGGACATTGTACTGCAGCATATGGTTTACGATGAAAACGATCTACACCGTGACATTGTTCAGGAGGATTTCGTTGACGTTTATTTCAACAATACGTTGAAGACTGTCATGGGCCTGCGCTGGATTGCCGAACATTGTGCCAATGCAGAATTCATCATGTTTGCTGATGATGATATGTACGTGGCAACAGACAATGTTATAGCTTATTTGAAATCCGTTAAAAAACAAGATTTGGAACATGGCTTGTTTACGGGTTATGTGTTTTTTTCTTCTCCCCTCCGACACAAATTTTCTAAGTGGTATGTGAATTTGAATGAGTATCCGTATTCCAAGTATCCCCCTTATGTTACTGCGATGGCTTACATTCTATCCTCTGATGCAGCGAAAAGCTTGTACTATGGAAGCTTGTACACCAAACTTTTTAGATTTGATGATGTTTACTTGGGTATTGTAGCCAAAAAAGTAGGAATTCATCCAGTGCACAATGAAAACTTTTATTTTTGGAAAAAATCATACAGTAGGGAAGGCTATAAAAATGTGATAGCATCGCATGGTTACCATGACTCTCGTGAATTGGTGGAAGTTTGGGAAGATCAAATGCAGAACTTTCATTAAAGAAACTATAGCTTAATCTGCCTGTGCTGAGTCCTTGATAATATTACATAATATTAACTAATCATGATTTAAATTATCATAAAATTTCGTTACGTAATGCGTATTAAATATGTGTCTTAGAACCTCTGAGGAGAATGGCTTCTCCCTGTTGGCTTCGCTGTGAATTAGAGACAACTTTAAAGTATATTGTGGTGCCTTTAGTTTTTTGTTATGATGAACCTTTCTTCTCGTCTGGATGGGAGTAAATCCGACGATGGGCGGTGCCCTCTGCACGCAGCTGCATTTAAATTGATTTTTACACTGATAAAACTTTTGCTGAAAGCCATTTCAAAAACCCTTGTAGGCCACTGTAAATGAACTAAGTGTAAAGAAAGGATTCCTAACATTTTATTTCGGGCAAAAGAATTTTACAGTATTAAGCAGTACATAGTACAACTTAAGTAGCACTTAATAGTTTCAGTTGTGAGGTAATGCGTGAGTCGATCAATGCTATATTAAAAGTGTGGAAAATGTGTTTAGAATTTTATAGTTTGATGGAAAATTTAGCTTGGTAAAATGCCGTGACTATTTTATGCGATCATTGAGTGTGCGGTCAGTTTGTGGCCTCTGTTTAATAGTCTCGTGCATCAATTGAAAGGGGAAGAAAAGGGAATTTTAAAGTGCAACTCGAAAAAACTTTCTATATACAAAGTTATATTACTTATCATTGCGCTCACCTGTTTAAAAGACCTGTGTAATCATGAAAGAAAATTCTTATTAAGTTAAAACATTCATGCCACCTGGTAGAACAGCACTTTATTGCCATCCCAGTGTACACCACTGACTTACCAAAAAAACATTATTGATCTTATTGACAGTATAATGTAATTTATACTCTTGCTTAGTTAGTGAAGTGTGTTCTACAAATGTTCTGATTATTTTTTCATTCTTTTTGCAATGTTACCTAAACTTGTTTCACGCGACTTACCATTAAAATGGCTGCTCCTAACTGTCATCGCAGGAGTTTAAATTTACAAGTTTTATACAGTCACTGCTAGTACCAGCCCTGTATGCAATAAGACAAGCACGTAAGTGATATTTAAGCTTTATTTATGAAGAGTGTTTTAAGCTTGCACACCTGAACGTGAGAAGTGCAGTTGTTCAATGTAAGTTTGACCCCTCTCTTTAAATCAGAGCTATTATCTGTAAGGCTGAGATAAAAACAAGAGATTACTGTTAGTTTTTTGCAGTTTGTTATTACACAGTAGATGTAAAATTGTGAAACTGTAACTAGCACCTAAAGTGCAGTTGTGAATCATTAATCTTATTATAACTTTGTGAATAAAAACCAACAAACTAGTTGGAATTATAAATGGAAGTGTGTATCAGAAGCTGCATTAATGTTTGTACAGTGCATTTAACTAGTTATTCGTATTATCACAGTTGTGCCTGTTTATCCATTGGAGGTTTTTGTTTTTGTTTTTTTCTGTTGATAATTGACAAACCTGAAAACCAAAACAGCATTTTTATTCTTATCGTGTGGCTCAGATTATTTTCTATTAAAATATTGGAAAGTTTTTATATCTGTTAATCTGATTCATTATTCTTGATCATCTTGTTATTTAAAGTCTTGCATACTTTTTTCAACGCCATCATGTTTCAAATAAGCCTTACATGTTTGTTTGTTGAACTGAGAAACTTGTGTCTTTGTGATGTTATGAATATATTGGCTGTATTGGAATGCTAACTGATTCAACAGTGCTTATCTGTAATAAGTAAAAGGATATTATATTATATTATAGTATTTAGGTGTATTATGAGTTAATGTTCTTGTTCGAAATAAGCTGGCAAATGCGTAAAATGTTAACATTTTTTACTTTTTTACCAGTACACTATTTCTAGCCTTGATTTTATGTGCTAAGATGTGTCGTAGAATAGTACCAGGTAATGGTGGTTTTATTATTTTTATCAATAGATGTCACTTCATTGTACTTAACGATATCACCATCTACTAAAATCATTAATAAGCTTTTTATCTTTAATAACGTTGTTGCATTAGCATCATTGTGAGCTAATAATGTATTAATACGTTTTTATCAAAGCTTGTTACTCTACTTGTTACTTACGTACTACAAAAAGTGAAGTGTTTCGCTATGCAATCATCGTTGTTTCAGTGACGACGTTTCGAAGCCCAAAGTTGAAGTGAATGATTTGCATGTGAACTGGAAGAGCAAGCTGAAATGTCCGGCTCCGGATCGACGGTACAGAACAGCGGTAAGTTAGTGCTGTTGTCAAAATGTATGTTACGTCACGTTTTCGAAAGCTTTTCAGGATTCTTACTATGTAAGAATATTAGATTTTATTAATTAGTCCTCTAGTTACAGAATTTAGCCAGTGACTGCATGGAATTTGCACTCTAACTACTTTAATATGTTAGGTTTTTCAGTGGCAAAAACACTTATGGCACTCTATCTTTGTAATGTTTTGATCATTTCTTTCGTGGGTGAATTCACAAATTGTTCGCCCTTCAGCCCCCCTTATCCCATTTTCAACATAATGGGATAAACAAACTTTTCTAGGAATCACCCTGAATTTGATTTGTGTTACTGCACCAGAATAATTCTTCTTGCATTGGTCTTGGAAAGTTGTTCTTAACATGACAGTTGCTAAACATTCAGCTCCAGCATTGCAACATGCAAAGATTTTCACAATAATATAGTTTAGAGAATAATGCCACTGTTCCAGCCAACTTATTGATCTGATAAGCCAGTGGCCACCTACACACTAGATAAGTAACAACATTAGTTTTTTTCTAGGCTCTATGTAGTAATTAAGTCGGCTACAATGAACTCTGACTGGGCAATTTTGCTGAAGATTGAAGATTCTTCTTATTTGCTAATAACGGATTAGTAATTAACAAATAACTGTCATTATACTCTAGAAGAATTTTGCGCCCGAGGTCCAAGGTCCCTGTCGCCCCCTTTGCTACATTCGTGCTTTAAAATATATATAGAATATGAAAAATATGAATACATTATGATTTAGTGCAATTCTAACTAATCCATTTTATCGGTCATGACTTTCGACTAAGCACTCGATCTTAAATTAACATGACCAATGACTGTTTAATACGATTAGAGTAAGATTTTGCGAGCTTCGCTGCTCGTTTCTACATTTAATTATGCTAGTACAACAGTCTTATAGCTAATTGCAATGCCTACAGTTATTGCAGTGCATTAAGATATTGTTATTAAAATAACGTAAGAGATGAAGCAACAGCCACAAGCCTAATGTTCTGTTCCATACAGACGCAACCCTGCCAAATATAAAACGATCGATCGTTTTTGAAGGTTGTCGATTGATCATAGAAATGAGATTGATTATTTGACAGTACGCAACAATACTGGATTATTAAGCAAAAAAAGCAAATAGTTATTGTATTTTACCATAAACTTACAAACAACATAAGCAATTATGGGTTGCCCTTAGTAACTTCTAAAGAGCATAATGGCATTCAGTTTCTCATTTACTGTACTTTAAACTTGCTGTGGGAAAAGTCTGTCCTTTTCTTTGGGATTTTACTATTATTTTCAAGTCTGCAGTCATATAATATAATCAGTATAAATGGTTATTTTAATGAGATTGCTTACATTTAGTTGCAATTGAAAATATTCCAATTCAAACATGCACGTTTCACTCGCATTTGTTTGGCTTTGACAGGATGTAACAGAAACAAAAGGCAACGAATTTGAAGATTACTGCCTTAAACGTGAGCTGCTCATGGGTATATTCGAAAAGGGTTGGGAGAAGCCGTCTCCGATTCAAGAAGCCAGCATACCAATAGCTCTGACAGGGAGGGATGTGTTAGCTCGGGCAAAGAACGGGACGGGAAAGACGGGAGCCTACGCCATACCGTGTCTTGAACGATGCGATTCAACCAAAGATTACATCCAAGGTAAGCAGTTTATAGTGATTTATTTAGCTGCCTCTTACATGCTGTTTGTATATGATGATTCTGTGTCAGTCCTACTTTATCAAATTTTTGTGACCAGCTGCAGTACTATAAACAATATGAAAAATTCTACTTCCAATCTGTTCTGTCCAGAAATTGATCTTACACTTGATGAGTGTAGAAAGTGCTGAAACTGTATAAGTGACTCTTAGTGGGCATAGCAAGTACGGAAATTGTATCAGCGATACTTGGTGAGTGTAGCAAGTGTTGAAATTGTATGAGTGATATTTGGTAAGTGTAGAAATTGCTGAAACTGTATCAGCAACACTTAGTGAGTGTAGCAGGTGCTAAAACTGTATCAGCAACACTTAGTGAGTGTAGCAAATACTGAAATTGTATCAGAAACACTTATTGAGTGTAGCAAGTGCTGAAATTGTACCAGCAGAACTTGGTAAGTGGAGCAAGGGCTGAAACTGTATCAACGACACTTAGTGAGTGTAGCAAGTGCTGAAATTGTATCGGCAACACTTAGTGAGTGTAGCAAGTGCTGAAACTGTATCAGGGACACCTAGTGAGTGTAGCAAGTGCTGAAATTGTATGAGCTACACTTAGTGAACACTCAATTGCTGAAATTGTATCGGCAACACTTAGTGAGTGTAGCAAGTGCTGAAATTACTAATGTTACTAGTGTGCACTAATGTTACCATGTACAACAAAAAATTGGTTTCTTGAGCTTGCAAACCTCAAACGTGCAATATTGCTATATCAGGTTAACTTATAGCATCTCAACTATTTTCATTAAATACTTATTATTTGTTGTAATATTATTGAGCTTTCATTTCAGCAATAATTATTGTGCCAACCCGTGAACTGGCTCTTCAGACTAGTCAGATCTGCATTGAGCTATCCAAGCATTTAGGACTTCGAGTAATGGTCACTACCGGGGGCACAGATCTACGAGACGATATTATGAGGCTTTACGAGAAAGGTGCGTATAGGCTGCTTTTTGTTAAGTTGATTTCTTTGCCAGAATGGTTTTAGAAATTTTTGCAGTTGCAGAAGATTAGTGCAGTGACTTTTTTGTCCAGTGACTTTTTATCATGGAAACTTTTGGTTGCCCATCAACAATTTTGATACTACGAATTCATTTTCTGAACTTTTCCACTCTGAACTTCTCCATTATACTAAATTCACAACATAGGTCATAGTATTGAGCTATTTTAGTAAACTTGTAAAAATTTAAAAAAATATTATAGTCAAAACATTTGTATTATACGCTTGCAATTTATAAATTTTGATTATAGTACTGTGTTCCCAACTGTTCTCTGAGCTGTTTTCTTCTTTTTTAGTGCATGCAGTGATAGCTACTCCGGGTAGGATTCTCGATCTCATCAACAAAGGAGTGGCTAAAGTAGACAAGTGTACGATGGTTGTATTAGACGAGGTAACTGAAACAGTTATTGTAAACTTTTTTTTGTGTCTTGGTGTTTCCTTAGAGCAGTGATCGCTATCGTATAAGCAGTTTGTGAAAATGCAATAAAACTGTTTTACAATCTTTAAAACGTAAAAAGAAGATGTTAAGTGCACCCATTGTCTAAAATTTTAGCTAATTTTCCAGCAGGTGGCAACATGTGTTTTTTACAGTTGTTTTTGTTTTGGCGTTATATTTGCAATGGAATAGATTAAATAGGTGAATTTACTAACTGGCAATTTTCTTGCTTGATAAACAATCAGTAATGAATTGCTTTTCACAGAACAGTGATGCAAGGAACTAACTTTGTCAGGTTATTGTAAAAAGTTAAGAAAGAATCTTCTCTCAATGTCACCACTTAAAAAGTGCACAGCTTGTACACATTTCTTTATTTTTTTATTTGCAGTATTTCTTGAAATTTTATGCATAAAAAAGAGTGTACCTCTCCTTTAATCTGGTTTTCATTTTTTGTTGTCAGGCCGATAAGTTGCTTTCACAAGACTTCAAGAATATTTTAGACAATATTCTTAGCTTCTTCCCGGAAGAGCGGCAAGTATTACTGTTTTCTGCAACATTCCCAATCACCGTCGGAGCGTTTGTGGTGAGTGCTTCTCTTTCTTTTGTTTTCTTGTTAGATGAACGAAGATCGGGTACTTGAGTAAAATTGGTTGAATTTTACAGCACATACAGCGCACTTAGGGTTAATGTGTCTAACAAAATTTGCTTA
Source organism: Tubiluchus corallicola (assembly GCA_030141605.1). Classification (NCBI taxonomy): domain Eukaryota; kingdom Metazoa; phylum Priapulida; class Priapulimorpha; order Priapulimorphida; family Tubiluchidae; genus Tubiluchus; species Tubiluchus corallicola. Next base: position 1,276,229 of record JAQGDQ010000011.1, on the reverse strand, counting down.
ATTACTAAGGTAGTAAACTTTGTAGATTTACATATAACTTCAAATAGTGGAATTACATGGCTTATAACACTTTTTTAACTCTCTTGTAGATACAGACAAAATAGCAATCGGTCACCATAGCAACACTAACTTTAGTAATGCTCTGTCTACATTGTGTTGTTAGAAGCTAGTACAGGACAATGCAGATAGCTGGCTGTGTATTATGCACACCATGGCAGCCTATTATTCCAGTTAAGCTGTGGCTTGCTGCTAATTGAAATTTTACACATTTTTTACAAATATCATTGGGACACAATAAATCCATGTTCAGAATTTGCAGAGATAACTATTTGAAGGTGCTGACTGTTTTTTTAAAATATTTAGAACCCTTAATAGATCCATTGGCTGTTTTTACTCGTAAAAACTCACTGCAATAAAATTAACGAATGTTGTGTAAAAACACCAATATTGCTTGCCGACCGGTTTCGTTGTCGACTCCACAAACAAACAAACAAAATTTTGTTATGTGAAATTCAGCAACTGAATGACTGCTCCCTAATATTAATAATTCTGTTACTACTAACATGTTTGTTTATTTGTGGAGTGTAGCATAGTTTCATGCCAATGAAGATATGTAATCTGCAAGATGAATTGTTAAATTATCTATATAATGTTATATCATAGATCTTTTGGCAATCCAACGATTGAATCGCAATTCAGTGTTGTTTCTAAATTCTGGTAAAATTCTTTGTTTTAGATGCCTTGACAATGAACAGTTCGTTCGAAACCGGTCGGCAATAAATTCAATTGTGTAAAAACTGAAAATTCTCAATTGCCAGCAGGTTAATCAGGCAGAACAATGACATTTGTAATTGCACAATTTCAGTTGTATGTAATTTGAAAAGTCAGGGAAACAGATGGGTGATGAAATGGATTAAAAGGGGGACATGTTAGAATGAACACTTTGAAAGAGGTAGGGAAAGTGAAAGAATGTGCTAGCTATGATGCTTGCAGAGAGTTGTGGGTGCTCACCGAATTTATGCTCACACAGAGGCAGTAGAGAGTTTTGCTAAGAAAGTCCCACACCCCCACAGTGAGAAAATGGCATTGTTGCCAAACAGTCTGAAAAGTTTCACAGAAGTAAGCTATGAAATGGCAACAGTTACTAGTGATGGGCGACTAATAGATTAATCGAATAAATCGAGATTACAACCATGTATAAATCGATATAATCGCAGGTTGAAAAGTAATTCAATTAATCGAGGGCAAAATATTAGCAGAAATAAACCGAATTCTTGCATTTTTCTTCGTTTTTCTCACTCACCTTACACAATGCACACATTTGCAAACCACAGTATTGCAAACTGGGGCTTCTTATTCATTTTCACATGACGTCTGTTGTTGACGTAGTAATAGAGTAGTTAATGAATGTACATGTCTATAAAAATAGTTTGCGAGTACAAAATTGGCAGACAGCAACGAAAGCCATGAAGAAGATTGTAGGCTATATTTCAGTGCTGCAATGTTTAGAAAATATAGCTAAAACACTAAAAAATTGCTGCAAAAGATTAATCGTAATATTGAATTACAAGAACAATACTGTAATCGTATTAGAAAATTTCAAAATCGCCCATCACTAACAGTTACTCCATAAACAATGAAGCTCTTTTATTACTGTTACAGCAAAAACATCTTCGCAACCCGTATGAAGTGAATCTAATGGACGAATTGACCCTGAAGGGCGTTACACAATATTATGCCTTCGTTCAAGAGAAGCAAAAAGTTCATTGTTTGAACACACTGTTTTCTAAGGTAAATTACTTATTTATGTTTGCTGTGATAGAGGCAAGGGAGTACTCACTGCCCAAAGTTATGCAGTGCACAATTTGCTGAGAAGATAGATGAGTGACTTTCACGAGAAGTACTCTTAGGAAGTTTCACTCATTCATTTCAATGTTATTGTTTAATCTATTTTATTTTTTAAATTTAGCATAAAAGAAGGAAATGTAAAAAAATCGGGCTGAGCTCGAATTTGAACCAGGGTCTTTGGATTCTAGGTGAAACAGCTATTGTAAACTATTGTAGGCCATGCAGCCCCTTATGATAATCACAGATCTTGATTTTATAAATACATCTTTGATTCGAATTTAGGTTCAGTTAGACCTTTTTCACACTTCTTTCTGCTCTATGGCGGCTTCAAAAATTTCATTAATTTATATTTTTGATACTGTATTGATCTGTCATTTTTAGTCACTATTTTGATGTGTGCGGACTTGGTAAATAAGTCTTTAGTGCTGAAGGTTTCTGACATTTATATTGGATGTTCGATTGGATACTGATGATTTTCAATTAAATTTCACTTAACCATCATCAAACTTGAACTACATACATTTTTTTGTCACTACTGGTGTCCACACAGTAGTGGTGGGACGGATTAATCGATTGTGAAAATTAAACCGCCGTCCCACCAATATGACACGGTCATATGTCAGTGATAAACTTGACCATGACAGTGTTTAGAGTCTAACCAGTTCATTCTATACATTGCGTAAAATATTCGCATAAGCATGGAACTTTTCTACAAACTAAATATCTCATTTCTTTACATTTCAATTTTACTGAAGCCATTTTAATTATAACCAATAATTATGAGGCAGTTTTGGTATGTTATCGTACACATGCACAGTATTGTTTCAAATTAACGCCAAGCATTCTTGTTGACTGCCCAATCAGCGTGCAAGATTTTTCACTCTCCTGCAGAGCTTACTTAATGCTAATGCTTTTGGAAAATTTGGCTGCAGCTGCATATTGGAAAGCATCTAATACTGTTATGAAAAATGCTCAACTTTTTATCAGTTAAGTGGAAAACATTGGCCTAGTTTGTAGATTTTGTTATCGTCGATTGAAATTGCAAGTGAGTTAGTGGAAATATGTAATCTAGTTTCGTTTATTATAGGAAGAAATTCACAATGCTTACATCTACAAGTTGCTGATTAAGCCGTTTTGCTGTCAATAGAATTAACTTTAAAAAAGGACAATTTAACCTAACCAGGATAGGCCGATCATATGATGATGTTTTAATGTTCGCAAACGTCAAATAACCTGTCTGAACAGAGTTGAGAAGAAATTTCTAACTTCAGATCAACCTGCACATAAAAATTACAGGCTGTAGAGAATAAGCTAGTCGGCCTTGCTCGGCAATAGTTGAAGCCTAGCCACAGAGTTGAACTCATCCATGGGAATCCGTGACAACTGTCATGATTATGAGCAAGCTGATCACATTCATCGAAAGCCTATTTTAGGAAAATGTTTTCAGAAATTTTCAGTCAAAATGTTTTCCTTTCTAGCCAGTTTTTGTAAACCTTATCGAGACCTTCGCGGTCCAAATTAATTCAAATATGGTCAAAATTTATGTTATATGTCAATTTAATAATAGTTAATTTTACGCTATTTTTCTGGTTATAATCATGACTAAAAGATGCCATTGGGACTTGTGTACCTCAGGCAGTCGATATAAGAGTCGTCTATGGAACGGAACTATTAAATTTTTTCCATTTCCGTAGCCTAACAAACGGAAAATACAAAAACTGGATAAATATTGCAGAAGAGCATATGATCACTTAAATATAGAAAAAATATGTCGCAGGCACGATATGTTCGTAAGTTCAAAGCCAAGAGAGGGATTTAATGTTTTTGTTGCTCATTTGTCTTAAAGCAAGGCTAACTTTCTTAATTCCTTTATAATACTTGTGTATCTGCATTTTGTAGTGCTTTGAAACTTTGTCTCTACATTCTGTTTAAATTGAAAATTCATTTTAGGCTACTTGAAGTGTTAATTTTGTATAAAAATAACTGCTGCTCTGCAAATTTGTGTGTATGAAAAAGCATAATCAGTTAATCTGCTAATTAGACATTAGTTGTCATGTTGTTTACTAAGGACATTTGTTATTCAGTGTGCGCTGCTGTCCCAAATGCAGCTCGGCGTGCTTACATCGCAATGGAGGCGGAGCGATGGTCCAATATGCTTGACATCAATTATACTACGCAATATAATTGTCAATTCTATTGTTCAATGTTAATGTCAATACTGTTGTGCAATGTTATTATCAATACTATTGTTCAATGTTATTGTCAATACTATTGCACAATGTTATTGTCAATAAGTTTGCCCAATGTTATTGTGTGTGTGTAACATTTTACATGTGTCTTTCTTTAGCTACAAGTTAATCAGGCCATCATCTTCTGCAACTCGTCTCAACGTGTCGAGCTGCTTGCAAAGAAGATTATTGATCTAGGATACTCGTGCTATTACATCCACTCCCGCATGGCTCAAGCTCACAGGAATAGGGTGTTCCACGACTTTAGGGCGGGCATGTGTAGGAATCTCGTTTGTACCGGTACGATTTTCATGTTTAACATTCTGCTTCTCCTTGTGCAGGTGCGTACGTTCACGTGCCATCTCTCTTTGCAGGGCTGCCATTTTGTTACAATGCTGATTATCGTATTGGAGGCTAAAATACTCGTATTTTGCGCCAAATTGTCGTATTTTGCGCCAGATCGCACAAGGCCCGAATTCATTGTATATTGCAGCAAATTATGGTATAATTCTAGGAGTTATATTAGCAAAAGGGCTTTAATCAGCATCAGCATCATACAAAACGGCAACCTTGGCCGCGAGTTAGCTGTATAAAAACATGGCTGCATCCTCATTTGCTGAAACAACAATGTTATAATAATTATTGCATTTTACTTCTAAATTAAAAAATATGCTTTGACATGACTGCATCAGGTAAATGTATGAATGTAAAAAAATTATAAAATTCCCGGCCAGGTGTGTGATAAAAACAGAAACAGAAGTATTTTTATTGTTGGCTCTATCGTCATCATCGCGAACATTCTTTTTTGGAAATGCTATTTTTTCAGATTCTGCAACCAGCACACTGCTGATTATAAAGTTGATTTACTTCCCACTAGTTTTGCTTTACACACATGTCACGTGACAGTTGTTGTTAAGACGTGTTACTGTGGTACACTTGACCTGTAGCAATGCGTGTGCTCATAATGAAACTGTGAAAAGGCTTATTATGTTATAAATAGCAACCCTGCGCTTGCGTAACTTCTGTCAACTGAAACACACCTGCAGTATTGAACTGGTGCATAATCTGCTGCATTCATACTTGTCTGTTTTCCCTGTGTGACCGGTATCATTGTAGTGTGGACTACGCTATACACGCATGTAGCATTACACCAGTAATGTTGTATGAATTTTGTGCTCGCTTATCACATAAATAAGCATTTTGACCACTTGGTGTCACCACCAGTATATAGAAAATGGTCATTTTTTCTTTATAAATAACAAATTCATCTTTGTCATACACTTTCACTTAAGCTGATCGCAAGAATGATAGAGAGAGATAATACACAAATGTAAGTTTAATATTATCTGAGTTCCATTATGAAGCAGCTCTGGAAAATGACTATAAAATTATGAAAATCACTACTAGATTATTTAGTAAACTGCTTATTAAACTGCCAGTTGCTTTGTGTTATCATTCTAATTCGGACTAAATTCTCTTCTAATTGCTTTTTAATTACTTTTTGTTTTGACAGATTTGTTTACGAGAGGTATAGATATTCAAGCTGTAAATGTCGTCATAAATTTCGACTTTCCAAAAATGGCCGAGACGTACTTGCATCGCATTGGAAGGTCGGGAAGATTTGGACATTTAGGGGTTGCCATCAACCTGATAACATACGACGACCGCTTCTCACTACACAGAATTGAACAAGTGTGTCCATTTTAATTTTTATCTTTTTAAAGTAAAGCTAGTAAAAATCATCAACAGGCGGCTGTAGCCGGTCTGTAGGCTTGTAAAAACTGCCTGTCTCACGTATGCATAAACATGAATTGAAAGTATTAATTTTTTTATAGCACAAATTGCTAATAGCATAAATTGAAAAGAAAAACTTATACCGTACATTGCAGGCTCAGTGCGATGTAATTTAGCACCAAAAATTTGCCTTTGCCTTTATTTATGTCACCGATAAATTTTCTTAAGTTCATATATCCTAAAAAGGCATTGTAAACTTCAACTGAACGATTTTCCTTGAGATTTTCTACTAAAATGAATGTCCAGTGATGATTCTTAATGGGGAATAAAAGCAGAATTTTAAAGTATATCCCCAAAACTTTCCATACGACATTATATTACTTGTGTAACAAGGCTTGACAATGTACAGTAATCTATACTTCTGCTTAGCTAGTGAGGCTTGTGTACTATGCATGCTTTGATTATTTTTTCAAACTTAACACAATGTTAGCTAAATTTGTTTTAAACAACCTACCATTTAAATGGCTGCGCCTAACTGTCATTGTAGCACTTAATTTACAGTTAAGTTTTATACAGCATTGCTGCTTATGCAGCCCTGTATACAATAAGCCAGCATGCAAGTGATGTCAAATTTCAAGACGAATTTTTTCCCTTTATATAAGTAACTGGCTCTTTTGTGCTTTGACGAGTTATGTTGTTTCTATTGGTAGGAATTACAGACAGAGATAAAGCCAATACCTAAAGCGATTGACAAGGCTCTTTACGTCGCTGAATATCACATGGAATCAGCAGAAGATGAAAAGGAGAAAGCAGGAGGCATAAAAGATGAAGATTAGGCTGTGTATACTGGACAGGGGGCAATATACTAGACAGAGAACGCACGACAAGACCGTTTTTTGCTATTATTTCTACAAAACGATAGGACCGTTTGCACGAACTGGCAAACAACTTTTGTATCGTTATATAAAAAACTTTTGTTTTTATTTATTATTATTTTTTGTTTATATAGCATTCGTCAGTAAGTTACTGGCAATGTAAATGCACCAACGCCAGCATGGGTTTTTCTTTTGTTCGTTTTTTACAAATCGTAAGTTTTGTAGCTGGTTTGCTTGTCCTCCTGTCCTTTTGACCACTGATATTGATTGGAAATATTGGCTATGATTGAGAAGTTTTATTGACAGAGTGGAGGTAACGTGGGAGTCCTGTATCTGATACTGCCATATCCTTAATACATCTGCAAATCTGGTGCTCTTTCATTTTGCTCAGAACGAGTGCCTCTGAATGTTTCAAACCCGTTTTTTACAGAAGTAAATTATGAAAAGTTTCACTATGTTGACAACATTTTTGCACAGTGCGCCCATTTATGTGAACTGCAGTATTGCCTACGTGATTTTCTAATTCATGTAATTATTTAGTGAAATAAACCTTGTAAAGTAACGTAATCATTGCAGTGCTGATATTCTTTTACCGTTTCCTAACTTTGTTAACATAAAATTAATCTAAATTGCCATTGCTGGTAATTATTTGTGCCACTGAAATTAAGTCTAGCTTGAAGAAAGCTGATATTACATGCTAGCAGATCAGAATGAACTTAGTTCATCCGTGTAACTATCACAATGCATTCAGTTTAAGTTAGTCATGTAATAGGTGACTATGTTTTCTTTTATACAAATATTTGTGATGTTCAAGATTATATCGTTTGGTCCGGAACCAAAAACATTCGATTTTGTAAACATAAATTTACATCCATTTAGTGGCACTAAATGCTGATGCATTTTATTAGTGCAGTTTTTGCACGTTCTCTCCTCCGTAAAAATTAGAGGAACTGGTCGACTTATGACCTATGCAACACAAGGGCGCACCACTGGTTGAATATACGGGTTCAACTGGTTTACAACCAATCCGCTGGGACTGATTGAGGTCGTAAGTCGACAGCGACCTGTAGTTTTTTTTTTACTGTTACTTATGAACTGATATCTTTCTCTATCATAATGTAGGTAAAATTCTGAGCAGACTTCCTGTTGAAAATTGTGTGGGTTTTTGAAGACTGTAAAACATTTGGAAGTTTTTCACGTCATTGCAGCTTTGAGGCTCAAGAAAGTCATAGCTTCTTAATGCGTTAAACAGAGCTACACATTCAGACTTGTCTGTTCGTCTGCTTGTAATTGCCAAATTTTGTAATTTAATGTATTTATACATGATAAGACAGATGGATTATTTTGCAATAAATGATACGTATCACGGCAATAGTGGCTTGTTTTGTTTTCTTAGGCCGAAATGTGTGTTTTTGGAAATGCATTTTTTGCCCATTTTATCTGTCTGTTATGTCTTTGTGGCTTATTTGAAGTATCTAAGCTAACATTGTCACACCTAAATAGAGTATCTTTCGCTCAAGGGCTCTTTGTATGACCTGAACCAAAGGTCAAAGCTCCGATGTCAAGGTCACAAACTGATTTTCGTAGCACTAATGCTGATGTTCCCCGCTTGGTGGGATACAGTTTCATGAAGGTGATTGTTAAGTGATAGGTCAACTGCTTGTTAAGTGATAGGTCAACTGCACAACAGAGTCTGACCTGTGACCTATTAGCTGATAGGTCAAGTACACAACTGAGTCTGACTCGTGACCTATTAGCTGATAGGTCAAGTGCATAAGAGAGTTTGAGACCCATGACCTATTAGCTGATAGGTCAAGTGCACAACACTCTGACCCATGAGGATAAAATCAAACAGCTTATTGCTGCCTTTAAATGAATCTTTTTTTCTTTCTACTGGTGAACTTCACTGTTTTTACACATGCACTCTTCCAGAAAAATAAGACACCTTAAACCGATAATTAGCAAACGTTCATCTTTATTGAATGCAAAAAATCATATTAATCAAAGTTAACAAAGATGCAATCAATTTAATTAGTAGATGTATAATATTAATACGTTTGTTAAATACAAATAATTTGTGCAGTTTCAACAATTATAGCAATACAGTAAGTCCTCGCATAATGATGCTAAAGCATTCCTTTAAACAGCGATGTTAAGTGAAATGTCACTAAACAAGGAATCGTTAAGTGAGGACTTGCTGTACTGTATTTTGACGAATGCCATATCGACAATAATGTGAATAATAAGTACCTAGTGAATACAATACTGTGGGTGTCAATTGTTTATTAGTGCGTAGGGTTATAGAAGGTGATACGTCACTCCGGGGTAAAACACTGTACTTGTGTCGTGATTATGTCAGATCTGGTGCTGCTTGACTGCATATTAAAAGTGAATCAAGCTTTGTGCTTCTGTGATGCAGTTATGTGTAATCTTTTATTCCAAGATAGCTTTTTGTTCCACAGAGCCCTGCAATATGCATTTAGCAAATAAGACTGTAAGCATCTTACACTTTAGTTCTGTACAGTTGCATAGCAACAAGATGAACAGAAGCGTCTGTTAGTATTTTGGCACAGCGAAGGAATCCATTTGCCCACATTGGGAGTGACAATTGCAAATTTTGTTATACTTTAGCAACAAGAAAATGATTTCTCATATTGTGATATGATATTTCTAAACGTATGTTCATATTTTAGCAAATTGAAAATGATTTCCCATGTTGTGAGATGACATTTCTACGCATTTGTCCATGTTTTAGAAACATGAAAATGATTTTTCACATTGTGAAATGACATTTATAAGCGTTTATCCATGTTTGAACGAAGTGGTAGTGAAGCCGTAGCCCAGCTATTGGGCAACTCTATCATCGTCTGCCAGATGTAGATTTCATCGCCATTTGCATCCATGAAATCTACTTCTTTTTCTTTACAACAACCTGCAATATTAATACTAGTTGTTCAGTGAAAAGTTCAGATGTAGATTTCATCGCCATTTGCATCCATGAAATCTACTTCTTTTTCTTTACAACAACCTGCAATATTAATACTAGTTGTTCAGTGAAAAGTTGTCAGTGGCAGAAGATGGATCACTAATTATTAAGTATATTAGTTATTATGCAGCAGACATATGTAACTTATGAAGTTATAATGGTAGACTGGCATTAGTTTCACACAGAAATACTGGAATAGAGTTAAACCTCGTTATAATGGCCCTTTGGTAATGCCAATTCCTTTAATACCCATTTGCATAGCCAAGTGTCTATTAATGCACCTTATTATAATGCCAAACTCGCTTAATGCTGCCTTTCTTGGTGATATAAAGAGATCTGACTGTACCCGAATGGTCACTGTGTGCTCTTATGTACTACTGAGTCTTATTGGTAAATGGATGAGTGACTGCTTCTGGACGGCCCAGAAGCTCATGTTAGAAGATTATACTTGATGAAACACGTAAATTACGGTCATGCCATACCATTTACCACTTAGTAAGCCCTGCCATTGAGTTCTGGGTCTTGGCTTGCTAAGTGTTCAACTGATACAAAAAGCCTCAAAGGTATTATTTTGAAAAGTTGTCCCACCTGTGCCAAGGTTAATCCGCAATCCACCTAAGAACTCGTTGCTGGAAAGTCTGTCGTAATCCCACACTGTAAGTTCGAGGCAGTGATCCTTGAGGTCTTCAATTGTAAGATTTTCCCATACGAGAGTCTCGTTCCACACCGGGTTCAGGGTATTCTTCAGTGTGTGAGTTTTCTGTTTGTGTCCCTTTTTGGTTGGTCCTGGTAACAAAACTCTGAAACAAATGTAGGGGGGTAAAAACATCAAAATCATTACAATCTTTAGCAAAATTGCTTTGTTTTTGATCACCATTGTTTTTGCTTGTATTGCAACACACTAATAACGGATGGTTTACTGCCAGAGTCTACTATAATAGTCTAGTAGTAACGCATCCGCTTTCCATCCGAGATGCTGGAGCTCAATACTGAAGCCAGGTCATACCAATGACATTAAAAAATGATGTCTGCTTTTTGCTCTGTCTGGGGTAAGGGTATTGGTGGTAAAGTTGAGTAATAATAATCTCTGTCATGTAGTTTAGATTTGTTATATACATTCAGCAAAAAAGCTATTCAAGTTCATGTTAATTGTCTGTCTAAAAGATGACTTTAAATAAAGATTATTATTACATTATAGTATTATTATAACACTGCTTTTGGGATAATTTATGTAGAGACGTGTATTTTGAAAGACCTATTCTCCGTCAGGCATAATGAATTGCTCTTAAAATTCTGAGCACTTGCTTTTTATTACTAAGCGAAAATGTCTAAGTTAAAAGTATTTAGTCCAAGTTTGAACCTAGTAATCTTTGAAGCTAAATTTGGCCGAAAGAAAAAAAACGTAGAAAAATCTGGATTGAGCCTGCATTTGAACCAGAACCCTTTGGATCATGGCAGTTTTCCCTCCAAATGTGTTTCTAGATACAGACAGGCAGTTAATTCAGCATGGACTAGCATACTCACGCCTTGCAAAATGGATCAGAAGTTTTTGCAGTTCCAGTTGTTTTAACGGCTGTCAGATTGGCAGCTGATTTGACAAGGCACTGAAGAGTTCCCGTATTGTCTTTGCGTTTCTTAGGCTTGCCGACTACTAGTGGTTGAGTGCTGAACTGAACAGAGACGTCCAAATCTCCCTTGTAGATGTTGAACAGCCCGACTTGTGTAGACTGAAATGGTTAAGACGCTAATTAATTAACAACAAAGTGGCACCTACTTAGGTCATACATGGTACTGTGGAAATACTTAAGCAGTCTGTGGCACTGTCGCAGTACTTAAGTCGTTAACGGCAACATGCAGGGCACTACTCAGATCGATCATGACGTGTCCAGTAGGTTTTACGTATTAAATACATGTACGCACATTCATTCAGGAGGTACAGTGATCATATACTGGCTTAATTGGCAATAGTAGGCTCTCTGGCTCTGGAATCTGCAGGACGTGCAGAGCAAATCATCACTCATTCTGCACATTTTTTCGCCAAGTGCACATATGCCAAACACAAGGTCCTTCTTGTACTACTGTGGCAGCATTTTTGCAAGACATGGACCGAGGGGAGTTAATCACTAAAGAACAGAATACAGTGCACGCACCCTTTGACCTTTTGCACTTGTACATTGGTCAAGATGCTTAGAGTGCAATTTTATATTACTTACATACTGTCTTATTGCATACAGAGCTTGTGTTAGCAGTAATGCTGTGTAAAACTTGAAAATTGATAACCGTTAGTTGCAGCCATTTTAATGCAGATAGCACAGCCAATCCATGGGTGACCTTTAGAGACCGTATGACTGTATTGAAACTACGTGATCCACAGACCAATAACCTGAGTAGCTATAATGTGACGGAGATCTCAAGAACGGAAAACTTGGAGACAATAATGTGATCGGCAGAGATAATGCATAACATACATGAAGAAAACACGGCCATGTGTAGACAATATAACACTTGGTAAAGCTACATGACTCAAGGAAAAACCTTGTGATAAATAATGCAAGACAACCTCATAGATACTGCATGGTGCATGCAAGACAAAACAACCGATACAGAGGTTATAAAGTGAGCCATCCCCGAAGACTACAAAAAGAAAAATGTGTTAACCATCTTTGAGACCAATTACAGTGACAACCTAAAAGCACGAAAATCAAGATGGTAGAATGAGTAAGAAAGATATGATTTTCCAGAACAACCGAGAGCCTTCACCAGAATTAGTAGAATCAGTGGCCGAGGTTGGCATACCTCCACTTTCTGTAAGTCTTGTAACATGCTTCTGCCCTCATCCAAAGCCATATAAGCTGCAACCCACGGATCAAGTGTGAAATCTTTTCTTCCCAATGCCGCATTTTTGGCTCTGAACCAGTTTTCTTTTGGTAGTAGTTTCTTATGTTCTCTTTTTTGTGCTTCTTGTTGTTGTAGCTGGTGGTGTTGGTATTCATGTTTTTGATCCTCTTGTTGATGTTGCTGCAGCAGATACTGCAGCTCATGCTGACTCTGTTGTTGCTGGTTTGGCTGCTCACCACTATGCTCTTGCAAATGAGGATCATGCTTCAGTTGTTCCTCTTGGTGCTGATGTTGTTCTGCTGACAGTCTTCGGTGCCGGTGCTTCAGTTGGTGTTGCCTGTACAGTGGATGACTGTATTTCAGTACTTGGTCCTGTGTTTGCTGAAGCTCTTGCTGCTGATGTTGATACTTTTTATGTTGTTTCTGATCTGACTGATGTTGCTGTTTGTGGTCCTCAAGCAGCTGATAAACATCTTTTGTCGGGCCTGCTGCATCTTCCTGTTTTTCTCTTATAGTTTCCAAACTACCTAGCTTTTGAAGTTCAACTTCTTGATGATGGTACTGCAGCTGATGATTGACTTGATGCGAGAACACCTGTGATGAATGCACCTGAGATGCTGCAATAATCCAGTTCTCTTTGGGAGTCTTTAATGTTGCTTTGGTGCTCGGGATGGCTTCATTGTAACCTTCTTCCATTTGGTCCTGGTCCGCTTGATGAGGACCGAAAGCTTGACAAGTGACGACACCAACAGCAATGCGCTTAAACAATCCAGAGGTTTTCTAAGGTAATCAATGAAATAACAGTCTGTAATGGTTTTCCATATCATGGATATTGCATCTTTATTATTTTTTTTATGTTACTGTGAGTGCCTATATAAATTGAATTGCTACACTTCTGAGGTTCCGAAGCTGAGGCTAATTATCAATTACTAATTAGTGAACCACAATAGTATTATCCTAATGATTTATGGTAATGGATCTTGCACCTATTAGTGATGCCGGATGAAGCATTGTCAGAGTTTAGACCGAGGTAATACTGTTCACTTTCTGTTTTTTGAATACTATACTAATTTATTATTAAAGATTCACTATAACTGCTACTGGTTCAGCAGCAAATAAACAAAACAGTGATGTTGTGTGCTTCTAAATACGAAGGCACTGCACTGTTTTTGCAAAACACATAGTGTCATCAATTAGCAAGAAAAGGACACAGCCCACTTAACCGTATTGCTGTGCGAAACACATAGTGTCATCTATTAGCAAGAAAGAGAAAGCAGTCACTTAACTGCACTGTTATACAAAGCACATGGTGCTACCTGTTAACAAGATTAAGAAAGCAATCCACTTAATGGCACTGTTTTACAAAGCACATAGCCATCTATTAGTAAGAAAAAGAAAGCAAGAGACTTAACCTCACGGTTGTACAAAATACATAGTACCATCTGTTATCAAGCAAAAGAAAGCAGTCCACTTAATGGCACTGTTGTGCAAAGCACATAGTGCCATCTATTAACTAGAAAAAGAAGTCAGTGCATTTAATGGCACTGATGTAGGAAGCACATAGTTGTGCTTCATACAACAGTCACTAACTGCTATTGGTACAGCAGCAAATTAAATAAAATGGTGATGTCATGTGATTGTAAATGTATACAAACGCACTGCACTGTTTTTGCAAAACACGTAGTGCCATCAATTAGCAAGAAAAGAACGCAGGACACTTAACTGTATTGTTGTGCAAAACACATAGTGCCATCTATTAGCATCGTATGGACAAAAGCAATGTAATTACTCGCACTGTTGTACAAATCACATAGTGCCATCTGTTAGCAAGAAAAAGAAAGCAGTGCACTTAACCACACTGTTGTGCAAAACACATAATGCCATCTATTAGCAATAAAAGGAAAGCAGTCCACTTAACCACACCTTTGTACAAACCACATAGTGCCATCTGTTAACAAGAAAAAGAAAGCAGACCACTTAATGGCACTGGCATACAAAGCACATAGTGCCATCTATTAACAAGAAAAAGGAAACAGTGCATTTAATGACACTGTTGTACGTAGCACATGGTGCCTTCTATTAGCAATAAAAAAAAGAAGTCCACTTATAAAGTTGATGGCCTTCAAACGTTTGACGAATCTTTCTTTCACTTTCTCAGCATTTCTTACTAATAAGCACAGACAAAAACACAAGAACAGAAATTATTTACGGACAATCTCTAATTTGATATCTAAAAGATAAATCCTGATCCTTTATAGTAATTTTGGGCTAGCAAAAATCAAACAATAACTGTACATACCCGTGGGCAGAGGGCGTACCAAGCAGGACAGGTGTCGTCAAAATCATGAATGTCGAAATCAACTTGAACTTCTCCTAGAAACACATTGCGTCCAAATTTGTCTCCATGCCAAACCGACACGCACAGTACACGACCTTCTAGGTCATCGGGACGCAAACTTGAATACTGAAATTATAACCATAAAAAATATTAGTTCACACTCGCAAAATGGTTTACAAACACGTGGCATTCCTCAGACCTACTTCTCTATGGAACATTTGCATGGAACGGTGTTTTCACTGCAAGTACAAGAAAGCAGAATAACATAATTAGGCTATTTTAGAGTAATATTTGGTTGACTTCTACATCATAGTGGATTCCAATCTGACTTTGTGTTTTAGTTCTGTTGCACTTAGAATTACTGTTCTGTTGCATTGGTTATTGTTTTGGGATCATTGGCGTTTTCTTTCTTACACTGGATGATGTGTTCTTGGTTAATTAGGCGTGAATTTTATTGCTGGCCTTGTTCCCATTGTTTGAACAAATGAAATACCTTTAACGTTTCATTGAATCTGGGATTCTTCGCATTCTTCTTGGTTCTAGTTTTTCTCTTGCTGGCACGTGACCTATCAGGCAGCAGATAAGTTTTCACATACCTAAGATATCAAATGAAACATAACAGTTGAATGCGGGTTTTGTAATCGAAGTTAAGCAGCACTGAGCCTGGTTATTAAGTGAATCGGTAACAATCAGCAAGTGTGTAGTACGGCTGCCATCCTGCCTCACACTCAATTGGAAAGATGTATGTGATCCAAAAGAGGCTATGACATCTCTGTCCGTTCAGTGTTTCAAATTAGAGAATTATCTTTGACAGTCAGATATGTCTTGGCCACAAGGCATCACAGTTATAACTCGAGGCTATCTTTGAATGTTTGGTTCTGGTCTACAGAGTGCCAAAATGTGTGAAAATGGAACTGATAGAAGCAGTAGCAGCGGCTGTAAAAGCAGAAGAGCAACATCAGAGGTAGCAACAGCAATAATAGGAACAACTGTAGCAGCTGTCACAATCATGATAGTGGTCGTCATCACCATCACCATCATCGCCACTACTAATATTATCACCGATATTGTCACCATCACCATCATCGCTGTCACTCTCATCATCATCACCATTATTATCATCGTGATTGTTATTGTCACTACGATCGCCATTAATAATTTAATATCAGCGTCAATAGAAGCTGCGTCAGAAATAACAGCAGCCAGCATAACAGCAATCAGCAGCAACAGTAACAGCAGTAACTAACAAAATGTTACACTGATCGAAATAATACTATAACTTACGGATCAGTTCTTTGCTTTTTCGTATCACCACACGTCAAGTCTACACACTGAATTATCTTTACAATCAGCTCTTCTCTGTTCTTCACGTATTCTATAGCAAATTCTATGTCTCCAGTGACGTTAACGTCTCCGCCAAGTCCACCAGCATTGCTGTACAAACTTACTAGACTTTCTCTTGAACCCTGCAAGGTTTTGAAACCTAGGCTATATAGGCTGCCAGTAAGAAAATATAATTATAACAGCATTTTACATATTTTAAAAGTTTTCAAGTAGCGTTCACGAACAGTTACCGACAGCTACAGTAACCAGTCTAACTTTTATGTACATTATAATTTTATGCAGTTGCCGTTGGCAACACTACTGCAGTGCGACCAGTGTCACGTGCCTAACATATTATGTGTTAGCATCAAACAAAAAATTCAGAATTGTTTAAATGCAATAATTTGTGTGATGCATTTTGTGTATTAACAAATACGTAATATATGCATATAACGGCTATGTCCTTGTTTTTCCAGATCTGGAAATGGCCGCCCTATGATTACATCATCATCAGTGCGCGGTAAAAAGACAAAGTATTTGCCACAGTAATCCCTTCAAACTACCAATAGGTCATCGGGTTATAGGAGAAATTTATTCTTGTCTGCAGAGTCACCGATTGTTATTAATTGTTTGTCTTAATTCAAATTACTGAGCATGCTAGCTAGATTATTGCGTTTTAAATGATCTTACATGGTGTAATTATCATTATAGAATCTAACGATCACGAACCAATGTTTGCTGCTGTTCTAGTGCTAGCCAAAGCCATCTCCTTCGACGTGCGTCAACTATTAACAAACGAGTAGTATGTAGAACATTTGAATTCAGTGCCACTTCCAGGCTCCTGTTTTAACTTCCACATCGAAAAACGAACTACAATAATAAAAATCTATACTACTCAGTCAAAAAACGTAATTACAAGCCTTACCATGGACAGTGATTTTTGGCTTGACATTGCCCCAGTTTCTCTCCTGTGCCTCATGATCGCTTCGTCAATATCGTCATCATCTTCAGATTCAGTCATTAAGTCGGAAAGAACTACAACCTCATCGAATGCTTCAAGTTCTTCATCTGCTTCTTTGACTGTTTCCTCTGGTACTTGACGCTTCATGAAAATGATTAGTGAACTAACGTAGTGAGCAGTTGTTGTTCATTGTAGAACGCATAGAGAGAGAGGGGGAAAGAGAAATCGAGAGAGAGAGAGGAGAAAGAGAGAAAGGGGAAAGAGAAATCGAGAGAGAGAGAACACAAGTTAGTATTCAATTGATTTAGTTCATTATTTGCGCATGAAATATCAAAGATAACAGCAACAATCTTTTCAATGTCTGAGTGGATGTCTACTATGTTATTGTTCCTTTTCAAGTTTAACAGAAAGAATACGTAGTTCAAATTGGTAGTCGAGCTAGTATTGGAGTACGTGGAGTAAAATAGCTTGCAAGCTTTATCACAAAAACTTCATATTGGACTTTGAAGAAAATTGTCTGGAATGCAGGTCTAAGTGATGCTGGGTCGCTAACGTTAGTTATCAGATTCAAAATTTAAAATATATTTTGATGTAGTTGAATAAAACGATTTATGACTTTATTGCAAAGGAAAAATGAAAAATCAACTCACCAAAGCTTTACTTCTCGTGTAGTCAGTAACAGATATTGAGGGAAGCTCTGATGAACTAGGAGAAGTTGAATGATAGTATTTTGGTGAATGATCCGGTGACGAGAACTTGACTGACTTCTCTATGCTGCTCAATGCTGGTGAACCAGATCTGGTAGTTGGACTAGTCTGTCCGGTGGACAACATTACTGGTGATCCTCTACTAGACTTCATTACTGCTGGTGAGCAGGACAACACTGTCACTGGTGAACCTCCTCTTGGCGAGGCACCGGGAGAACTTCGTGGTGATATCGAACCCCGAGCAGAGGAGTCACTTGCTTCAGAAGATTCTGCTCTCTGTTCCTGCTGAGAGAATTCCAGCTCTTTTGGAAAAGAGTCCGAGTACACACTTTTTGGCGTCGAATGCCCTTTACGTGCTCTTTCTTCATTTTTGGGTGATCTTCTAGGAAATTTTGGCTCCGGCTCCTC
Source organism: Tubiluchus corallicola (assembly GCA_030141605.1). NCBI lineage: Eukaryota > Metazoa > Priapulida > Priapulimorpha > Priapulimorphida > Tubiluchidae > Tubiluchus > Tubiluchus corallicola. Next base: position 1,257,983 of record JAQGDQ010000011.1, on the reverse strand, counting down.
TTTTATGACAACAGGCCTCTTTTGTTGGCTGGCCAGTTCATCCGAGTGCCCTGGAAATCGGGCTGAAAAAGCAACATAGTTGCTGTGCTGTGGTGGTGCAGTTTTAATATGTGACGGTTTTATACAAAAGTATGAAATTTTTGAAGCACGTTAGAACATAAAAGTGCAAATATACTGCACATGCACCATGCTTCATATGTGACTTAATTAACAGTTAAACATTTGAAAATCTGAAGGATGTTATTTTTAGCAAACTGTTAAACAAGTGATGTGCATTAAAAAACTAAGTATGGTGCAAACTCATATTGTAAATTATGGTTACCATTCATCATGATTACAATCACGAGAATGACCTGTCGCATTCACGAGGCTAATTAGAACAAGTGACATAACTGGGCGAAGATTTATCTATCCGTGTAAATTATTAGCAAGTCTGATAATATGTAACAATAATTATAAGAGTGAGCAAATTAATTAAAACGAACATAAGTAACAATAAAAACGTGCCTAGACTTTCCATAAGCAAGAATAACAACTAGTTTAGTAACACATTGACACCACAACTTGCATAAATACACAGAAGTACACTATGTACGTATTGTGCATCAAGTACACACATAAATTATATAAATTAACTTGTGCAAGCTATACTACAATAAAAAAGATTGTGCAATTAATAATTAACACGCAATTAAACCACCTGCTGACACCACCACTTGACATATTAACAAATTCTGTTCCCCATCTAACTACTACGTTTGCAAGTTATATGGCGTACAGGTGACCACAGTAAACAAGTAATATTTTTTATTTACCTGTTAGTGTAAATGTTTACGTATATAAGTTCAATGTAATTTAAGCAGTGCATACTGTTTTTGTTCTGTATTACTACGTATCTGCTGTAAAATTTGCTGTCCTTTTGCAAAAACCATCCTAAGCGAGAAAGCCAACAGTCTGCTTTGAGCAAATGAAAAGAAGGAAGTATTTGACAATAGCTCACATGCGATAACTAAGTAGGTATAATAGATTTCTTTGACAATAATTTACATGTCTGTAATTCACTAGTCTACCACTATCATTCCCCTTAAAGTGTCAAACCTCATGATCAGAAAAAAGTTGACACTGGTAGCGAGTTCCATATAGAGGCAGCTATATGTATATAAGATAATATTAGAGATGAAAGCTGTTGAAAGCTTGCCAAGTAAACACAATAATTCTGAGGACTGAAAAGAAAGTGAAAGAGCAGACAGTTGCCGATACAGTACTTACAGAATGTGCTAAATGTAGGTTTCCAATAAAAAAGAAAAATTATTTTTCAAGAACAGTTTTCCTGGGTTTCTTTTTTCTGCGAATGGCAGAACGATGTGTGCCTCCCCTTTTGAACATCTGTTCACTCACAGGCTTTTCGTCTAAACCACCAACAGTAGTTTCTGTTAACACATTGTTGCTGTTCTGTAGAGTTGTGTCACAGGGTACAGTTTGACTTTCAACAGCTGCACCAGAAGCCTCGGCTGGAGTTTCAATAATTACTTCTGAAGTCTTACTTTGACTCTCAAGGTCTATTTCAGATGGCAAAGTTTGGTTCTCAAAAGATAATTCAGAGGCTTCTGCTTGTCGTTCAACAGCTACACCATAAGCCTCGGTTGGAGTTTCAATAATTACTTTTGAAGTTTCACCTTGACTTTCAAGATCTATTTCAGATCGCCAACTTTGGTTCTCAAATATTAGAGCATAAGCTTCAGCTTGACTTTCAACAGCTACACCATAAACCTCGGTTGGAGCTTCAACAATTACTTCTAAAGCCTGACCTTGACTCTCAAAATTTATTTCAGATGGCAAAGTTTGCTTCTCAAAAGTTAATTCAGAGGCTTCAGCTTGATTTTCAACAGCTACACCAGAAGCCTCCAGAATTATTGGAGATTCAATAATTACTTCTGAAATCTGACCTTCATTTTCAAGATGTACCTCAGATGGCAAAGTTCCCTCAGAATCGTTACCTTTGCTGCCAAGAGTTACATCACCTTCCTCAGAATCAATAGCATTGTTGTTAAGACTTACATCAGAAATATCAGCATGAATTTCAGGAATGACTGTGGAAACCTCATCTTGACCACCACTAGCTGAATCAGATTGAATGCCTTTACTTTCAAGAGCAAACATAAAAGTCTCATCTTCAAGAGCTATAACGCAAGGCCAGGGTTGTCTTTCAAGATCTACTTTTGAAGACTGGTCAGTGTCGTACTGATTGGCTGTTCCAAAAGTGTCAATTTGGGTAGTGAAGAAACAAATTTCTGTGCCAGGAATTATTTTCTCTTTGTTTTGTTGGTGAACAACTTGACTATCCCCACGTTGGTAATATCCATGTTGTTTTCCGGTCTGATGAGTGCGGAAAAGACTCTTCCGAAGTGCCATTGATTGCATAGTTTTTGATAATTCGTCAAGTGTAACATCGTGTGGCAAAGGCTCAGGATGATGAGCTCCTTCGAGTAAGAACTGATGGGTTCTACTTTCAGCAGTAAAAGGAAGTTCATTTTTATCAGCAAACATGACAACGTCAGGTAGCACATTCAAATCAGTTTCTGGCAGAAATCTTGTATGTTCATCAAACTCAGCTTCCTGACTGTGTACTTTAACATTCGTAATCGATGACAAAGTGGATGAAACAATATATGCATTTTGTTTTGCAACACTTAGCTTAGAAAAATCTTCCCCATGTTGGCCATCATCTTCACTACAAATTACAAGAGTTGGAGCTTCGTCAGCGTCAACAATTATAAACCCATTACGTTCATCGTCAAAAAACGCTAGTTGCTCATCCTCAATCATAACAAATGGAGAAGATAAACTGATGATCTCTGCTTCACTTGCAGTACTAACAGCCGGTGAAACTTTTTCAGTAGGCACAGAGCTTTTAATTACGCATGTGCTGATATCGTCGGAAACATTCACTAAAAGGTTCGATATGTGTTGCAGTTCAACAGTAAGTGGAAATGAAGTTGCACTCGCTAAGTTAAAAGCAAAGATTGCATTTTGTTTGCTACAGTGAAATGTACATTGGATTTCATTTGAAGTGATCAAACTTTCAGTGAAGGAGTTGTTACTTAAATTGTGGCAAATATTATTGAAACTTTGTTTGCTTGATGTTTCATGTATAGGCTGCTGCTGTTTGTGTGTGGCAGTAGTTGTATTTGATTGGTTTATATCTTCCAGTTTATGTTTCTTGTTTGTGTGATCACTTAAATTGATTTCTTTATGGAAAGACAATGTTTCAAATCTTAAAAACAAATCACTTTTGTTCTCATTGATATTAAAATTTTCCAGACGAATTTCCTGTGGCACTGAAACATTTTTAACTTGTGTGTATGCAAGTGGATCTAATGGGTAAAAAGATTTTGCACTAAAATGAGAATGCAAACTTTCCAAAACATCACAGTTAACTAAATTAACACTTTCTGGAAAAGACTGGCTAAGAATTTCAATCCCAAGAATCTCATAAAATTTTATACTAATTGAGCTACTAATATCCAATTTTTCATAAAAGGTGACCTTTTCGTTTAGGCATTGTGCTGCTACGTTTGTGTTGGTAGTCATAAAATACTGTACCGCATCCATGAAGTCTTGTAAATCACCACGAATGTCTACAACATTTGGAAAAGTAATTTCAGTATTGAGAACACATTCATCCACTGTGGAACAAGCATACCAGTCATTCTGCAGCCTATTATCAAGATGCTCACTCAGGCCACGTGCTTGACGATTGGACTTGTCAGAATGTGACACAACTGTAAACGTTTCATCTAAATCAGTTGGGAGTTCTGTTGTACCTTCTAAATGTATGGAAGGTGGCATGTGATCTTGACAATTTTCAGTAAAAAATGTTTCTTTTTTGTCAACAAAAGAATCATACAGATGTAACAACGGGTTAGAAGTATCTGTCCAATGAGGTTGAAGATGCTGTAGTGTTAATTCTAAACCACCTGGTGAATTTTGTAGTACAACAGCATGAGCAAAAGTCATCAACTCATCAAAGACAATAAGCTTGCTAGAGTGAGGTTGTGAATGCTCGCATGCTTTGTCCGACTCTATAACTGTAAACAATCCTGGAATGTCATCTTCAAAATTTCCATTTAAAATCAAACCATTTTCTCTCTCATCAGAAGATTCTTTTAGCTGGCTGTATTTAGTTCTTTGGTCGACAATCCCTCTCAGCTGCTTCTCAACCGTGTCAATGTTTGGACTCTTTTCATCATTAACAGCAGCTTTAATTTAAAAGTTAATAACATTAATTTATAAATCAGTCATTTTTGCTTTTGTCATTTTTAGTAAATATGCTGATTTTTACTTGTTTTCTAATTTGCAGTTTGATTTCATAATTTTTAGTTTGATGTGCATTAGTAACAACTAATATGTTATCTTATTATATAAACAACTAATACTTACAGTTAACCTTTTTTGGACTTTTGTACCGTGTTGCCTGCCTCAGTTTGTCTCCTCTTGAAAAACTTTCCTTTCTGGCTACAGAGAAGTCATCACTTTCTTCTGTGAAACAGTCTTCAACTTTGTCTTCTGTTGCTATGGTTCGAAGTTGTTCAACAGCAGTGTTCGTTAAGGCAGGCGAAGAAGTTCCAGATAGCAAGCCATCTGTCCAATTATTTTCTTTTGTAGAAGAATTGTCAACTTCTTCTAGAATTGTTTGTTCAAATGGAACTTCAGACATTTCATTACCAGTTATTGGTGTAACATCAGCATCTTTTGATGTCTCTTTTACCTGTTTTTCAGGTGTGTCTGTTGCTATTTCGCTTACAGTTTGCAGAGTTTCTGGAGACTCAAGTGCTGTAATGTAACTACTTCCTTCTAATTGCGTACTTTGATTGTAACCACTTTCTTCTAATTGTGTACTATGATTATAACCACTTTCCTCTAATTGTGTACTTTCATTGTAGCCACTTTCCTCTAAGTGTGTACTTTGATTGATACTCGCTTCGATTTCTTGAATACATGAGACTGTTGCTTCAAAATTAAATGACACAGATGTTTGTGTTAGCTCTCTGTCATTATATTCTGCATGTGCGTGATCGTCTTTATACTCATCTTCGCTCTTCTCTACCAGTGTTTGGGAATCAATTGTCGGGTTGCTGTCATCTTGTGGCACGAATACGTCAGCTGACTCATATGTAATTGCAGAATAACAGTCTGCACCCAGACTTTGGTCGTCTTCTTCGACAATGTTATGCTGCCTTGCTTTGGCTACTGGCACATTTTTTAGCACGAGTGATTCATCCATTGTCAACTCATGTGCGGAAATATTGAAGCTTTCTTCCGTTTGTTCGCTGTCCTTTCTTAGTGTTTCTGAACATTCTCCAAAATCATAGTGGTCATTCACACATTCCTTTTGAAGTTCTACTTCTGATGGTAGGTAGTTTTCTGACTCAAACAGCAACTCTATGTTATCACTTGGTTTGAAGTCATTTGACACTGCCTCGTCTTCAATTGTTACTTCGGGAGGCATCGGTTCATTTTCTCCATAGTACAAAATGTTTTTTTGATGCACCAGAGGTAAGGGTTCTGAGAAAAGTGCAGCCTTGCTTTTATCAAGCAATGGACCAGATATATCCAAACAGCTCGCTGCCGATTCTGTTATATTTCTAAGCTGGGCGAGTATGACATCTTGTCGTTGCTGTTCGGACAAGCAGTGGCACAGGCTATCATCTGCTTCGGTAGTAATATAATCAGATGCACTTTGCTTGTTGTCAGTTATATCTTCTACTTTTGCTTCAGGTGGAATGCTCACTAGCTTACCACTAACAATTGACTCAATGTCATAGCGCAACTGTTCAACCGAAGCACGAGGTTTCGGCTTGGGAGGAACACTGTGACTCATCTGGGGAGGTTGAAATTTGATTCCGGCAAGGACTTCCAGTTCATGGCGAATGTCATAAGTAGATTTTAATGGTGTGTCTAAAGGCTGTTTTCCATGAGCATTTTCCTCAAGAAACGAATTTAATGTTGCATCTTCTGTTCTGGTTGCTGAACTGTTCAATGATGACCCATCTTGCCCAGTTGCATCACCATCAGTGACCAGATCTGTTGATATGATATGCCGCTTCTCAAGACTGGCTCTTTTTGGCTTCTTTGGTGGAGTCCCTGTGAGGGGTTGACTAGTGTCACTATTTTTCATAAAAAGGAAGCCAAATCGCACACAGAAACAATAGCAAAGGTACAATATTTAAGGGATACACATCACAGAAGATTGTAACAATATTATCGTTATTTTAAAATAGGATCACAAGGAATAAAAGTTTCCTCACCTTTATACATAGGATTTGTTTTCCTAAGTGACATGCGAACAATTTCTGCAGCTGAAACAGAATCTTTATTCGTCCCCTTCTGAGTTTTATAAAACCAGTCTCCAGACTCCAGTTTAAAGAGCCTTTAAATGAAAAATCTGTATTGTAATTTTGTATTAAAAACACATTTATTACTCTAAGAAGCATTTATAAAACACCATTTAATTTAGCAGTTAGGCCAGTCTTCCAGCTAACAGAAAAATGTGGATAGAGCTTTACTGAATGTAACATTTTTATGCCATTTTGCATAAAAAAACATGTTATTTCTACTGCGAAATGTAGGTTATTTTTAAATTACTCCAACTTAACTGAAACATCAGCTTTGCAAAAAATATAAAGAGAGCTAAAGCCTTGGTCTTGCCACTTTTGGTAAGAGGGTTTTGCAAATTGGATTGTACACAAATGAAGTTTTTATAACAGAAGTTATTGGATTTTAAATTGTGTGTATTTAGACAAATGCAGTGTCAATTAGCAATGCAAAAGCGTTTGTCTCAGAACTGTAGCACCGATAGTCTTCCTTCACCCTATATCAAAAATTAAGTTCCAGTAATGATAAGATGAAAGACTAGAAAAGATTCTATATTGGTGACGAGTCAAAAATGTCCAATTTGTGGCACTGATTTGATATATATCATTTGGTGTTGCCTTTGTGCTTTTGGTGTTAGCAGTCTGCATAAACTGCACAGTCAGGGTTAATCACACTGCTTTACATTCATTTGTAGTACAGCTAATTCTCTAAAAGTTATTTGTGGCTACTGTGCACTTACTGTTGCCTATGGCAGACTTTGCATAACCAGGTATTCTGTTCAGGTGTAGTGAACCGCTGACAGCCACTACAGACTTTCTTGTTACAAGTGGAACACAAAGCCCCGGCTCCTATCACTCGCCCAAGTTGTACCCTGCATCTCTCACACTGGCGTCCCACTTCTACAGCTGGGACATCTGCCCGCAAGGCACCCAACCGCTTCAGCTGGTTAATATCTTGCTTGATTTTGCTATAAATGAAAAAAGAACTCTTAATCTTTTAACCCCGTAAACTGTGACAGTGTTGCCAGGCTTTCGTTGTTAAAAATATAAGGAAAAGGCTGCGGCAGTAGTATGGTAGTCTTCCGAGTGCTGCATTTCTGCATGCCGGAAATGGTTATAACACAGAAACGTGGTTAGGTGACACAAATATTCAGCATTTCTACTACTTGGCGTTATTGCTTTATGCAGCTTCCCTTTTACACGACACTTTTCAGTCAATCTGGTATTTCAATCTGCTATTTATTTCCAACTGCTTTGATTGAAAACAGTCTTGATACTTAAAATGTATCAGTCTCATGACAAAATTAAGAGAGAAAAATAAGGAGTAAAAAGTCTGCCTTCAATTTGATCAATTTCGAGCAGCTTTGATCCACATTAAAATATCATCATTAATGATGTCGTCGTTTTTACTATCATTGTCGTCATCATAATCCTAATTATTGTGATCGCCATCATAGTCATTATTATCATCACTATCATAACCATATTCGTCATCATCATCATCAACATCATCGCCATCATCACTATCGCCATCATCACCATCATCATCGTCATCATCATCATCATCATTGTGCTTTACTTTAGGTATACTTTACAAGTCGTTAGAAAATTTGACTGCATTTATCTCCTGTAGAGGGCGTGTGCGTCAACAGTCGCAAGCAGATGAAAGCGGATTTTATTGAGCCTAATGTCTTGTGGTCTGTTGGTTAGTACTTCTCAACACTGAATCAATGCCATAGACTTACAATATTCTGGCCTCCTCCATGCGGCGAATTCGATCATCTCTTTTGAGAACCTGCAAGATCAGGTCACGTTCCCTCTCATTCAGACTATCCAAGTCTAGCAAATCAGTAGGCATCTTACCAGACATGACACGTCGATAATTATCTATTTCTCACTGGGAAAATAAGATTGTTAGTTAACATCTTAATCGGATCTGACCTACGCAAGAACGTACATTATGCTAAATGGTCCAGCGTTATACGTTAAACAGAACTACTTCTGGTATCTTATGCTCTGTGTTTGTCTTATTGTACACAATACGTAAAGAGGAAGAAAAGGCAATTTTAAGGTATACAAAAAAGTTTCCACACAAAGTTATATTACTTAATATGACGCTTACCTGCTTGAAAAACCTAATTACGTAACAAGAAAAGAAAATTCTTCGTAATTTAAAATGCTCGTGCAAATAGGCAAAATGTCACTGACTCACCGTCCCAGTGTGGACTACGCTGACTCACCAAAAACATATCTTATTGACAACATCAAGTAATTGAATTGGGTGATTGTTAGTGACGTGAAGTATCAGTGAAGTTAATAAATACTCTGATTATTCAACCTTTACGCATTGTTATTTAAACTTGTTCCAAACTACGCATTGTTATTTAAACTTGTTCCAAACAACTTACCTTAAAATGGCTGCGCCTAATGGTCATCGAGGGAGCTTAAATTAACAATTTTACACAGGGTTACTGTTAACGCAAGTCCTTTACGTAACAAGACAGCACAGTAATTTATACAAAATTTCAGGATATATTTTTAAGCTTCATTTGTAAAGAGTGTTTTCTTGTCGTTTAAAAACTTAGTGAAAAATTCATAGCGAAAAACTTAAAATCATGATCAACGATTAAACGAAACCGGACGATTGTGTGGACATTAGGTCAAAATAAAGTATGCTTCAAAATACTGAAAACTACACAAAGTTTTTTTAAAATCAAACGTTCAATGTTCACCCCTAAAATGACACATATAAACCAAAGGTGTTTTGAGAACAGCTGACCGTAGATGATGGAGTTGGCTATATATTCAGATAAACGAGATAAATAAAAATTGTCTATGTCTATGTCTAATCCATCATAGATAATAACATAACGTATTACATCTATGTACACTATGATGCATATATTAGCGCTAAATAGTGCAATTTTTACAAAACAGCACATGGCATTCGCATCTGTATACAGACGATTATTGTTGCCATGCCAATCTACTACATGTAGTTACTACGAACAATAAGTTTTAAAACAATCTATAATTTACCCGCGTAAAAAATTAATTCTCATTCTGTTTTACATGCGTAGGCCTACCTTAAGCTCATAACAAGTCCAAAAGGAAAACAAAGACTTTGTGGATGCGAGATGTATTTAAAAAGCGTATTACAATTTTACAGGCCGTTTCTAGAATTGCAAACAGAGAGATTACATGCTGGCTCTTTTTTAAATTTTTGCTGCAGGTGCCTCAACTTTATTGTATAATCATGTTATTTTATATTAGCTTTGATGCTGAACTGTCTGTAACAATCTGCGACAATTATTTTCATTTAAAAATTGTGTTTCGTTGATAATCAGCAGCAAGAAGATCGGAAAGTTGCACTTGGTTGAATTTCCACGATCTTTCCAGATTTTACGCAGTTCTCGCGTAAAACGTGTTTCTATTGTGGAAACCGAGCTTATTAGTCAAAAATTTTATAGCTTAGTGGCTTTTAGTGGCTCTTTAATTACATTCTTAAATTTATAAAGTCTGATAAAGCTACACAAGCCATTTCATAAACTGCGCTGTACACAGAAAGCTACACAAAATTTCAAAAGCAAAAAATCTAAAATTTTGTTAGCTTCTTGTGACACTGACACCCTGATATAAGCTGCAAGCGCAGTTCGTTCAGTTTATGCCTATATCTGGCGAAGCTCAAAAACATTTACAAAAAAGCAAAGTTACAAAGTTAGAATGACATTTTTCAGCTTACCACTTGAACTGTTGAAATGTGTGGCCCTTGTAATCGTCTTTAAACCTTACTCCTCTTAGGTATAGCCATGTACAGCGTTTCTACGCAGTCTGACTAGCAGGTACATAAAGGCCTATGGTATAGGCCTAATTGTCATGCCCTATTAAACAGAACTTGACAAGCACACTTGCGACTTCTGTGGTGAAGAAAAACACGTGCGCCTACATTATGCACAGAACTACACACTCATTTTTAAGCTGGAAATAGGCCTGCTAGTGAAAAGCTACCTGTAAACAGCTTCAGGTATTAAACCTGCAAAAGTATTTGAGGAAGCACACGTGAAATTGCAAATATGCTGGTGTTGAAAAGGATGCACTTATTTCCTGATTTATTATCACTCAAATTTCCTGTTTTGATAACGCCTAAATTTTAATGTCAGTTTTCACGCTGAATAATCATAACTAGTTCTCACTGCCACAGCAAAGTTTTAAGATAGTTTTCAATAAATTATCACGTAATTACTACTACAATATTTTGAAGTACAATACTAAATGTTTTTAAGTAAACTGCACAATGTTTTAAAAGAATTTCTCAGTTACATGGTACAATGACGCATTACACAACGAGCAAAGTGCAACACATCAAAACATAAATCTCGATAAATCCCTTTTGCAGATTTCGGTGTAGATTAATAAGTCGTTAAAATTAGTCTACTTAGCGAAATTGCGCTTAGAAAAGGCCTATTAATATGCACGTCGAAAGGTCCGAAGCGTAAATGCAAGCTGACAATAGTACTGGTACAGTCGATTACTGCCACATCATTATAACTGAAACTAACATACATACCTACACTAGATTCTAATTTCTTATACCTCTACTTCGTGTGACATCTGAAATTCTACCCGCGCTTAGTCCGCGTGGTTATTTACACGACACAAAAAATCAGCAGAGACTCTTAAGAGAAAACAAAATACTTTTTATTTGAATACCAGTGTACGTCACAAATCCGAAATCAAACTGTATACTCGAAGTACAGCTTAGAACTGTATAATTCAAACCGTGTTTACGATTACAAATTTGCTGTACGATGTTTATATTATCGTAATTATGGGATTTTATGCACCTGCACGAGTGAGCAAGACTGTCAATCCACGGTAAATAGGTAATCTGACTTGTAGCCATTTCAAGTGCACTAAATTCGTTTTTACATTTAGGCGAGTTGAATGTGGTGATGATGATGATGGTGATGATAATGATAATGATGGTGTGACACATTACGATGACGATAATAATGACGATGATGATGATGAGCATTGAGTTGTCAAAGGTAAAATTTCGAAGACGTTCACAACAGAATCTGTTTTAATTGGATGCCGTACAAACAGAAGTTCTCCAGCGAAAAGAAAAGAACGGGCTCGGTTGTGTATCACCTAATTTTAGCTTGCGTACATTTTGAGAAGTCTGAGAATATCGAGAAACGGCACAGATTCAATGAAAGTTGACGAATGAAGTGAATTGTTGTGATGTAAAAAATAAAAATAAAAAATAAAGTAAGCAGAGAAAAAGAAAAAAAGAAGTTATCATTGGAGTGACGAAAAGGACGAAAACTTTTACGAGTAGTTCTCATACAATCACTAAACACTAGCTTACTACAATGTCGTTTAAGGAAAGGACAAGCCTTGTGGAAAGTTAGGTTCATTTCAATGTTTGCGCAAAATGTTAGAAGGATTTAGTAATAAAAGCGCAATAAGTGTGTCGTGTAATTAACAAAATAACTTTAAAATTGTGATCATTTACGCGTGGACACTCCCATTTTGAACACCCGTTTTTCCACCAATGACGACGTTCATTGGTTGAAGAAAAGCACCTCAGTTTCCGTCAAAAGTGTAATGTTTTTCCAAAAAAATTGATAACTAATGTGTGATAGTTTTGCATGAACATTAGATAAGCTACAGAAGCTTGAATTAGTTTAAGCAGCTCGCTTACGGACAGCCACGATGATCATGCATAAAGTCACGAAGTCCACCAGTTACGCCATAATTCTCAAGTGAATGCGGGTACCACCGCGTCTAAAAAATTTTATTTACAGCGGTAGTATAAACTAACTATGCTTTATACACATTTTTTGCAAATTTCTTTGTCTTGTTTTGTAAGTTTGAGTGCTAACAGTAAAAAATGTAACGTGCAAAGTGACTTATCCTTTCCTTTAAAAGTAAAAAAACCATGTTGAAAGGTTTGTCACAAGCACATATTGTTACGACACGAGGTGCCCCTACAGATAAGAAAATTACATCTGATTTTTTTGCGAAAACGCTAAGAGCACACTGCCACTCCACAATACAATGCAGTCCTTAAGAAACGCTAGTCCACGAGCATAATTATTTCACTATCACTGTATAGAACTACATTTTCTGTTATAATTATTATGCAGCCACCTAGATTACTACCCCGTGATGAGGCTTGCTATTTTCACCTGTCTGCCCCTATTGTGCATCTGGTGCCACGTAGTTAGCAAAACCCATTAATAGCTGTTAATGTACCGAACTATACAAATGAGAGAATTTTCTAAAAGCTCGAGTATAGGTAAATGACAAATTCCTTATTTTTGCCAATGCAGGCATATATACATGTAATAATAATTATTGTTATCGTTATTGATTAAAGATTGGACTGAAACCAGACTTGACCAAAAACAAAAAGAAGTTAATATGAAAAAGTTGAGACTTAGTTTGGATTTGAACCAGGTACTTCTGCGTTACAAGGCTAATATTATAATCACTAAGACTTTTTATCCGTGAGCGGATGTAGGAAAACCCATAGCACTGATTTTCATCATCATCATCATAATTTTTCATAATATTTTAGGCATCCAGTTTTCCACTTTTTAATTCATGTTAACGCGCAAAGACAGAGAGCTACAGTCACATAACCTGGGGCCTTCAAAGCGGTATAGTAAACGGCGACTTCGGCCAAATGGTCAAGGACACTGGACATTTGTCAATTTTTCGATTACCATTCAACTCCAACTATGGCTTTGAGTTCAATTAATATTTTTGCATAGCTATTCCGGTAACGTGGAGATGTGCACTTAGATTTTTAAAAAGCTGGGATCCTTTAAAAGTCGGAGATAGGAGCAAAAATGCGGAACATTGAATAACTCTAAAACTCTGCTAAGTAGGTCGCGAAACTTGCAAGGAAGACAGCTAGCGCAAGCCAATAGTATAGTTAAAAAACTGGTACTGTTTAAAGACATGAGACAGGAACCAAAATCTGAAAAATAAGGGCGTCCAGTTTTAATGCATGTGACTCGCAAACGAAGATTCACCAAATTTGCAAGGTAGACACTGCAATAGGGGCCTTGAAAATGGTATGGTGAACAGTGATTTCTGTCAAAAGGTCAGTCGGTCAGTTTTTCGATTACTTTTCAATTCCTTTTAAGGTTTTGAGTTAAATGCATTTTATAGGTGTTTAGATATCGCGGGGGACAGGTGTACCTCGGCTTTCAAAAAGCTGGGATTCTTTAATACAAATCGTTCGAAAACTGAACACTGTTGTTATTCCCCTGTAACGATTTGCACGGTGGGATATAGTAATGCCTTTATTTGCGCGTCTGTCATCCATCTGTCTGTCAATGCAGTTCAATTTAATATATTTATTACACATCTGACGAAATTACATTGTGCTGGAACAACCAGCGCCCAATTACAAATATTTGAATAAAGCACGACGTGACTTATAATGTCAAGTTGTTAGTATCCGTGTGAAATTGAGAGACAGAATGGCGTGACAATAACAATGCTTATTATAGGTTCATCCAAAGCAGATCAAATGATGAATGCAAATGATACAACTCGCTGGCTTTGCAGTTGGCTTTCCAGTTCTGGAAACATACATATTCTATAACCTGTAAATGCAGTTGCTAGTATCCATCGGTGCGTTGTGCATCCGGCCGTGAATGAGTGTCCATCTGCCCATGCTTGCAGTTGTTGTATCGGTGTGAAATTGAGAGATGATATCGTTGTTTGTAAATGACGTAGCGCATATAGTAATGACTCCGTTTGTGCATCCATGTGTCATCTGTCTGTCTGTAATCCACTTCAAGCTTTGTCGACAAGTTTCAAGCAAATAAACTGTTTGACCCAAAGTTTTTATCTTTCACCTAGGGACAGGGGAATCATATCTATGTTGACGTCCTAAGATCAAATGTCGAGGTCGCAGGACCCAATATTACGTGTATTATGTAAGTGCAAATGATAGTATAACTAGTATCATGCAACGTTGTATAAATTGTGACAAGAATTGTTTCTGTAGCACAAGTAATTATTTTGTTAGTCATTTTCGTGAGTAGATATCAGTAATCATTCACGAGTGATAATCATTGAACATTCGAGTCTAAACGGTTGAATGGAATTTGAAGATTCAAATTCGATTAGTATTTTTACTCTAAAACAAATAAAGTAATATGCACGATCTTTGTGAGACTACTTTTTATTAGTGTTTCGCAAATTTATTCAAAAATCTTTAAAACTGAATTCGAATTCGTTTCGGAAATGCTGAAATTCGGGTTGATTCGAGTTTAAAAGTCACAAATTCGATTAGAATTTGCTTTCTGGTAATCAACAGAAAAAAGTCACTGGAAAAAAGTTTCAGAGAAAACTCACAGAAAAATTGCACTATAAAAAAGAAATAATCCTAAACCTGACTGTACACTAACATAACTGTAACTCCTAAATAGTCCTATTCCTAGCCAAAATTAATTGTGACTATTGAGGCTTTTTTCCTGCTGCTTTTTTATAGCCAAAATTGCATGCTCACCCTATTCGTGAGTTCACTATTATTTTGTTTTATAGTTGACCTGAACCCACTAAGTTGTTTCGATGAGTTAGGCCACAGAGTTCGGCTTTCATTCGAAATGAAGCAGTTTTTGAGATTCTGTATGAATTTGGCTTTTAATTAAAATGTATGAGCAATCGCGCCAAAAATCAAAGACATGTGGCTGACACACTCTGTCAAAGATCGCTCGTATTGCAAGATTTTTCGTGCCGTGGGTGCCGGATTTTCACTGGTCCGTGGCTACTGCATATTCCAAATTAACAAAAAATTTTGAAAGTAAGAGGATCAGTCTAGAAACAAAATTAAGAATCTTTGCTGCAATTGTGGAAGCTGTGTTCCTCTATAACTCAGAGTTATGAACAATCAAAGCACAACACAAATTCAGAAATTGAAAGAAGAAACTACAGGAAAACTCTGGGAATAAAATGACCAAAGAAAATATCAAATCAGGATCTGTATAATAAAATCAAGGCAGAGGAATGGACAACTAAAATCAAAGCAGTTAAATTTTGACAGTGTACTTGCAACTTTTAGAAAGTCACTGGAAGCTTTGAACCACAGGTATAGTATAATCTGCTTACTACTATAACTGTATCTACGATATGCTACATAGTGCTTGCTGGACTAGGCGTTGTTTACCTATCCTGAAATACTCTTGTTAATTCACCTAATAGATGTAATGGTTAGTCAACTTGGTATTGCTAATTCAAGTAATTGTTAGACTGCCTGTGTTTGGGAACAACTAAACGTGACTAATTCATTTAACCAAAAAATTAAGTAAATATTATGCAATGCTCAATTTAATTATAGTTCGCGGCCTTTAAGATAATTAAACCAAGTTAGTGATGTGGAGCAATTGTTGTCAGGTCATGGTGTCTTGCAGAGTAACATTAGTTTTTTGTTAATGTTAGTTGTTGCTGGAGAAAGCTAGCAAGGAGTGCCTTTGGTCATGTGATGAAAGTTTGGTCTAGCTACAATATATGCTTGATGACCAACTCTGTCTATTGGACAGCTGTGTGATGTTGATTCTATTGTATGGCAGCGAGACATGGACTTTGTCCGCTGGTTCCTTAGGCTCCTGACATCTTTCCACTGAAGTTGCCAGTGTGCCATACTTTGCATCTGCTAGTTTCACTTTGATACCAATGAAGAATTATAACGGAGAGCGGGTAACCCATTTCCAGTGAAATTATCAAGCGACGCCAATTTAGTCTCGTTCACCACATATGGCATGCCTAGTCAGGTCCTTGCCACTGCCTCCTGCCCTCCACCAACCAAATGCTTTCACACCTGCTGCACCCACGTCTCACTTGGGTCAAGCATAGTGTAACACGTTGGCAAAATGATAGACTTTGCTGACAGCTTTTATAGGTTGGTTACCACCGCCACTCAATGGGCCAAGCACTCAAAAGTAAAATAAGAGACAATGATGCTCTATATGACCTGACAAAATGGCGTTGTGACACCATAATTGAAAAATGACATTTTTGTAATCCTCTGGTGCACTTTCCTATCCGTCAGTAATGTACTTTCTTCATCTATGCTCAGTGGTTTAGGAGGTATAACAGATTTCTGGCTGCAGTAGGTACCATATTGGATTTGTGCGTACATTTAAAAAGTACCAATACTGATTTTGTTGAGGGTACTTGAGACCACATTCTAACAGAATCTGAAGATAAAAATTCTATTGCAATTTGTTAGAGGCTACTTGTTATCTATAAACACCAATACCTAGACTTCGTCCTTTTCTGGATCTACATTAAACCTTTTGAATGTATCAAAGGGACTTTTGGCGTAGACTGAAACAAAACAAAGTTTCCTTTGTTTAATAAGAATTCGTCATCCTCGCCGTTAACAGATGTGTTTTTTTATATTTTCAAACAAATTTTTATTTGTTGATTTTCCTCTTCATATGTTTATTGCTACAGTGTGCATTGCTATTCTCATGGCTTTCATATACACTTCTTTTAACATATGGTTTGTGTTGCTGCTGCAGTAAATCAATACTGGCATACCACTGTGCAGGTTCAGTTAGATCTGAGGTATATATTACATCAAGGACTCAAAGAAAAGGACGCATAGTGAATTTTCAGATAATTTCCATTTTTTGCAAAAACCCGTGTAACAGGAAAGTTCATTTCAAACAGAAACTATACAGTTTTTTATGGGTGTACAGCTAACGTCTGCTACTTTGCGAGTTGCAGGCTTGTAGCTATTGCTGACCATCACGTACAGTGAGCACTACATAATGTTTTTAAGAGTGCTTACTGGGTGCACCCAATTAATGAGATAAGATGGCATATGGTGTTGCAACATTGTATGGCCAGTTGAAAGTCAATTGGGAGAAGTTCTGCAGTAACGCTAGAATGACCAGGTCACATTTGATGTTTATTAGCTTTGCTGTAGGACACTTTGGTTCTAGCTGGCGACAGAATTTCCCACTAGGCATATGTGTGAAATGTGTCGTAGCAAGCAAAGCAGTTGCATTTTTGTGAGGAATGCCACAAGAAATTTTCCCCATTTTGCCCAGCATCTTCACTGTAAAATGGGCCGGAGACGCTGCTCAGTGTACATTTATCTTATTTTTCATACACTTAATTATATAGGTGAATAATTTTATTTATTTGTTGGTGACCTAAATTTTTGCACCTTGTTATAGTGTTTTTAAAATATACAATTGAAATTTTTATTGTATCTGATTTTATCTACATTTGTATGCTGTATGCTTATCTCAGTGTTTAAAACTATTTCCCGAAGCCACTGCATATCAGTTTTACATACCAGGTGTAAAACTGCGGATATGGAATGGCCTCATTGATTCAGCAGGTAAACAGACAGGTGTTCTTACCATCACGGCACCTGTTCCAGAGAAACAACAAGCATGAAGTGCACAGGACAAGTTTACTTCAACAAACCTCTGTCTGACTTTATAAAGTTTTCATTATCCTGGCATTGGACCCGGATTACTTGGCCTCCGAAATACGAGGAAATGAGGACCAGGGGAGTGACCAATCAGATCCCCTGGCGGCGAGGACCCAACATCGTTGTAATACTGTCGCAGTATTTTACAAATAGACTACTCAACTTTTATTATAGTTTGCAGTTTGTTTTTTGCATAGGTAGGTGTTATCCTTTACATATCTGAAAGATGCCTGCAAAGTGTGTCTGCTGTGAGAAGAAAGCATCACTGAAACGTCCGAAAACAGGAGAAAAGCTTTGCCAAAACTGCTTCTTTGATGCATTTGAATTAGAAGTTCATAAGACTATTGTAGATTCACAGTTATTTGTCACAGGTGAAACTGTGGCGATTGGCGCTTCCGGTGGGAAAGATTCCACTGTTTTAGCTTACGTGCTGAAACTGTTAAATGCTCGCTACGATTATGGGTTGAAACTGTTTTTGTTGTCCATAGACGAGGGCATCACAGGCTACCGGGATGATTCCCTTGAAACAGTCAAGAGGAACAGAGATCAGTATGAACTTCCACTTAAAGTTCTTTCATATGAGGAACTGTACGGTTGGACAATGGACGCGATTGTTAAGCAAATTGGTTTGAAAAATAACTGTACTTTTTGCGGAGTGTTCAGGAGACAGGCTTTAGATAGAGGTGCTTCCATGTTGAACGTTAATAAGCTTGTTACCGGACACAATGCGGACGATATTGCGGAGACTGTAATCATGAACATCTTGCGCGGAGACGTGGCTCGGTTGCAGCGTTGTACGGCAATCACCACGGGTAGCGATGGCAACCTACCACGGTGTAAACCGTTCAAGTATACATACGAGAAAGAGATTGTGATGTACGCGTATTTCAAGAAATTGGACTACTTTTCCAC
Source organism: Tubiluchus corallicola (assembly GCA_030141605.1). Taxonomy (NCBI): domain Eukaryota; kingdom Metazoa; phylum Priapulida; class Priapulimorpha; order Priapulimorphida; family Tubiluchidae; genus Tubiluchus; species Tubiluchus corallicola. The sequence continues at coordinate 1,239,221 of JAQGDQ010000011.1, read as the reverse complement.
CGAGTGTATTTATTCGCCGAATTCTTACCGCGGTCATGCTAGAACTTTTCTAAAAGATCTTGAAGCAATTCGTTCGCGGAGCATTGTGGACATCATTCATTCAGCCGAGAGCTTCTCCGTGAAGCAAGATGTAAAAATGCCGGTTCAGGGTATATGTACGCAATGCGGCTACATATCCAGCTCCACATTGTGCAAAGCTTGCATCTTACTGGAAGGTTTAAATAGAGGGATGCCCAAACTCGGCATTGGAAAAACCACAAAAGCTAAACAGAAGATTTTAAATGAATTAGGAAAAAACAAAAATGAGGAAAAATAGTGATGTTTTGTTAGAACTACAAAGCCTTTTGAATACGATATTTTATGTAGTTGATATGTTGCCTGTTTGCTGTTGCCTGGTTGTTGTTATTGTTGTACATAAATTACATTCACAAAAACACTAACATCCAATTTTAGTAATCGTGCCAGATTTAAATGATTATTAATCACTAATACAAGTACATTTCCACCGTGGAAGGTTTTTATTGCACTAATTTGATGTTACACTTCCACAAACTTTTGCTGGTTAATCTAAAGTTTGTATCACGCCAGTGACTGTTAACTATAAAATCCTTTCATTTCCAATATATTATTCTCCATTGTGGCTCACCCAGAATTACTAGTGCAAAATTGTGTTGAATTTCATAATATCTGTGCTCCATTCATAAAAATTGTTTAAATTTTTTAACCATTGTCATCTGAACATGTTCACAGCTTGCTGTGTTGACAGTGTATGAATTAATTATTTTTTATTTACAATTCAATTACATCCATATCACCTGTTGCAGTAGATTTTTCACTAAAATAAATGCTGTAAATAGACTGTATTTTGTACAAAGATCACAGTTTGTTTATGGCGATATTTTTGCACATTACTTTGCAAAAAATTTTGCTTGTTCTCTTTGGCTACTAAAGAAGTTCATGACTAATCCACAATTTGATTTGCTTCTGTTAATGTAAGCACAAATGTTCGTATTTCCATGGGATTCAGGGTCACCTGTAGTGGATCCACCTCCGTTTCTCTTAGATAGTTTGAATAAGCAGCTGTATAAAAAACATGAAAAAATGTCCGTTATAATGTACATGTATTTACGTTGTACATATATCGTACATATATCGGTGGCATAGAAAAAATGTGCCGAAGTTTAGACCACAGTAATATTAGAAGCAAGTGCCCTCAAAATTGAAATCTTATTAGAGATATAATTATCAGCATATTATACTACGTTTCTCAGTGAAAGTTGCAAATTTATAGTTTTAGTGGTTTTCAACTTATGAGCTGTTTGATGCAGAGGTACTAAAACTTCTGTATCTTTGGAAAAATCTAAGGGAATGACCTAAAATTTTTGGTGTTTGTAGGTAACATAAATGTGGCAATTTTCAAGTGATTCTGTTGTTTTCGTTGTATAATATCATGATCAAAACTTTGGCACATTTTTTGCGCCACCTGATATATGTTCTTTAAATAGTTCCTCAAGCCTAAATAGTGTATGGCAAAACAATAGAGCATTTAGTTTTTATCTTACCCATCAACGGTGACTTTGGAGTTCTGTTTCTGTCATTTTCAGTTTTCCAGTGCAACCGTGTTGCCTCACTTTTCACCTTATTTGCCGCTAAAGTCATCTCTTCTGCAGCTGTGATCTCAAAAGGATTGAACATCCTCTGCAAATCACATTCATGGATTGTATAATAATTAACTAGCTGAGGCTCTGCAAAAGATTTTGCTTATAAATGCACGCATAATCAACAATGCACGAACATCCTACATAGTGTTCATTTACTATTTTACCATCCTTGCACTTTAATAGGATATTAGATTGTATTTACATAATTACATAAGTCAGCAGCTTTTACTGGAGCAAAATTATAGGCAGGGTACAATTGAATGACATCAGAACAATGGCTATGTGTCAGCAGTTTTTCAAGCAAGATTCTTCCAAAATGGAACATCCCGATCAACTCGTAGCCGCCTTTCCTGGTGGAGACCTTCTAAAAAGCGACACACATTATCATGTAGCCCAATCCCACCTCTTTCCAAAGAGTTATAATTCGCCTGTCAAGATCCCCGCTAAGCCTTTTCGTTATGGTTGATAGGTGACAAAACATAATCATAAGTGGTTAAAGATTTCTCATCTTGCAAAATGATCACTAAGTCAAATTTCACACTTAATACCGGTAGTGAGACAGTTGCTGGCTTCGATAAAACTGGATCCTCATTGTTCTCATAAAAGTGTTCCAGTCGAAGCAGGACGCTAGAACCTCTCCACTGTTCTAAAGTTAGAACATGAACATTTGGTGGTAGTGCAAAATTTAGGCCTGACCACTGAAAGAAAAACAATTAGATGGTAAAATATTATGTACATTTGTATACATTGTACAACATAGTATTGCGTAGTAATAAAAATTCGAATGATCAGTTGTGGTGATCAGAAAATCACATTTATTATCAGTAATCTAATATTTATAGTCAACAATTTAGATACTACATGCATTAGTCAAAAATTTAGAATATCAAAAATTACTTCTATGTTTTCAGGTTTATAGGTATAAGTAATTGTTTATGTATGAATGGAAATTTTGATAAGCTGTTTTTATGTTTCTTAAGAAATGTTCATGTACAAAAACTAAAAAAAGTTTTACTTGATGACCAATATTTTGCTCGCTATAATCTGACATAAAAGTGATTGTTTTTCAATTGTATACAAAATTCAGGTACAGCAACTCAAAAAATGGCAAAATTAATTTCGAACTTGATATAAGTGGCGCCAATCTAGTGATATAATCAAAAGACAGTTTCTAATTTGAGTGGTAGTTTGTCTTATGTGCAATTATTAACTGTGTTCACGTTCAATTTTAATGGTTTTGTGAATAAGTTTAATGCTAGACTTTCGGCATGTCACGTGAGGTAGTCACATGCTTTTATAGCTAAAATACCGCCAATCAAATGTGAGCTTACGTTAGTTTTGAAATTAGCTGACCATTGTTGCTGAGTCATGGAACTATCTGTGAACGACATCCACGGAGCAAATAAAACTTTCTGGGCGAGTTTTCTGTGAGCCTTGGGTGAGTTAGCCACAGTGTCCACTATTACATAATGTTTGCCACGCGACACCAAGCCTTGACCGTTGGGTCCGGTCTCATTGAGAGGTTCGCCTACCCCTTTTCCATCATCTTCCAATAATCTTCTATGAACCTGTGGTGAGACGAAAAATGTGTTTTGGCATAAGCAAGGGTTTCCAATAACTTCTTTGAATTAACTGGACAATGATTTGCTATTAAAAACGTTTTAAAAGTGCAAAGTCCAACTTTTGTCATTCAACAAACATTATGGGAGCATTCAGTTTTAGTCAGCAGTTTTTTTTTTGGTAGTGAAAGAGAAACAATGGCTTCCATTCTTTCAGTAAAAGAAAGTGGGTGTCATAAATACGTCAAAAGAAATTGCATAAGATGTAGAATGAAAGTCAAGTGAGAGTTTCAAATTCTGCTGCACTTGGCTGAATGACTTGGGCTGATGAAAGTTGTGTATGAAGCTGCAGACTATAATTATAAGCTGCAGATTATCAATTATAATAATAATAATAATATAGTACAATATAATATAATGTAATATAATATGATATAATATAATATAATAATATAATCATTAATATATAATTATCATAATAATAATCAATTGTAATAGGAGTACTCACCGTGAAGCATTACAAAAATATGCTATAATGATTAGGTTTTTTACATTTTGAAAAGAAAAGTATTCTGCACTGGTCTTTTAAAATGCAGTCATTACAGCACAGGACTTGTAAGTAAGAAGTCCCAAATTCGAGTCCTGGACATCAACAATTTTTACAACTTTTCTGAGTGGAAACCATTAACATTAAACATTAATATTTAATTACCATTAATTCAATGGAACCATCTTGAATGCTGCCTCCACCTTGAGCTCTATCATTTAGGACTGTAAACTGATTTTTATTTGCAGCGTCCTGAAAAAAACATTTGTAATTTTAAGTTTTAAGAGCTTCACATACATGTTGTAAAATAGTAATATAGTTTAAAAAGAGGAAAGAAGAAGCTGCTGTTATCGTTTTCTTCTGTTTGTAGTCTCATTTCTCTCTATGAAAAAGTTAAAGTTAAAATAACGATCAACAGAAAATTTTTGGGAGTAGTATGTTCTAGCATGTGTCTGTGGTCCTGTGTTGGAACAGTTATACTACTTGTAAGAAAAAAGTGTTCATCTGTGCAGGCCTAGGCTATAACTAATTCTTTTGCTGTGATGCTGTTTACCTGTATATTGCTTACAGTGCATTCAGACTAGCGACTTTTCCCGCCCATTAACTCGTAAATGTGTTCAGTCTAAAGAGCATAACTTGCTATGAGTTACTCTCCGACAGTAAGCATGAGCTGACACTCCCTTCTCTATTCACTGCGAGAAGTGACGAAAGTAACTCGTCGAGGCGTTCACACAAGACAGTAAATCAACTCGCAGCAACTAAGAGAATTTGCAATTTCTTGTCGACAGTAACTCACAAAACATTTCACGCTTGAGAGTTTGTTGTCAGAGAGAAAACTCGCGACAGAAAATTTGCTAGTCTGAAAGAGCCATCAGTCACAAATCTTGCTGTTACCAAACATTGCGAAACATTTAGGACTAAAAATTTTTAAGTAGCTGGGCAACCAGTCATGTAACTTAAAGTAACAGATAGCTGAGATGGTGTAGTCAGTACTCATGAGTATGTGAGTTTGGGTATAATGCAATAAAGAAGAAGAATTCCAAATATGGTTTTCAAAATTGAGCTCTGATCTCGAACGGCCTGCTCAAAATCGCTGACTACTCTAAAGCGAGTTTCCCATCTGGTACTATATAAAGTCATCCAAGTTTGGTTGCCCAACCTTTTACAATTTTTACGTTGCACTCCTGCACTCACTTGCATCATTGCCTAAAATCATCCATGAATAATCAATCAATATATTATTCGATTATGTATAAAAATAACAGCAAGATTATTATTACTGTACCTTGATAAATATTCTACTGGTAACAGGATAGTAGTTTCCAGAAACAGGCTCTGTTACATTGAGTTTCCATGTCGGTCTAAAGTCTCTCCTAAAATAAGTAATACATAACATCCAATACATCCATACAATCCTTGTGTGGATTGTATTCTATGTTTCATGTTATATAACATTGATGTGATTACAGTCTTGTTGTACATAAGCCTAAGCTTGAATGATTAAGTAAGAGCTATGTACGAATAACTGTCAGAAATATAAAGCCTTAAGTACATTATTTCAGAAGTCCACACCTCTGTTTTTTCAGAATTAGAAATTTAGTTTATCAGCCACAAGAGATCAGTCCACACTGTATCAAAACACAATACAAGATCAATTACATAAATACAAAAAAGGAATACTAAATTCGAAAATTTGAAAAGGTTTAGCACCTCAACTGGGACTCGAACCCTAGACCTTCTGCTATCCAGCCCCTACATGCTATTTTTCAGACTTAAAAATTTACTCTATAGGTGACTAACGGTCTATAACTTCACATGTTTCTGTAAACTATTTATACTATAGTTGGCATCTTTCAGATAAGTTTGTAGGCAAAAGTTGCTTGTGGTGTGTTAACGCAGGTGAAATCAAAAAGCAAGCTCACCTTTGTTATAACAGTACAATTTTACTCACACTCTTTGTAACATTTCTCTACCATTTGCATCTGTGTAGTACATCCCCTTTGTGGCAAGTTTAGTATCAAAACGAGTGATGATCTCTTTTCCTATGTTGTCACTGAAATTACAAAGCCATCGGACGTTTAATTTCTGCATTAGATTTGATTTTAGCTTTAGCAAGATTGATCTATGCTAATGTCGTGCGTATGTAATTGGACCTGTAATCCAAAGCTAATTGGTTCAAATCCAGGTCTGGTTCCTGTTAATTATTCTTATTTACTTTTTTCAGACGGGGCACTCAATAACGTATTCCCATATGTCTGATAAATTCCTCTTTGTAAAAGGCTACACTCTTTCTAAAATGTCCAGTGACAAAATGCCGTAACAATGCTTCGATGGGAAATGCAAAAAATATGACAAAACACATTATTGTTAGGGTTGGAAACTAGAGACGTTACTAATTTAAGCAGAATAGTAAAAAGAACAGATGATGAATGGGTTTTATCATGTTAAAATTGACAAAAACTGGCTTCATTATGTTGAAACTGAAAAAAACTGCCTTCATCACTTTGAAACTGACAAAAACAGGCTTTATCATGTTAAAGTTGACAAAAACTGGCTTCATTATGTTGAAACTGAAAAAACTGCCTTCATCACTTTGAAACTGACCAAAACAGGCTTTATCATGTTGAAATTGATAAAGAACTGGCTTCATATCATTGAAATTGACAAAAAACTGGTATCGTCATATTCAAATTGAAAGAAACTGGCTTCAGCACATTGAAGTTAACAAAAACTGGCTCATAACATTGAAGCCCGCATACTTCACTTTAATACTTAAATGTTGAAACCAAAGAATGCAAAAACAAATGAAAATTTAGTTATATCAGTAGCAGGGTGAAGTGAAGAATTACTTGGCACAACCAAAGTTAGGCAATGCTGGCTTTAAGTTAGTAAAAGGACGGGTTATCAGAAAGTGATTTCTTAACAGTTTTGTCTGGGTATTTCCTTCATTGTGGAGGATGTAATTAATTTATTGCAACATTCAACACATCTCTGTTGCATCTGGCTTATTAAGCAGAAACCATCTATATAGAATTGCTGCCGAACTATATAAAAAGCTTTGCAAAAATGTAGATGATAAATTATGTCGTCGAAAAAACTTATTGTGAAATATAGGGCTAACGATAAGATAAAATGGCCACAAATCATACCTGATTGGAATTGGTCCTACAGTCCATTCAAACTCTGCCCAGGTATGACCTTTGTAAAGACGAATAACTTGACTCAGCCAAGGTGTAAACTGTTGCCTCACTTCCTGAACTATACTCCCCTATAAAATAAAAAAAAGATATGCATTACTTTACTGATAGCAAATTAGTTGTTACATCGCTCATATATAACATATAGTCAAAGTGTTACAACTTAACACATCAACTTCAGGCTGCATAAACCACTACAGGCGACAAAATATAAAATTATACTTAGATCGCGTTAAATATTAAAGCTACAAATATGGTCGTTTAGCTTTCTCTGGACTACTTCTCTGTGAAACTTTCTTCTCACTAATTGTTTTGCACACGAAAGAATGTAAATGTATGTGCCACCAATAAGATTCTCCAGCTTGATAGCTCCATCATTCTTACAAATTTTGGTTATTGCTTAGGCTGGGCAATCGTTTTTGAAAATAGATGTAAAAAATAGGGCAGTTGTGCCAACAGTGCAACCTTGGTTACATCCTAATCGCTTGCAACCAGGCTACTATTTATTATAAAATGTCTTTTGCAAAACTGCTTGGTACATATATACATGCATACAAGTGTATTGCTACATGCTCATTAATACTTAGGATCTCCTAGAAATGCTAGAAATTTCTGCTGAAATTCAGGGAATATCTTACATTTTAGATTAAATGCATTAAGTTAAGTACAGTTTTCAAACCTTTATTATACTCATTGTCACAGAGTCACCCAGAGATGTCGGTTTTGTTCCATTAGGCCTGAAGATGTAAGCGCCTGAAGCTTGTTGAGTGTCATTATCATAGATGGCGCCTCTGTACCAATAGAACGACTGGGTGACAGGAATGGACACCTTGCTGTCCAAGTTTGTGATGGACGTCAAGAGACTTGTGGTTCCATCAAATATTAAACTCACATGCTGAAATGCAGAAACAAACTTGAGTCGAAAAGAGTTTACAAGACCGATGGCCAAAAACTATGATGTCATTTCTCTGATATATTCCTGTAGTATTCTAGTGCATTTTACTAAGTACTAATATAACAGAGCTTTAATTGCTTCAGAAATCACCTGTTCAAATTTCTCACCTCATTTTTAATTTCTATATCATTTCCCAAATGTGCATTTGAATCAACTCTGGTTGCTGGGAATAGCCACTTCCAGAGTCCTGGAAAAAAGATAAAGCTCAATATTATAATCAAAAAGTTTAGCTTGATGAGATACTTTCTTGCAAGATCACTCCATGTTTTCATGCATAGAAATTAAATTTTGTTGGCTGGACATTAAGCCTAACCTCTTTACGATTTCTTTAGTTATGGTGGTCGAAACCAAAACTTTTTATTACTGTTAGATTAGGACTGTTAAAAAGACATATTGCTAAATGGCCCTCTCCAATGTGGCAGAATCTTGAATGCAATTATCATTTCTTTATCATTAACTTACACATTTTTGTCTGTAGCCGCACACTAATTTTAGGGGTTTATTTAAAGAGGAAGCTAAGGATTGTCTAAAACGTAAAAGACAGTGCTCTTTTTGCACTCACCAGTATCCTCTTTGAGAAAGAATGTTTGAAATCCAAGTGGGGGTAACTCCGCGTGAAACACAACTTCATTTTCTGCATGGCTGCTTCTTCCTGGTATCCGCTTTGTGATGTCGGACACGGGTACAACCTATTTTAAATAAACTATTATTGTCATCATCATCATTGTCATCATCATCTTTATCGTCATCGTCATCATCATCTTCTTCATCACCATCACCATCATCATCATCATTGCTGCAATTGCCTTAAACAAATTAAAATTACCTGTGATTCGACTTTTCCACCATTAGGCCCAGTAACTGCAAAACTGCTTGACTGCACAGGAATACGAATATGATGTGGTACAGTCCATGCAAGAGGATTGTATACAGTAACTGTAAACTGCAAAACCAATTTAAATGTGATGTGACACAGTCCATGCAATCGGGTGTATACAGTAACTGTAAATTGCAAAACCAATGTGAATGTGATGTGGTACAGCGTAGACAACTGAAAACAATGCAACATTTTCTTATTTCATACTTTTATAGCAGTGCCTTATCTTACAGTGTTTCACCTGCTCATTTCCCAACTGGGAGGTCGCGGGTTCAACTCCCGACCGAGTCGTACCAAAGACTTAAAAAATGCTACCACTGGTTCTTTGACCAAGCTTATTGAAGTAACATGTGGCCAATAATAATTGCGACTACCTTACAAATAAGAATTAAGTTATTTAAGGTGTTATCCCTGGATTATGTCCTTACAATTATTATTATCATTAACTTTTTTCTCAAAAAACAAGCAGGTCAATGGGAAACTGATCTCACCTGATTGTTGCTCTCACTCACTTCACATTGTGAGATGTTCAGTAAGGGGCAGAATGTCTGAACAGGAGGTGGCATATCCATTCCTTCTTTTGGCATCAGGTTTTTGTAGGCATCATTCACTGCATCCTGTGAGTTTTAAGTTTGTTTTAGCTAGGAATGCCAAAATTTGGTGAAAGTGATTTTATTGACAAAACTGCAATAGTGTTATTCAGAACTTGATCACTTTGTTCTTTTAAGCATCAATATATTGATCAGCAAATTAACATTTCTGTGCTACCTCTAACTAGCAAATCACTCAGTTAGACAACAATTATATGGATAAAGTTAAAACTTGATTAGGTCATATTCGATCTACTAGTAGTTAATTCAATAAGTCACTTAGACACATACGTCAATACTCACATTGCTGGTGGATTAGTTCATCAGTAGGTTCTCGGTTCATTGGTCAATATATTAATAAGTAAAATATTAATCAATTTTTTGTTAATTAATCAATAGTCGATTTGTTTGTCAAAAGAGTATATTTTTGTCTGTGACTTCGTCTTCCAACCAACAAACCCATTGGCTAGTGTTGCTAGGCATGCAACCAGAATAATGTTAGAAAATACTCTAATCAACTACTCTATCAGTCAGTCAGTCAGTCAGCTAGGCAGTCAGTCAGTTAGTCAGTCACTCAGTCAAGTGACAGCCAATCAAACAGTCTGTTATTCAGCCCAGCCAACCAAAACCAACCAAGTAAGAAAGCAAAGTCAATCAGTAGCACAGTTTAAATATGGCGCATGAGCAGAGACATCTAAGCTTATGCACAGGTGTGGCACTTAAATCTGTAATCGTTAGTCACCGAGTTTTTTACCCACCTGACATTCTGATATTCCTTCAGAGAGACGCTGAGCATAGTCATAAGCAACGTGCTGCTTTTCTGTTCCACTGCAAGAAGATTCAAGAAAAAAGATCCACTATTATTAATCTTACACTGGCTTTCTTAATTTTCAGGCGGGATACCACAATCATTATTTAATAATTCAATGGAAATTCTAGAAGCTTAGGGAACTGCAGCTTAGTGACAGAAGTTAAGCAACGCCGAGATTAGGATGGGTGACTTGCCATAGTGGTTTTGGCTATTTACTTCGGTAAGAGAGGATGTGTCTGAATGCAGTTTGAACATGGTCATAAGATCCAGTGTCGTATCGTAGCAAAGTATACTTGATAATGAACTAGATTGCAGTCCTGCTACAATTGGCTATATTAAGTAGGCAGGATTGCAACTTGCAGACTGACAAACAATATAAAAAACAGCAGCGACAACTCGGCTTGACAACTTTTTTGATTCAATGCAAAAGCAACAGGTTCTTTTTTGTAGAAGTTACATGGGAAAAACGGAATTTTAGCGTACATCTCAAAGAATTTCCCATACAAAGTTATATTACTTAGCATTACGCTTACTTGTTTGAAAGACTTTTGAAAAATTCTTAATAATTTAAAATGTTCACGCTAACTGATAAAACAGCATTGCATCGCCATCCCAGTGTGCACCACTGATTCACCACAAAACATTATTAATCTGATTTACAACATAAATTAACTTAAACTTTTGCTTCGTTAGCAAAGAGTGTGCTGTGAATACCTTGATTATTTTTTCAAACTTAATGCAATGAGATTTGAACTTGTTCCAAACGACTTACCGTTAAAATGGCTGCATCTAATGGCCACCACAGAGTTACAATTTACAAGATTTATACAGCATACAACTGCTGTATGCAATAAGACTAAATTTCAAACCAATTTTTAAAGTTTTATTTATGAAGAGTGTTTTCTTGGGCTTTAATTAACAAACTTTCTGTCTATATCGTCCTATCGTAATGATTACATTGTGCTAAAGTAGCAATCCTTGCAACAGGCCTATCTAAAAGAAAAAATAACTTGCGTTATCGCATCGTGATGTTGCGCCACACCCACTGCTCTTCTCAACATGTCAAGGTCATCATTGTCCAAGGGTCCAAGCCTGGCCAAAGCGTCAAGCTGTTTACATACCTGAAGAGACGGAAAATAAAAATGAAAACTAGCTTATTGGTTACGACAGTAAAGCTCAAATTTGTTTAAATACAACCAATTTATAGGACAACTCATTTAGCATTTGGGTTGATTTTACTGTTGATTCTTTAAACTCGGAAAAATATTAACAAAGAAATTTGCAAAAACTGCCTAAACAGTTAATTTATACTACTGCTGTATAGAAATTTTCAGGCGTGGTGGTAGCTGCCATTCACTTGAAATTTATGACGTAATTGGTAGACTTCGTGATTTTTGATAAGCCCATGGATTAAACTACTTTAAGCTTCTGCAACTTGCCTAATGTTCATGCAAAAATATGACAAAATCAATTAATTTTTTGTAAAAACTTGCTATTATTTTGATGGGAATTGATAGTGCTGCTTTTCTTCAGTTGATGAATGACATCACTGTTAGAAGAATGGACACTAAAGATAGGAAGACCAGCATTTTCACTCCATAATACCCACTCAAATAAAAATATATATGTACGGCACAAAAAATTTTGGTGAACAGACATTAAAGGAGTTAACATGCAAGCATGGCGATGTCATAATTGCGACAAAAAGTTGCACAAGATGAGGGTGCGACACAGTGGTCTAGGCACTAGCTAGATTTGTTATGCTAGAGAGAGTGTACAATAGCAGTTACAAAGACCTTTCTCTGTTTCCATAAAATAAATGACGCATTAACGTGACACAGACGACTTAAGTTTTAAATAATGTTACAAACCGTATGATGTTACAAAATGGCAGTAAAACACCACAATCAACTTTTGACGAACACTGACAAACTCATGTGAATAAAAAGTCAGCAGGTGTGCAACTTACCTGCAGAAAATTGTTGGTGTTTCTCATGAAAAGCTTCAAGTTTGGTCGACTGGTAAAGAATCCAGTCCAGTAAGTGTGTGGGCCACTTGCGTATGGGAAAAAATCATCACTTTTTGTGGTCCAGTATCTACCAGCTTGATTCAGAGCGTAGAGGTAACAAGATGGCGTCGAATAGAACACGTTAACAGTGCTGCCATTGGCTTGCTAGATAAAGAAAATAGTTGCGTGAAAAGTTTGTAATAATGTCAAAGAGCACATACAAGTGATGTTAAATCATCTATGTTTAACCACCATAGTTTGTTATTTCCAGGAACTCCTCTAAAAATTGATGAATGGTGCTGTGTATCCATAATCAAAAGAAAGAGGTAGTTAATCACAATAAGGTTCATTAATATTAACATCGTTAATACTAATAAACCTTGTTGTGGTTATTTATTTATTTACTTTTATTTTCTTTATTTTGATTTCTTTATTTTATAGCAGAAAACTCTTGTGATCACATCTTCTTTGTGACATTCAAAAATGATTTTCAAAAAATTATCACTTTCTCTGATAACTTTGTTTTAACCAAAACACGCCTTGATCCAGACTAGCTTTTTATGCTACTTTTAGGCCAAGTTGGGATCTGACCAATTTATTATAAAAGCGAATATTAAGTTTGGGCAGTTTTTATGTATAAATATATATACATATATATATAATGTATATATTCACACATATAAAGTGAATCTAGGAAACGGGTCTTAAATATAAACTGCATATCTTAAAAAAATAAGCAAGTTATCAAATATGTGTATAACTTGGCCTAAAAGTAGCATAAAAAGCTAATCTGGTCCAAGGCATGTTTTGGTTAAAACAAAGTTATCAAAGAAAGTGATAATTTTTTTGAAAATCATTTTTGATTGTGAAATTTTGAATATATGTATATATATATATGTATATAACAGGGCCAAGTTATTCGCAGTAGACCCAAATGTGGTATATGCCTACATGAATCACTTAGTTTAGTGACAACTCTGTTTAATTTAGTATTACAGGTGTAAAGACAGATAAACTCACAGAACGTTTACACAGTTTCACTGCATTTACTTACCCTTGCATTTACATAGGCTATCAGTTTGTCAAGGTTTTTGTACCATTCATTAGCATTTTCATATTGAAAATCACTCCCCATTGTCATTATGATGTGGTTCGTTGTGTAAGATTCCGCCTGTATTTGATAGGAAGGTTTGTAAAGCTTATCAGCACAACTTGTAACTTAGCATGAAATCTTGTAGCTTTAATAAAAATAAATATTTTCGAAAAATGCCTCACACCTTGAAATTTTATATTGCTAAATAGACACACCAAAATATTGTAATTCTAATTTTGGGACAAGAACATTGCAAAACACAAAGTCCTAAATGATCTAATAGAGGTCTCGCTCTAACTGTTATTTTAATTTGCAACACCAGTTTATAATGCTTCTTTTAATGTTCTCAGATATCAGCATGTTATGCACTTTATACTAGTACTAGAAGTGTACAGTGATGGTGTCGCCATCTTCTACAATTATTATTATAGGCTAGTGCTTCTTTAACATCAATTAAAAATATCAGATTGGAATTCAAATTTTGTGTAAGATTTAGTTTCACACAACTTTGAGTCACAGCTTTGTAGGAAATGTACGAAACTTAAATCTCCTCCATAATGCAACAGCCTCCAAGTCTGTAACTCAGTTTACAAGTTTAAACGACTGACAAAAGACAAATAATGTTCACAACTCAGTATTGAACTATGAACTTTCTCAACTCCGGCAAAACATGTTACCTGTTTTGTTGCATATTTAATGAAGGCATCTACTCGTTCGTCAACATTGTAATCATGTAATTTCCTGTCATCCTATAAAAACAATACATTGCTGGGAGGATAAAAATATATTAAACTTTAAATTATTTTAATCAATAGATAAAGTTTCACCTCAGCATTTTTATCTGACGTCATGTGCTATACAATGCACTTAAGACTTGTCTATTGGCATCCCTCTGATGGGAAGGATTTATGAGAAGAAATTGGATTGCCATATATAAAAGAATTGTATAAATATTTGCAGTGGGGTTGCATCTGTTAGTGCTTTAAGTAATTTATATCAAAGAGGAAACTTTTTTGCTCTTTCAACACTGAATTTGATCAGCATTGTTCAAGCAAGTAAATTGAATGACATCACAGTGCGGCAACCGCAATCACTGTCAGTGTATGTTTTTTTCTTAATAATTAATATTATGACAATTACGCACAGGGCAGTCAGTTCACTCACTGGCTTACAGATCGACTCAAATGTACAACAATGATTCAAGTTCATTCAACAGGCTAGAATGTTCTGTAGCAGCTGGACGTGCAGTGCAGTCATGAAAAAACAACTGACTTCAACTTTCAGTATGACTTTGACTATGAAAAGGTGAATCTAGGACACAGGACTTAAATTTAAACTGCATATCTTAAAAAAACAAGCAAGTTATCAAATACAAGGCAATTAGCTCACGCACATGCCTACAGAATGACTCAAGTTCATTCAACAGACTAAAAAGTCAAATTATCAAACACACATTTAGCTTTTCCATTTCGCTATTGCTTTTGTCACCTATTACTGAAAAATGTTGTCTTATCAAACGGAACGTATTAAATGCACTGGATTTATTAACCGAATTTTCCTAATAATAGTTTCTACGGGGGTAATTCTGGGCCGTGCGCGTAAAAGATTTTATTATCAGCTGGTTTTATTATCCGCAGTTTTACTAAGGGGTGACTTTTGCAATGCGATTTTTATGCATTTCAGAATCCAGAAACTCAATGGCAGGGTCTGCATGATGTCAATGTTTGTGGCAGGACTGGAATCTGGCTGATTGTCAAAGCCAGAATGAAATGGAAACACATCTTATAGACAATGATAAGGTTAAGAATGCATACAGATACCTGCAGCACAATCAAATAATGCAATGATTAAAAAATTAATTAAAACTGCTAACAGATAACTGAACATGTTCCTACCATGATGGGTGGGTCAGCACAGAATTGATCATAACAGAATCCCGGTGGAGGATTGTAACCATTAAACAAAGCTCCTGTGAATAGATATGCACTCTCGCCTGAAAAATAGTAGAATTATGACAATGATGAAGATTACGATGGTGAAAATGATGATGATGAGAATAACAATGATGATATTAACGTGATGGTAATAACAACGATGATGACGACAGCAATGATGATTGCTGGCATTGTACAAGAAGTGGGCCTATCAGCGGCAATAAGCTGGTGATACTTTTGTAATTTTACCCACAAATAAAATTCCAAACTTTGCCAATTTCTCACAAAAATGGCAAAAAATGAAAAAGTGCAGATTTTATACCGCTGGTTTTCAAATTTTAGAAATGCATTAAAAGTGCTAGCTGTTGTAGATCAGTTGAACTTGTATTCCTAACTTATCAGTATTACAAATTACTGTGTTTACGAGCCTTGAGATTCACATATTTTTCTAACGCACACTAAAGTGAGTTATGCCAATGTTAAGAAAGAACTCTTTCATCAGCTATTTCAGCCGCTTTCTGTTATCACAGTGCTGAAAAGGCATTCCAAGCATAACGTGGCAAAAACAGACTAATTTCGTATGATTAAAACAGAATATTAGCTGCTTGTTTGGAGTTGGGTTGCCAGGCGGCTTGTTTGAAGCAAGCAGTTGTGAAAATCTGCCATTACCTAAGTTGGCACTTCCTTTCCAAACTTGCTCCAGAGTTTTTGTTGCTTTCCTGTTGTTGAAATCACCATAGTCCATTCTTCCAAAGAACAAACCATCAAAACCCATCTGAAAAATAAGGAGCATACAGTAGCGTACAAAATTAAAGGAAAACAGGATGCTCTTTCGTATTCTACCACATTTTAAAGTACGGTAAAAGTATAGATTTTAACACCTATAATGCCAAAGTGATTCTGATCATTGAACAATATATTAAAAACTTAATTAACGGCGGGTGAGCAACTAGTGCATCGCAACTGAACATAATTTTCAACAGCACAAACATTCCAGGAGTTGTTGCACACAATTGCAAGAGCAGAAATTGAAGTACAGTGTACAACATTCAGCATGATACATAAATCTCTGCAAATATTAAGTTTAAAAGCTTAAATGTTACGTCTACTGCTATACTTGCCCATGAGCTCTTAAACATGTGTGCTATATCAGAATTGAACTTCATCTGAAAGTTCTGAGAGATACAGCACCTGTTTTTGTGCAATGAGTTGCAGGCGGTAGTGCCCATCTAACTAGCGAATGGCGAAATGCATGTAACAGTGAAGAAGTACGGTGCTTTTTCAATAAAAAAGATAAAGTGCATAGTTATTTTATATAAGTAAATAATTTGTCGATAATCACCCTTGCAAAGAGAGAAGCTTGCTCCCTAGAATGTCCAAATGGATCGATCTGCCACGTGACTCTGGGAATTCCACAATCACCAAATACGGTTTTGAGGAATCGAAGTCCAAACGACATGTTGTCAATGATGGCACTGTAGTGGGTAACTGCTTCGTCGTTCATAGACCACCCGCCACTGATGAATTCCAACTGTCCTAAGCAGTTAAAAGAAAATTCTTTGTAATTTAATATATACTCACACCGCCTGGTAAAATGTCACCGACTCACCTAAAAACATTGTATCAATCTTATTCACAAGATATGGTAATTATATTTTTGCTGAATTAGTAAAGCAGTATGTAGGTGATTCGAAATTTTAAGACAAATTTTTCTACCTTTATGTAAGTAAATGGTTTTCTTGTGACAAAAATGTAGCATGTAAATTCTTCATCCATCATATGTAGATGCATTATAGAGGTCTAAATTTTTCCCTGCTTTTGTTTGGGTTTTTCACAGTGGTGCATGTCGAATTCACGGAATAAACGCTAGATTATTGAGTATTTTGAAGCCAAACTTGTTCAAAATGATATGTGAAAAAATCCGGATTGAGTACATACTTGAGCCACGGACCTTTACATGGCAAGTCTAATGCCATGACTGCTAGATTACTAGGTACATGTGATTATGGCACGATTTGTTTCAATTCTATTAGCTCACCAACCAATTCAACATTTGTAAGTGCTGAAACACTGGGGTTGAATAGTCTACTGTTCATGGCATTAGACTTGTAATGCAAATTCTTGGTTCAAGTAAAGGCTTGGGCCCGACTTTTTCGCATTTCATTTTGGACAAGTTTGGTTTCAAAAATTCAATAATGTGGTGGATGTTTTTGTCATATAATAATAATTAGAATTATAATAATGATTATTGTTATTAACAATAATCTTGAAATTAAAATTATGAATAACGGCATATTGAATCTTTGTATTTTTTAGCCTTTAACAGTTAGAGTTTGTTTATTGATATCTTTTTACCTTCATTGACAAGTTTCTTCACTGCATGTTGCTGCATGTCGTGCAATTGCCTCCAGTATCTCCAGAAAAAGGCAGTTTCAACATAGATGAACTTTTTAGCTGGGTCCTTGTGTAGCTCCTGAATGACAGAATCCAACACAAATTGCACTGCTCCGGCCTGAATAGACTTATTTGCTGTAAAAAATATGCCGTGAGTAGTATGGACCTTTTATCTCTGTGTAAATCTGCTGCAACTTTAACCAGAAGTTGACATAGAAAGTAAAGTCTATACTACATTGGATCTATACTACAATTCTTCTTTATTAAAATAAACTTTTAATCATTGTGTAGTCTTTAACTGTTTTTCTGGGGTTGTTTTTGTTCGGAATTTCCTATCAGCGACTTCTGTACTGCAGTGAATGTTTATGTTACCTTTGCAGTTGCTACTTGCAATCACGATATGAAATGAGAATTTGTCTAGAAAATTCCTTCCAGTGTAGTATTTTTTGGACAGTAAAATATAGTACTTTTTGTACTATTTGCTATATATGTACTGTGTGATAAAGCTGCAACCATAGTGCATTTATAACATTTTTGATACCTAAAGGAAATTTTCAAATCAATTTTTTTTCTTTTTACCTCCAAAGAAATATTGATCAACGGTTTTCAGCCAGCCTACGTCATCATGAGTGTGTGGAACCAAATGAACATTGAGCATGTGTTCATCACCAAGATTGCAGCTCTGAAATTGAACAACATGAACACTGATTATGCATTCAGCACCAAGATTCAGCTCTGAAATCGAACAAAATGAACACTGAGTATGTGTTCAGCACCGTTCGTTACCAAGATCACAGTTCTGAAGTTGAACAAGATAAACATTGCGTATGTGTTCAGCACAATTCATTACTAAGATTTGCTCTGAAATTGAACAAGATGAACATTGAGTACGTGTTCATCACCATTCATTACCAAGATTACAATTCTGAAAATGAACAAGGTGAAGAATAAGCATGTTTTCGTCACCATTCAGCACCAAGATTGCAGCTCTAAAATTGAACAAACTGACACTGGGCATGTGTTTACTATTCATTAATAAGACTGCAGGTCTGAAATTAAACAAGATGAATGACTAGCATGTTTAGTATTGAACATACTTGTGCTGTCGTGACTGGCATTTGTGAACTTACATTATAATAAAAAATAGATAAATAAGTAAATGAATAAACAAATAAACACACACACACATACACACACAGCAGTCACTTCCGACCCTTTTCTCATCACTAGCTGTTCGAAAATGCAATTTCTTTTTGCCTAGGCCGAAATTTGTGATCTGAAATTTGAGGAAAATGTTGTATTGCTGTTATACGTTTATGTAGACAACTTGACAGCTTGTTATTAGTCTGTGACCGTGACTCGGTCATACTACTATTAGCTTAGTTAACAAACATTAGCAAGTACACGAGCCTAATCATTCTATTTAGCCAAATCAGCTGTTTAAGCAAAAACGATTGTTGACATTGTCAATCTGCCAATAATAATAAAGATAACAGACCTATTAGAACTTCATAATGAACCTGATGAACCTAGTTAAACCTAATCAAAAAATAGAAATCAGAAACATTTAAAAATGTAGTATAATCTAAGGAGAAATACTTTAAGATTGCATGTGTCTTAAAGCTCTTTTTCTTGGTTTTCTCTTCATCACTTAAACTCAAAGTACGCTTTTTGCCAGTTATGAGTGATAAATTCATTGAGTCAAAATAAATATTGGGAACAATCGACAGTTTTAAGAAAAAATGCATTGAACATTTATCATACGCATGGTGCAATAGCATGTTTAGCTATAGTTATTATTAACGCACCGCAATCAGTTCGAGCTCACCAGTCTATAAAAGCCCATTACCAATCTTACCTCATAATTGCACAATATTTTGTCACTCAAAACACGCGAGCTGCACAAAGCTATAAGAACACAAACAAGCGGAATTCTCAGAACTTGCATAATTTCGTCGTTCATGAAGAATTTTATCTGTAAAATAAATAGGCGTTAGTAAATAAACCTATGCATTACGTAAGTAAAATGTACATGTCACCTGGTGTTCTTTTGCGCGTATATTAGGCCGTACAGTAATAATTATAATAACCATCGATCTTAGTCAGCATTGACACGCACACAAAAAGAGCAATTTTATTAATGTTTGAAATCAAGTTGCGCATGGAAGGTGCCATGTGAATTTGTAAAAACCTCCTTTTTGAGCTACAGACGCTCTGTTGCCATGGCAACGCGTGGCAATACTGCCTCAGTCATTCACTAGAAATGTTATGCTTTAGTTTGATAATAACTTCGACAAAAGCGTTTTTCGAGTGGGCTACACGTCAGATTTGCTGCCTAACGTAACTGGTAAAAAAAGCACAACATTGCAGGTTCGCCTCTCAATAAAGCTTAGATTTATTCTCATCATGATATTCTTTACTTACCAAGTACGGAACAAATAGGATGCTGCGATCCCGAGGTGGCACAAAAGTGAAGAAAGACGAGGTGATGTCCAGCGATTTGTTAGCTACAGTTAGGAGTATTCCGTCTGCATAAAAAAATCCGACTTTTTTCTTTACTGAGTCTATTTAAACTTTTTTAAAATTAGCGAAACTGATTATTATTAAATTTTCTAATTACTAGAAAACTCGCTGGCTCACAGCACTGAACATAAAAACAAACTAGAGTTCTTGACAACAGACTGCAGAATGTAGCTTTTATTAGTTTACTGTTTTGATACATCTAGGACTTTGTATATGATGTATGAAAGGTCGACATGTGATTTACTTACAATAGGTAATGTCTAGTGATAAAACCTGGGGCAGTTGCATAAATAGTTTAGAAAGATACTGTTTAAGAGTTAAAGGCTATTTGTGTAAAAGCAGAAAGAGAAAGAGCCAAGTTAGAGAAAATAAATTGCATTACTTCCCAAATAAGTAGAACACTTATTTTTCTAAGCTGCTGATATACGCTGGGATCGACCGTCGCCAAATACAAATAATTCAAAACAACCCAGTGAAGGGACACTCATGATACTTTACGGTAGTTTGCAGCAAGCAAGTGGCCAGATTCCAGTTGGTAGAGCAAATAGCAGTAATTTACGTAATTTAAATTAATAAAATTCGATTACAATATTTTATTTTGATGTAAATTATGCTAGACGCTCACTTCTCTGTTATAAAACAAATTGCGTATTTTTATTGCGTTCTTTATGAAATAATTATTCCTGTTTCGGTAAAGACGAAATAGCTATATATCCTGCGTGAAAGACAGTATAAAGTAAAATTTCTTTTTTTCAAAATGTTTTAAAAGTATGATGTCAAATGTCATGTGAAATTTAATGTGCGTTTGTAATATTGTTTTATAAATACATTTTAATATTGTCTTTGTAAATATGTGCATATACGTACATATATACATATGTGTGTTACAATGATTTAATATTCGGTCACTTCGGTGAACTGATTTCAGATAGTGATAATTTGTGAATTTTAGAAAATACGTATAAACAATTATAATAGTATTAGGCTGTATAAGCCTGTTATTTTTACTTTACTGTCTTTCAAGCAAGATATATACGTATATGGAGGGCTGAATTAAAGGTTTCATGAGCCTAAGTCTATCAACAAACGAAGGGCCTAAGTCCCAGACTGTAAAAGAGACCCACGTTGTCGTGTATCCCGATACGCCTTTTTCTGAAAAGTCATAAATTTATAGTTAAATCAATACAACTTTATTAAAACTTTTTACTTAACTTGTTAAAAATCATGCCAAAAACGTTTCGACAGACTACTGCTGTCAATATCAGTGGTAAATTTTACAAGCACACAACCAGTTTATATAGGCAGAGCCTATTATGCACTAATTAAGTCTTTAACAGAGCTAAATAGGTAATGAATATAAAGTTTTAAATTATAAATTATACGTTATAAATTGTAAGTTATAAATTTCTCTCCAAAATCCGAAGCAAATGCCAGCAAAACGTTTTTTCTGCAACGGTGGGCGAAGAATCTCCAAAAGTCATTTTTTTGCTCATTCGAGAAACATCATGTAGAAAAATAGAAAAAACGTCCTAGCGGCACTTAAAAAAATTATAGCTCTTTGAAAAGAGGAGAAACCGGGCTACAACACAACCTGTGTCCCTTTACAAATGCCTTTATCAGGCAATACAAATTAATATGGACAACTTTTTTGGACGCCCGTGTATGTTCAATGCGTTGAAGTACTGAATTTAATACAGACCTACTTTAATATAGCAAGTTCAGTTTTAATAAATTTGTTAAAGCGTTTACTAAATAACATTATCTGGCTTTAACTGGTCACCAGTGTCAGGATGGTACCTTTGCTGACAAATTTACGATGTCAAAAATACCAACAACAGCAACAACAATGGCAACAGCAAAAATAATGGCAACAACAAGATCGGTAACTGCAACAGCAACAACAACAACAACGACAACAGTAACAACAACAGCAAACAACAACAACAATAACAGCACCAACAGCAACAAAACGACAAAGACAACAATGATGATGCTGGTGGTGGTAATGATCACAACAAAAGAACGAGCAAGAAACAGACAACCATGGCAAATAACGAACAACAGACAAGCAAACAAACAAAAAACTAAATAAAAACAAATGCAACAACATTAGCCTCTAAAACTTTTTCAAGTAGGCATAAATATATTTTCGTAGTACCAAACTTTCTCTGTGTCGAATTTTCCTAGTACCAAACTTGGTCCGTACTTTTTTACCTTGTACCATATTTACTTGTACTAAAAATGCTTGACAAAACTTCGCTAGTACTGTATTTACCAGCACTATATTTTCTCTGTACCCTAATGTTCCCAGTACCAAAAATTTCTAGTTGCAAATTTTCCCGGTAGCAAAATTTCCTCGTACCAAAATTACCAGGTCCAAACTTACCTGCACCAAACTTACTAGTACCAAACTTGTCGCGCACCGTTTGAAAGACTCATGTAATTGACAAAGAAAATTCTTAATAATTTAAAATATTCGCGTAACCTGGTAAAGTGGTGCTGCAACGCCATCCCAGTGCACACCACTGGCTGTACAAAAAAAAAAGAAACCATATTATTGATCAAATTGATTGTATAAAGCAATCTAAACTTTCTCTTAGTTAGCGAAGAGTGTGCTACGAATGCCCTGATTATTTTTTCATATTTGTTGTTTGCAAATTTTTATCTTGTTGTCCTCACAGCATCAACGAATGTTCGTTTTGCTAGGTGCCTCGTCGTAAAAACATGCAAAAGCAGCGATGTAATGCAAGATAAGAAGATTTCTTACTTTTATCCAGAAGATGGTGCGTGGGGCGTATTGGTAAGCTACTGATACAGGGTAACTCACTGAAAATAAGGTATATACCTAAACATCAAAATACAAATCGTTTTAAATGTACTGAAAATATTTCCTTTCCTCATAACAATTCTTGAAGGACGTTCTAGTTATTTTTACGAATGAGAACGAGGTACTTAAAAGAGGTTAAGGATTAGGATTAGCCCAATCAAAGTACAAAAGGATTAGTCTAATAAAACTCATCTCGCTTGAGGAAACGACTTGAACAAGTTTCCATCACTTGAAATGACTGCGGCGTTGAAGAAAGCACGTAAAAGTGGCAAGCCTGAAAATTAACATAGTCTGCAAGTTAAAGGAAAGCCCACGCCTTATATGAGGTTAGGCATATATCTATGTTCGCGAAGAATATCAGAAAGATTTAGTAACGAAACTGCAATAAGTACTGCATGTAACTTATAAATCATAATAATTAAGTCGCGATCAATTCATGCTTGGGCACTCTCATTTTCATTGTCCATTCTTCCACCAATGACGTCATTTGTGTTTTAAAGAAAAGTTGCGCACTGTCAATCTTCATCAAAAGTGTAGATAACTAATTTTGTAATATTTTTGCCTCAACATTAAGTAAGCTGCATAAGCTGCAACATAAGTTTGAATTAGTTTAAAAGAAGATAGAACCACCAGTAACTTCAAATTCCACACACTATACATGTATAAGTTATGCAGAAGTCAAGACATACTTGTAGCCATTACAAAAAATTAACATCATTCATAGTATCTTGAAATAATGACACATTGTTTTGGGGAAATGTTGATAAATTTGAGATTTAAAGGAAGGCAGGATGATTTTTCATATACTACCCCATTTTCGAGTGCTGTAAAAAGTATACACTTTAACACCAATAATACTGCAAAAGCGTTTCTGATAATTAACGGCACGCGAGCCCAACTAGTGATGACATCACAAACTAACATAATTTTCAACATCGAAAGCATTCCATGAGCGTGTTGCGCATGCTTGTGAAAGCGAGAATTGGGGTACAGTGCTACTGTAAGAGATTCAATTTGTTGTACTAAAACTCGGCATGTTTTAAGAAAAAAATTCAAATTTCAAATTTAGTGTTGCACTCACTCATGAGCTGTCAAACGTCTGCAGTTCGTCACAAACTAACACATCCGAACTGAGATGTACAGCACCTGTTTTTGTGCAACGCTTTCCGAAATGCAGCCGCTAGTGTCCGTCTAACTAGCGAATGGCGAACTAGCGGCGCGAACGCGAAATTGCCTTTATGTGGTAATAATTCTTAAACGTAAGTCATTCTTTAAAAACAGTATGTTTCCTTTCAATATTTTAAAGAATAGGTGGTTTTGACCCACAGTTTAACATGGTTTTGCTTTAAGCAGCGCGAAACTTTGCTTACGAAAAGTCTCGAAGGCTCCCAGTTTATGTCATGATTTTCAAGTGAATGGCGGCAACCACCAGTTCACCTCGCCTGAAAATTTCTATTCACAGGTAGTATATTATAAATTTATGCTTTGTAGGCAGTTTTTTGCGAATTTCTTTGTTATGTTTTTCTTTGTTTACGTGAGGTAAACAGTAAGGTAAACGCAGTATACTGAGTGAGTTGTTCTTTCCTTTAACAAGAGATTTGAAGGTAAAAAAGCAACAAATTCTTAATCAATATGAAATGAATTTAAAAGAAACCCGAAAGTGCAGCACCTAAAGGAAGCCTTGTCATTTCAGTCACTGTTCTACTAAAACACCTAAATGTTACAGCACTTTTCATTTGCAAGTATGTACATGTAGTATGATTTATAAGTCTGATCAATTTCTTGGTTATTGTGCATAAAAATTGACTGGCTCACGTGCGTGGGTACAATTTATTCATTGTAATTCAAGTACAGTGTAGTACTCACTCATTGAACAGTAGAATAGAATAGAATAGAATAGAATAGAATAGAATAGAAATTTTTTTTTACATGGATGTAAATCAAAGTTATGAACAGTAGAATAGAATAGGCTAGAAATTTATTTCTTACATGGATAGTTAAAGTTGCATATAATGCAATATTTTCATGATGGTCCGTGTATGGTTAGTAGGGTTACATTAAATAGTTAATTTCAAATACATAAAATTGGACAAATAAAATTACATATTATAACATACATTGATTAATTAAAAGCCCAACCATTAAACATTAGGATTTTTAAATTGCTAATAAGTTTCACAAAATAAGGATTATTTACATTTATTAAATGAGGCATTCCAACAAATAATACTTTAAGACTTTAAAGGCCTATATAACTCTAACAGACATTGAAGTTTTTTAACGCATTATTATGATCACACAAGGAATTCATAGTTATTATGAAACAAAAGAGACTTATAAATTAAATAACTTACCTTTTTCTGATGAATTTCGAACGCGTGCATTGCCGTGTAGATCGCCATGTTTCGCGTCTTTAGCGTCAGTGAACGAAAACGAGGTACAAAAATCGTCTTTTGTTATCGATGTTTGTTTACTTAATCGTCTTTGGTGACTTAACGAATGTACTCACAACATCATTTGTCTCGCGCAACGAAGAAATGGCGGTTCTTCAAATTTAATACCGTTACCAACGAACTGATAAAAAATCAAAAGAAACAAGTTTTATACCACAAGTTTATAATAAAGTAAATTGAATATTCGTAATGAGAGCGGGATTTTAATTTGTAAAAACACTTATATTATAGTGAGGGTTTGATTTTGTCTTTAATTAAATTTGTTTTTACGCTTAATTTCTATTTTAAGACAGCAATCGAATAGCTTGTTGTTAACCAAAATAATGGTCCAAGAAAAGCGGAACCTAAACCTATTGCCTAGAACGCAACGTTCGAATCTGCATGCGGCACACAGCCAGCTTTATTTCCGCTTCCGGTTACGAATCACTGAGAAAAGCGGCTCGTTGTCGGCATCCTTTCTGTAGTAACCGAACACTAAGAGCCGACAATGTGATACGTCTTGTAACCTTGCTTCCACTAGATATGTTTTCCACATGTGTTACTGCTTATGAATGTGTCCATTGAGTTTAATCCTCGAATCATACGTATGTGTTTACAGTGTGTAATATTGGCGCCTGGTAAAATATTGTAATTAGTTCCCAGTCTGTGAGTTCATGCTCTGTGAATTCAATGCCAGACTTATTGAAAGAGGGCTCAGGTTGCTCAGAGAAAGTTTTTAAACTTAAAGACTTTCGTGGCCTTTTTACATATTCCAAAAATGTCTTTAAACTGTGGTGATCCTATGGTTGGTTTATAGATCTATCGTTTAAGTGAAGGCGTTAGCTTATAAAGTTCCCTTTTATCGTCGAATGACGACGCCACACTTTTTGCGTAAAAAACCACAAGAAAGTACTGACGTCACTTATGCCGCTTTCCAACACAATTATCTTCATTGCAGAACTGAATAACAGACTTTGTAAGTATTATGTTTATTATGTCGTCAAGTGGCCTATGAAATCTATATTGTTTCTTCGAAATATTTTACCCTTTTTGCCAATCACTAAAGTTTAACAAGTGGTTAAAACGTGCAAATAGTAATAATAATAATAGCGATGATTCAAATAATTAATGGCAAGAAAACAAAGAATATTAATTTTCGTTCAGCAGTGTTTTGTACTTTAAAAACGTTACTGTATCAGTGGTGTTTGCACATTGAAAACGTTACTGTATCAGTAGTGTGTAGCACCTTGAAAACGTTGCTGTATCAGTAGAGTTTTACACCTTGAAAATGGTAGTGTATCAGTAATGGTTTGCACCTTGAAAACGGTACTGTGTCAGTAGCGCTTTGTATCCTGAAAATGCTACTGTATCAGTAGTGTTTTGCACCTTGAAAAAGTTGCTGTACGGTAGTGTTTTGCACCTTGAAAACGGTATTGTATCAGTAGTGTTTTGCACCTTGAAAACGTTACTGTTCAGTAGTGTTTTGTACATTGAAAATGTTACTGTATCAGTAGTGTTTTGCACCTTAAAAACGGTTATGTATGAGTAGTGTTTTGTACCTTGAAAACGTTACTGTATCAGTAGCGTTTTGCACCTCGAAACGTTACTGTATCAGCAGTATTTTGCATGTTGAAACGTGCTACACTAAAAACGTATATACCTACAGCAGACGGAAAACATGTTATAAATACTTTAAAATACCCTTCTCTTCCCCTTTGACCAAATATTTTTATATCAGTCGCGAAATAACGTTTTCTTTGCATTCAGCATTTAATCACGCGCAATAACGTTTTCAGTAAGAAGATTAATGTTTTCTATCTTGTGAGCTAATCGACCCATAAATAAGAATTAGAGAAAAGATTGGCAAATGACGCATGTGTGTGAAGAGATAAATCCGAGCAATGGATGAAGTAATGACACTTTTGATTTCGTGCAAGGTAAAGTGGCTGTAATGTGTAGAGCGTACCAAAAAATAAACCCTTAATGGAGAAAAGATGGCGTTTAATTGAAGGCACCATTGTTCATTGTGATGTCATTGTTGACGTCATGCTGATATCGGGTGGAAAGAATTATCCAATTCAAACAATACTTAAGCATCCGAAAACATATCATTACATAAAAAAACGACAACAACGTCAGGGCGAAATGATCACTTCATAGGCGCAAGACAGCCACTAAAATTGGGAAGTAGGACATTTATTATTATTTGTCTATATAAATAATAATAAATAATCTATTCAAATAATTATACGTTTTCAGATTCGTTTTTAGATGTTGTTTTATAATTGCTTCTGTCTTGATGCCAAAGTAATGTACGTAAATATATAATATAATATATATAACCTTAACTGTAAAATTGTAGTGTCCTGAATCATCAATAAATTATTGCTATTATTATTACTATTCGAGTTTTAGTTCACGATCTTATCTTTCGACTAAGAAAAATCAACATTTCATTTTCACATTCAGATTATGTTGAATATGAAAAGACCTGCATAAAATTGTAAAGTGCACTTGTTGTTGGTAAATCTTGGTGGCCTGGATAAATAAAGATCCATTTTTGTTAATGTGCCTGTTATCATTATCGACACTGTTTCTACTACACATAGCTCTTAGTATCGATGAATTTCAGCGACATCTAGCGTGTAGGGTTTAAATTAATTGCTGCCACTAATGAAAATTAGATTCGCCTCATTAGTTTCTTTAATGATGGGAATAACTGATACAGCCCAGGAAGCAGTGAAAATAAAGCAGTTTACTCTGAATTAGATGTTGGGCTCATTAATAATGAGCACTTGTTTAATGTTTATTGACAAGTTACTATTGGCTCAGAACCAGCTTTGATCGTTATATTACGATTTTATTTTTGTGCAGTTTTTTCTGTAATTGAATTTTTGTACATATACATATACATTATATATTTATATATATATTTATACAATTTATAGCTGTAGCCTCTAAGGTCTATCCGAGGTACATAATAAAAAAAATCATTAAAATTTTAATGGGCGAGGTTATTACATATTTTATACACCATTTTCAAGTGAAAACACCATCTTCTAATTTCTAGAGGTTGTAAGTTCAGTGCTGTTAAGCGAACAAAAAACAAATAAAAAATGCAGCAATATGAGCCTCTGTAACTTGTTCGGGCAGGTTATATAAAATATATTTTCATAGTACCAAACTTTCCTTGCACCAAGCTTTCTCTGTACCCAAATTTCCTAGTACCAAATTTCCCCAGTACTAAACTTTCTTAGTACCAAACTTGTTCCGTACCATTTTTACCTTGTACCATATTTACTTGTACCAAAAAATGCCTGACAAAACTTCGTTAATGGCATATTTGCCAGTACCAAATTTTCCTATTACCAAACTTACCTGTGCTAAACTTACTAATACCAAACTTACCGCGCACCATATGTTATATATGTACCTCTCTGTAAATATATACACATACACGTATTGACTCAGTCATCTTGGCCATTTCTTTTGAACAAAGCGGTTAATCTGTCCCATTGAAGTACTTTCTTCAAAGAAACCCGAAGTTCCTGGTTTTTCCAAGTGTAAATTGTTGGATTCATAAGTGAGTTACAGTCCAACAAAAGGTAGCAGATTGACATGACAGAAGGTGGAATAATAACTTCCTCATTCTGAACTGTAATCACACTGATCACAAGGAAGGGAAAACAACACACAAAGAAACAACCAACTACTAAACTGATTAACTTGGCTGATTTTAAGTTACGCTTGTATGATGGTTCAATCTGGTTCAATTTCTGGTTCAATCTGCTGCATGTGTCATCAATATTATACTAGTGTTGATGAAAAGTAACACTACTGCAATTACACAAAAAACAGTTAACGTCAAAATGATTATTCCAAAGTGGCAACGCATGTGAATAAACAAAAAATAGATTTCCTGTTGCCGTAATATAGTAAGATGCCTATACCAAAAAGAGCACATCCATGAGCCAAATATAATCAGATGAACCATCCAGCTTTTCCATATTTGGCCGTATTTTAATGGGTATTTTATGATGAGACATCTGTCTATTGTAACGGCTGTTAACATTATTGCCGATTCGTAAATCAAGACAAGAGCAAACCACGTTAAACTTACACATTTGTATCTAGGCAATAACTGATTTTCGATTGACAGCGCGAGGAAGAGAAGAGAAAGAGAGAGAGAGAGAGAGAGAGAGAGAGAGAGAGAGAGAGAGAGAGAGAGAGAGAGAGAGAGAGAGAGAGAGAGAGAGAGAGAGAGAGAGAGAGAGAGAGAGAGGAGAGAGAGAGAGAGAGAGAGAGAATGAGAGAGGAGAGAGAACAAGAGAGAGAAAAGGGAGAGTGAGAGAGAGATAATGAGAGAGAGGGGGAGAGAGAGAAAGAGAAAGAGAGAAAGGGAGGGTGCGTGTGTGTGAGAGAGAGAGAGAAAAAGAAAGAGATAGAGAAAGGAGTAACAAATACAGAGTGAGAAAGAGAGAAAGGGAGAAAGACAATTATCCGGAGATATAGTCGATTCACAAAGTGACCACTAGGACAAACTCTGAGTAATTAGCCAAAAAAAGTGTAACGCTATCCGAATTGTGCAGTTTGCTTTCTCCGCCACTAAGTATCCCGAAATGTGCGAAGTTAAACGTTTTTTCTCTTATGCAGGAACAAACGTTCCCTTGTAATTAAAGGAAACAATGGAACAAGTCACTCAGTGTCTTGGGTTTATTTTACTATTATCACTTAAACTTAGAAAAACATAACAAAGAAATTTTCAAAGAACTGTCTATACAGCATAAATTTAAAACATATTACATTTGAATAGATATTTTCAGGTGTAATGGTTGCCGCTTTTCACTTGAAAATTGTGAAGTAACTGGGAGACTTTGTGAATTTTCGTAAGCGCTTCGTGACTTTCCGTAAGTGTGCGCTGCTTAAACTAATTCAAACTTCTGGAGCTTAGCTAATGTTCACGCAAAAATATTGCAAAATTTGCTATCTAATTTTTTTAAAAAAACTTTTTTACTTCTGACGAAGATTGACAGTGCGCTTCTTTTTTTAAGACGAATAATGTCACTGGAAGAATAGGCATTGAAAACGGAAACCTCCAAGCATGAAGTGATCGCGCCTTTAAAGCAATTTTACTAGTTACGCGAAGCGCTTATTCCAGTTTTATTTCTAGATTCTTCTAACATTTTTTGAGAACATTGAAATAAGCCTAACTTCCCAGAAGGCTTGACTTTTCCTTTAAGCATGAAATATTTTTATATAGTTTCTCATACTTCAATCCGTCTGTCCAGCACTCAACAGTAGTTTTTACTTAATTTTCAACGGCTGTTGCGCGACTGAAATTTTGTTCATTATTAAAGACAATTCTTGAGATCAAAGGTCAAGGTGGCAGCAGCGTCTTACCAACGCTGAAAGTCGCATACACTCCGTAACGAGTTCTTAATAGCGTGGGACAGAATGACAGAAGAAGGCGCCCGGAAGTAGTTTCCTTACTGGTCACCCATCCTGTTACTCATCTCATTACCCGATACTAAAATACACAGCAGCTATTTCTCTTGTTTAACTGCTCCTTTAAAATAATGGAATGAATGAATTCAATCAAACTGGCTTGGAAATGGAGTTCCTTGCTAGAGATTACAGAACATTTGCACGCTGACCAGCTTCCTGCACAGAAAATGGCTTCGTCAGAAAGCTATTTGAAAGGAAACCATTTACGTGATTCAATATAATCATCGTTTACCCCTTCGCTCCTCCCCCTCATCAATTTGCTTTGAAACTGCGGTATAAGTAAAATATATATCCACTTGCTGGAATAATTTTGTGTCTATTGATCAGAGAACCTTGCTAGGTTAGGGGTGCCTGGTCAGCGTCTCTGGATGGATTCAATTAATTGTCTTCACGTATAAAGCTTTATGTATATAATCAAAATTGGCTTTACAAATGAGGTTAACGGGACCATGTTGTGGTTTTATTTTTTTATAAACTTTGGTACTCCTTAGTTTATGGTTGTGGCAGGACCAAAACCTATGTCGCTATCAAGGACATATTTATGGGTGAAACAGTAATGAGCAGTGAGGCAGATGAAATTACCCACAAGAAACTCTTCCTAGCAATCGCCATCCATTTACTAACCGGACCTAGGTTGCTTAACTTCATTATCAATACGCACAGCTATTCCACTCACCGAATGTGTCGCTGGAGACGTAATATTCACGCCTATATGGCTTCAGTAGTTCCATGTATGGCTGCATATGTGGCTTTAGAAACTTGAATGCTTGTTAGACCAAGTAAAGTTTAGTGGCTTCAATTGTTTCACGTGTAGTTTAATGTCTGGTTCAATGGCTTCAGTTTTTGCTACTCAGGGTTGTTTAAGCAGGATGTCCGAACGTGTGATTCTCTATATGTTGTGAGCCCTTTCAATGG
This sequence comes from Tubiluchus corallicola, assembly GCA_030141605.1. Lineage (NCBI taxonomy): Eukaryota > Metazoa > Priapulida > Priapulimorpha > Priapulimorphida > Tubiluchidae > Tubiluchus > Tubiluchus corallicola. Next base: position 1,207,393 of record JAQGDQ010000011.1, on the reverse strand, counting down.
GTTCATATTTGACTTCGTGCGTGACTTTATGCATTGCTTCCAGGCTGACTAGATGAAGTTGCTTGGGCAGCGTGTCTCTGGAGGCGTGATTATCGGTGGATCACGCCTGGCTTCAGTGGTTTCAATCAGCGCAATGCTTTCATCTCATTGATCTGATAAGTCAGATTATACGAGATTTAGTAAATTAATATCTGACAATCTCTGTCTAGTGGGGCAGCCATGTACATAATCAAGACTGAGTGCAAGGTCATAGTAGGAGTGTCGATCTGGCACAATAAAAGTGCTTTTGTGGGACATTCTGGAAAAAGTTGTATAGATCAGTTGATAGAAATTCCGCGAATGAAATGTTACTAAAGTTTTGTAAATCAGTCAATAGAAAGGTCTCAGTTACTAGCCGTTCCACAAACACGAATGCACTTTAGCTTTTCTCAACTAAACTTTGACCTGAGTCAGAGAGAATGTAAAAAATACGACGGAACCCCTGTTTTGCATACCCGTAGATGCGGTGCACCTATTGAAACAATTAGTCATTTTCTAATTAGCTGCCCGTTATATCGCCAGGCTCAAGATATGTTACTAAGCAAACTCTGTACTTTGTTAATTTCTCATAATATTAGAAATTATAATCTGTCAACAAATGAACTCATATTGATTACATAGTAATATTAATGTCATTCTCAACATTATGCTGTGTATGTAGCTATACTGCTAGTAGTCATACTGTAATGCTTCTACTGTTTGTTTTTTGTCTGGACTCTTCTAAGTGTTACGTTCCATTGGCAAGAACATCTATCAATTGTAAAACTCTCTGTTCAAGCCGTATTGTAATCTCTGTTATTTAATAAATCTACGTTTAAACTAAAGATCTACTGGTGAAAAGTAACCAGCTTTGTAAGTTTTAACTACATAGTTGGAAAGCTTCCACAACTTTCATTATGAGTTATACCGTGTAAACAAATTAATAAACCACGCTTGTTTCAGTAAAATCTAGTGTAATTTTTGTTTTTTATATCAATATTTCGACATTACGTGTTTTTCATCATATGTTGTTTATCCATTCGTAGGCACTGGACAGGCAGAATTCGACAATAAAAAGACTCCGCCCTCAAGACAGATAAACACAGCAGTAATCCAGCAAAAAAACTGGACACTGCTATACCAGTGGCTTGCCAGCACCACTCCCGTTCCAAGAACATGTAGCCAAAAGTATAGCATCACAATCGTAGATTAAAAATGTCGATGACAAATTCAATTCAAATTGCTTTCTGTGACGGTGCACTTACTTAAATGTGTTGATTATTTTTGCCATTATTTACCTAGGCTCGAAAGTGCACATCACAAAAGAAATTGAATTGGTTGTGGAGTTGAATTTTTATTAACCATCAAATTAAAGGTGTTGAGCCGAAACCCGAATTTTCCTAAAGCACGTGTTGTGCTTTCCCTAAAGTGTACCGTCGTTACTGTAGTGATATAATGTTTAGGAAAATTTACTGAACGACAATCTCAATCTGGATTAATCAATTAATCAATCTCAAATAAGCTAGGCATTAAATTCAATTGCTTTGTTTAATCTCAAATGTATAACGCATGAAAAACCGTGCACAGATCACTAAAACAAAACTACAGGGGTATACGAAGCCACAAGTATACCGGGGTATACGTGGCCGGGTTAACCACGTCAGAGCTCCAGTCCTGGTGTTACCTGCATCACCATTCCATTTCCATTCCACGATCATGGTTTCATAACTTCACATTGTAAACGTAACTACATCACTCCATTCCATTCCCATGTCCTATCGTTCCATACCATTCGATCCGTCATTCCATACGTCAAGCCATTTCTACTCCGTTTATATCATTTGAGGAAGTTCCACAATAGTAAAAATCAAAAACATCTCGATTAATTTCGTTAAAGAAATGTTCAAACTGACCAGTGTGAACAGACTTCAGGCATGCCTGACCACATGTTACGATAAGCTCAAAAACCAAATATCAACTGTACAAATAGATCGTAAGAAATTCACTTCCCACGACCTGTATTTAAAGTAACCAATAAGAGGAAGGAATGCATTAAACATAACTAGGTTACCTGTACCAATTTCGCAACTGTACGTTTACAAAATTAGACTGCTTCTTCTCTTGAAGAAGAACTTTAAGTTCAAATAATCTCAAGACTATAATGGGCAACACATAGCAATTAATCTAATTAATAAAAATAAAAATTGTTAGGTAAAAAGCAGTGTTTATGTGGATTCGCAGGCATTTAAAATAAAGGATCAAGCTTGAACAGCAGTATGTCCGATAGGGCAGGAAAATAGGGCGCTATCACACTTTCTTCCGAATAAACTTAGACGACCATAATCCCCAACGATTAGCAACATAACAAATGAAAAATACATTAATTTTTACTGCAACAAACTTGGTTTATTTATTTATTTACATGGTATAATTTAGTCTAGCTGGAAGAAAAGGTTTGTAGGCAAAACAATAGAATAATTGAGCATTTAGCAACGAATTTTTTTTAAGTCAAATTTAGTCGGCGAACTGATAGAATGTTATAAGCAGGATGTTGAAAAAAGCTTTTGGATTAACTAGTAGAAATGTTAAAGGAAAAGCCAACCCTGCTGGAAAGATAGGCTTATTTCGATGTTCGAGAAAAATGTTATAAAACTGCAATAAGTGCCTCGTGTAACTAGTAAAGTCACTTTAAAAATCGCGATCATTTCATGTTTGGGCGCTGCCATTTTCAGTGCCCATTCTTCTTCCAATGACTTCATTCGTCTTGAAGAAAATAGCGCTTTTGCAAAAAAATAGAAAACTAATTTTGAGATATTTTTGTCTGAACATTAGGTAAGCTGCAGAAGTTTGAGTTATTTTAAGCCGCTCGCTTACGGAAAGCCACTAGCAACGTCATAATTTTCAAGTGAATGGCAGCTACCACTACGCCTAAAATTTGTATACGGCGGTAGTATAAACGAACTTCGTGCTTTATAGACAGTTTTTTGCAAATTTGTTTTGTTAATACTTTTCTAAGCTAAATGAATTGCCCTATAAAATGGTTGTATGAAAATAAATTTGAATTGTTGTAAACTAATGAGCTATTTTTCACTTTTATTTTCTGTCTTTTCATTAGGTAACGTTAGGTACCCAGCAGAAGTTTGAATTATTATTGTGCGCGCTTACGGAAAGCCATGGCGCGCTTATGAAAAGTAACGAAGTCTCCCACTTACGTCATAATTTTTAAGTGAATAGCGGCAACCACCTCACCTGAAAAATTCTATTCAGAAGTAGTATATTTTAACTTTATGCTTTATAGGTAGTTCTTCGCAAATTTGTTTGGTACATGTTTCTAAATTTAAATGAAAACAGTAAAATAAACACAACACGTTGAGTGACGTCCTTTCCTTTAATTGGGCCGTTTTATATAGTCCAATAGTAAGAAGCTACTATACTGTTAACTATTACTGTTGTTAGTGCATGCAGAGCCTGCTTTAGCAATAACGCTGTATAGACGCACCCATTTTAACGCTAAGTCGTTTTAAACAAGTTTAGATAAGATTGCATAAAGTTTGAAAAAATAATCAGAGCATTCGCTAACTAAACAAAAGTTATACATTATAAGTAAGAGCATTGTACTTTTCGGTTAATCAGTGGCGCACATTGGGATGGCGATGCAGTGACGTTTCACCAGATGGCGCGTATATTTGAAATGATAAAGAATTTCTTCTCCAATTACAAAGTCTTTCAAACAGGCAAAAAATTGTATAATGATACGAAAAATAAGGTTGTTTGGAAAGTTCTTTGGGATTAAAACACCCTTTTCTTCCCCTTTTGCTACGCCACAGTTTATAAACTCAAGAAGGATATGTTGCTTTGCTCAGTTTGACTTCAAGGAGGCACTTAAATACTGAACGCATTCTTTTCAAATAGACAACGCCTGCAATGCAGAAACACATAAATCTTCCCCATGCGCTTTTCAGTTGATGCGTGAAACCATCACGAACGTGGCAGAGCTGCTCGTAAGCACTCCTTTGTGAGTTTTATACTGTATAATCATGTCTAAATTAACTAATACTTACCGTATTTCTCATATTTAAAGTACAATTAATAGTGTCAGTAAATTCAATGTCAGACCTATTTTTTTAGTAAAATTCTACTAACCACTTCAAAATCTGCAAATATACATATATTAAATAAACATATGCGCACATTGCTATTCTTTTTCACGAATATAACGATCGATGTTGCATCAATAAAACATAAAATCATCAGTCTGTTAAAAGAGAAATTAGATCTTAGAATTTTATGCTGAAATGTGTTAATTCTTGTTCGTTAAATAAGAAAGAAGCTATTAAGTACTTAAATTTAAGACTGAATTCCGCCAGGATACCTCGCGAAAATGCAACATGCAGTATTTCTACCATGCGGCAAAATTCCACACGAGGAGGACGCATAGCTTCTAGCTGGCGGTAGAATTCCTCACGAGGAACTACACGAGCAATTTTACCGCGCGTCCTCACTGCGAAATGGCCTTAGTCTCCTACCTGCTAGGCAAACTGTAAACTCACTGATAGGGGAGGAGAACGGGCAACTGTGGTGAAATCGGAGTGGTCGTGTTATCATATAGGCCAGTATAGGCTGCAGCCTAGCCCATCTTGAGAGATCCTTGCTAAAAAATTTAAGGTCTTGTTTTTTCTTGTATATTTCGAAATTGAAATTGTATGTATGTCTTGTTTTTTCTTCTTCTTGCATTGTATGTATTTTTGACACTAATAAATGAATATCTAAATATCAAAATACCTAAATATAATTTTTTTTGAAAAACGAGTATAATATTTCAATATTTTGCATTGCTGAATTCATTTAACTTAAAATAAAATTTCAACTTTATTTAACTTCAACTTATTAAAGGAGGCCCGTGAGTCTGAAAGCTCAATTTTGAAAAATATCTCCGTTTATGGTCTCTTTTTTGAAATAAGAAGCTCTTGTTTAAGACCCTTTATTTGTGATAAGGTGCCCCAGGTCATGTTTGTTTATCATCTTGCTAAACACTTATTTGTGAATTTTTTTTGTGTTTTTTTTTTGTTTTTTATATTTTGTTTTTTGCCCAGTTTTTTGGCTATACAATGTAAAAAATTCAGTAAGTTCACTTCAAGCTACGTAAATGTCCCTAACCCTATCACGAGTAAAAATATTCAAGGCGGGTGAGGACGACTTAGAAGGTGGCTCCGTCTGGGAAAGGCCCCCGTAATTTCAATAGCCTAGGGGTTCCTTAAACGGAGGTGTTTCTTCCATATAATATTACTGACCCCCGTCCTTAGTTTTATTAAATGAAACTCTTAGCTCATTTCTATTTGAGCTAGGAGTTGAGTAATTATGTGATGTAGTTATAAAACTAAATCAGCTGTCTATATCTTGGTTAGATCTTAAAGGAAAAGCAAAGGAAATTTTAAAGTATATCCCAACAGACTTTCCATACAAAGTTACATTAGCCAATTTATATAGCCACTCACAGTGTCATAAAACGAAAACAACTTTTATCAAAAACTTATAAAATGTTAAAAAGCATGTCACAGACGTTTCGACTGCTTATTTATTTGTGTAATCTGTCACTGATGAAGACGGCATTTATATTACTTAACATTGAGCTTATCTCTGTAAAAGACTTTAGTAGGTTATAATGTAACTGGAACAGAAAATTCTTAGTAATTTAAAATATTCACACCACCTGGTAAAAAGACACTGTAACACCATCTCAGTGTGCACAACTGACTCACCAGAACACATCATCGATCTTGTATAAGTAATTTAAACTTTTGGCCAGTTAGTGAGGAGTGTGCTACGAATGTTCTGATTATTTTTTTCAAAGTTTAGGCAATGCTATCAAAACTTATTTCAAACGATTTACTCGATTTACTGTTAAAATGGCTGCCAGCACCTGACGTTTAAATTTAAACCGACAGTTTAAATTTACAAGTTTTGTACAGAGTTACTGCTAATGTAAGCTCTGTATGCAATAAGACAGCATGTGAGTGATATAGACGAATATTTCAAGACGAATATTTTAAGCTTTATTTATTAAGAATGTTTACTAGTTTTATTTTCCTTTTTCTAAAAGGTTTGTTCCGATTTGGAATAGTTTACCAGAAATTGTAAATGATGTACCAATGGTAAAAGCTCGAAATGCAAACTTTCTTAATGGCGATTAAATTATGTCGATCTCAATGCTTTCTTAGTATTTAACAGGCATATGTAAAAAGAGTTTGCTCTTTGTGTCTCCCCACACCGCTCCTTATTATTATGTTGCCTTTTGTGTGTACATATTTTAACGTGTATTGAATGTTTTTATATGACGTATATGAGTGCACGTATGCGCACATATTTTAATGTATGTTGTTTACTTTTTATTTGGTGTGTAATAAACTTAAACTAAAACTGTAATAATTTCTACATTAGACATCCGTATGTCACGTTGGACGACTTTCTAGCAGTAACAATTTTAGTCCCATATACATGTCGTGTGTGCTTTCTACGTCCATATGCACGTTGTACATAGTACAATTTAGTATGTGTGCCATCGACGTTTGTAAAATGCTAACATACCACAAGTTGTTGTCAGCATACATTGTGCAAAATACCTTGGTAGTTAAAAGAAGTTCGCCATGCAGTTCGTCATTCGCTAGTTCATTGGGTATGAGTACTAGCTTCTGCATGTCGGAAAAGCATTGCACAAAAAACAGACGCCGTACCTCTCAGTTAGAGGTGTTCAATTGTGACGTAGTGCACAGTTTGAAAGCTCATGCGTGAGTATAGCAGTTCAAGGACTCATGCGTGAGCCAGCAGTAAACTTAAAATTTGAATTTTAAACTTAAATTTTTTGTACGCCATACTAAATGTTGTGCAGTAGCATTGTACTTCAATTTCCGCTTTCGCAAAAACATGCAATTCGCTCCTGAAATGTTTGTGCTGTTGAAAATTATGTTCAATAGTTGGGCTTGCCCACCATTAATTAAGGTTTTAACCTACATTTTAAAAATCAGAAATCCTTTGGCATTATTACAGGTGCTGAAATGTATACTTTTTGCCGTACCTCAAAATTGGGTGGAATATGAAAAATCATCCTGTTTTCCTTTAGCAAATAGTAATTTTCTTCCGTGAAAGAAGAAGAAGACGAACAGAAAGCGAAGAGAATCGAATCTGTAGTGATTTTATGAACAGCTGTCGGCAGTTAAAATCTCGTCAGTGGTCGTCAAGATTTGGCTGTTTATATGTTTCAGTATGAAGGACGTTACTTGGCTGTATTCAGTGTATACTGATGTGATCATTACGTGTCATGTTTGGTCATTTGAACGAAGAAAATGATTTGATTTATTGCTTAAGCACATTTTTTACGGCCGCTCGTAATTCTAGTAAAAATAATATTAAGAATCGTAAATTCGACGAAAAATAAATTACTCCGCAGTTTATTACGATATTATATCGGATCTTTTAGCGGGTCCAGAGCAGCTATTGTGAAAGATTCTAGAGATAACTGCTAGAGTAGAAAAATTCGCTGGCGTTCTGTCACAAATGCACAGATCTGCATGGAGAAAGTAAATTTGAACTATTGTTGCCAAAAACAGTGCAGAATGCCACAACAGGATGGAAAACAAAGGAAAAGTTAAAGTTTGGGTTTATAATAATATAAAGGAGCGCTACGTGTGCCAAAGTAGTCATGACGCGAACTTTCAAAAAAGTTGGATACATTGGCAGAGAAATCACTACCATTTACTAAAAATTATAGCACGATTTTGTTAATCCAATGACGTTTTTCAAGGAATGAAGAAATAAAGAAAAGAATATATGTCATCATCATCATCATCATCATATGCCCATTACGTCTGTTGTAGACACTGGGTAGGCAGAAATCTAAAATAAAAGAAATCTGTCCTCGTGATAGATAAACACAGCTGTAATCCAGCAAAAAATTGGACGCTGCTATGTAGTGTCTTGTCAGCAGGACTTCCGATTGAATGAATGAATGGACGGATAAATTAACGAATGGATGAATGAATCATTAAATGATTGAAAAAATAAGTGAATGAATAAATAAACAATGATTAAAAAACCAACAGTCGATTTAATAAATGAATAAACAAATGAATAAATAGACGAGTGAGCAAACAAACAAACAAACAAATAAACATACATACATACATACATACATACATACATACATACATACATACATACATACATACATACATACATACATACATACATACATACATACATACATACATGCATGCATGCATGCATGCATGCATGCAGGCAGACAGACAGACAGACAGACAGACAGACAGACAGACAGACAGACAGACAGATAGACAGACAGACAGACACACACACAAACAAGCAAACTAACAAAAAACTCCAAAAGAACCTATTACGTTGCTTGTAAAAGACATGCTGCTATGGCAGCAATGCAGCCCGCAGTCCAAAAGGAATCTTGCGTTAACTGCATTTCATTTCCTTCAATTCCATATGATTTTCAATTTATTGTTTCACAAAAAACCCAAATTTTCCTCAACAAATTATGTTTATTTCTTTGCAATTTCTTCCTTTTTCATGTACGCTTACCTCGACCGTTGTAATCAATTTTTGAACATTTTTTGTCTAGCAGGACAGAAACGAGTTGTAACATTGGGAAACGGAGTCTTGATATTCATCTGGTCTGTGATTTCGCGAGAACACCTTTAGTTCACGATAGGTAGCACATACCAGCTTCAAGTTAGACTACTTGTTGAACCATTGAAAACGTTATATTCTCTTGCTAGAAGATTACTTTACCGACAGGTCAAGTGCTAAAGGATAAGAACACACAAAACTAAAGATTCATCTTGAAACGTTCTGTTTTCTTACATACAGGGCTTGTATTAGCAGTAACTTTAATTTATAAAACGTAAATTTAAACTGACCGTTAGGCATAGCCATTTTAACGGTAAGTCGTTTGAAACAAGTTTAGTTTGAAACAAACATTGTAAAAAGTTTGAAAAAATAATGAGAGCATTCGTAGCAAACACTTCACAACTAAGCAAAAGTTTAACTTACGTTATATTGTCAAAATAAGATCAATAATGTGTTTTTGGTGAAGCAGAGGTACACACTGGGGAGGCGATGAAGTGCCGTTTTATTAGGTGGCGCGAACATTTGAAATTATTAAGAATTTTCAATTATCAAACAAGTAAGTGTAATGATAAAGTAATATCTCTTTGTATAGTTTTTTGGAAAAGTTCTTTGGGGTATATTATAAAATTCCCTTGTCCTCCACTTTAAGCAAATTCGAACATTTCCTCTCATACAGAAGGTGAAGGAAAAGAAAGAAGTCCTTATAATTTGTTGAGTTGGAGCTTACAATTAAAAATTGTACAAGACTAAAATTAATTTTAAACTCTGACAGGCCTTCGTTGTTATTTTGAAAATGAAGAGACGTGCAGATGGTGGTAGTGATTACGACCATAGATCAGCATTATGAAGAAATGCATGTGTGGAGGTGATTACGACTGGAGATCAGCATTCCTGCTTTCAAATCGTAAATCAACATTTTTATGACGCGGCGTCTTGAAACTGCCTCCCATAATGACAATTAAAACTTCGTAAAAGAAACTTAATGGCGCATGCGCTCAGCCATCTTGAATTTTTGAACAGAATTATGACCTAGGCGCCTTAATTTTCTCAGTTTTTGCGACGATGATAAATCAGTTTGCGGCTGTGCGGAATTATTTGTTTTGTCAGGTTTATTAACCGACGCACAGACACACAGACAGTCTTTTGTTTTTATTTCTAAAGATGCACGGTAGCCATCATCGGCGACTTCAGGAATTCGCCACTTTATGGCGCACCGCCGACCGCTTTACGACCGGCATTTGGGACGCTTCTAACATTAGCCACACAAACAAACCGCAATTCAATCATCAGTAGCAGGGCCGGGCTACCATAATGGTTGCTGTATCGAGTTAATGACTCGACGTAGTGTAATTTCTGGACAACGGTCAGCTGGTCAAGTTGGTGGAAAACAGCTGCCCAGCGCAGTACCTTGAAGTCAGAGAAAATTTTCTGTAGTTAGAAAGATATTCATAACCACAATAAATCCTTCGTACATTTTTAGTTATCTTGCTCCTTCGTTATATTTTTGACAACAGGTGGCGGGATTATATGATTTTTAATGTGACCGATAATTGGTTGGTTGACTGGTTAACTCAATCATTGTTTCTTTTTGTTGCTTATTTCCGTGTGTTTCCCATTCTTCCTTTTGTTCTCCTTTCTTCCTCTCTTTAACTATTTATTTCTCATTTCTTTATTTTTTCTCTTCCTCTCTTTAACTATTTATTTCTCATTTCTTTATTTTTTCTCATTCGTTTGCTCATGTCTTCATAATTCAGGGCTGATATTCATTCAAATATCATCAATAATTGAAGAAACATGAATTCTCGGGTGAATGAAAGAAAGAAAGAAAGGAAAAAGAATGAACGAATGGGTGAGTGAATAAATGTACGCATGCACGAATATGTATAAATAAATAAATAAATAAATGAATAAATAAATAAATATACGAGTGTGTAAATGAATGCATTTATGAATGAATGATTGAATGTATACGTAAATGAAAGAATGTATGAATAAACTAATCGATGTATGTTTGTATGAATGAATGAATTAACAAACGAACGAACGAATGGATGAATCAACTAGCAACGAAGATAATGAAAAATGAATAAAAAACTTTGTGAGTTCGCGTAGTCATACCTTAACACTATTCTCACAGCATCTGTTAATTTGCAGCGTATTTAGCATTGATTTGTTTATTTACGTGTTTATAACATACGTATGTAATGCGAATCATATCAATCAGGTTGAGATATTCTCTGCCAGGCATCACAAAGAACCGCGTATGCATTGTATGCTCACTTTCAAAGACGCCGAATTAATCAATCCAGGTTTCCCTGAAATGAACATCAAAAACAGTATCTTAAAAGCAGGCAAGATTCTGCATGTATTCATCGACCTGTCACGGTAACGGCAATTCATCATTCACTGCCGTCACCGGCACTAGACTTTTACAGCCCACTAAAATCTTTTGACATACCGACCGAGTTTGTCATTGAGTGGCTATCATAGTTTGATTTATCACCATAAACTTGCTATACGTAATTATGGAGATGTAGTTGCAGGCGAGGATTTGGCGCTGCTGGTGTCGAGTTAGTTCCACGAGAAAACTATCTAAAGGTCTTAGCAACAATAGACAAAGTTTGAAAGAATTGTCGATAAAATTATAATTATACCAGCGGTGCACATTGGGATGGCAATACATTGCTGGGTGGAAATTATACACTACATTAATGTATAATTATAATTTCAAATTACGGATTTGCGGCTGATAAAAGACTCGAGCAAAAGGCAAGGTCTGTTTTCCATTTGGAATACTCTGGGAGTCTAGTTGCGAGTTACAAAAGTAGTCTTTTTTGGTGGACTAGGCACAAACGTGCACTTTATTGGTAAAATCTTAGGACGATTAAAGCTAAGCGGACTCTAAAAACTACGTTCTTTGAAAGCCGACACAACTTTGCAATAGAAGCTTAAGATAATAACTGTATAACAACTCTGGGGCAGGATTCAGTAAAATGTTCGTAAGAAAGTTCCTGAGAAATTTCGTACACAAATAGTTAAGAAGCTCGTACGAACTTTCGTAAGTTCGATTCAGAAAAACTTCGAACAAAGGTCTTATCTATTTTGTTCGTAAGAACATTTTGCGCTGCCGTTGCTAAAAATCTTCATGGGTCCGCGGCGCGTTTGTTTACTTCGGCGCCGATTTTGATATGTAATCACAGCACAATAGTAGAAAATAACACTCTCTTGACTCTTTTATCAGCACCGTTCATTAGATTTTAGTATTAGAGGCACATATGTAAATACTACCTCAGATTCTGTGAGCACATTATAAACACTAGGTAGTAGGTTACTTAATACTAGACGCGTCATTCTAACTTGCTCTCAAGAAAACATCTCTAGGCCTCTCTTGCAAAGTTTAAGACAGGTTTATTTTGTGTTTCTGTTTTGCAAAATTGTATAAGCTCTAGTTCTTGCACAAAGTTACAAACAAATTTAAGAAGATTTTTACGAAGATTGGCTCAGTGAATCCATGCGTAGCGTTAAATAGTTCGTATAAATTCGTTCATAAGAGCCTTAGTGAATCCGATCCCTGGACTGATGCTTAGTGACAAGAATTAGAACGATTAACAAAAAAGAAAAGAAAAGGAAAGAATAGAATAGAAAAGAAAAGAAAAGAAAAGCAAAAAGAAAAGAAAAGAAAAGAAGAGAAGAGAAGAGAAGAGAAGAGAAGAGGAGAGGAGAGGAGAGGAGAGGAGAGGAGAGGAGAGAAGAGAAGAGAAGAGAAGAGAAGAGAAGAGAAGAGAAGAGAAGAGAAGAGAAGAGAAGAGAAAATCAAGAAAAAGAAAGGAAAAGAATGGGAAAAAGGAAAGAAAAGAAAAGCAAACAAACGAAAAGGAAAGAAAAATGCGACATTTCAATCCACCACTGAAGAGTATCTTCAGGTAATATAACAAATAAAGAGAAAATTAAGAACACGTGAAACACAAATTTTTAATCTTCTTTTATGTGTTCTTAATAAACGCTTTTTTATTTTTCATCTGACGATAATTTTCAGTGGTGGATTGAAAAGTTGTGTTTTTTCTTGTCTTTTCTTTACCTATGGATGTTTTATGGGGTTACTAACTTGTGAATAACTTTACAGAGCTGCTTATCTCGCCGTGTCGTAGTTTTTGTTCATGTAATACAAAACTTTGTCATTTACTCGCAGTGAGGCGAACGATTCGTATTACATTTTTATCAAAATTTGGGTTCTGTGTCAACTGTAAGCACGTATATTTAATCTATAAACAGCAGCTTATTACCATCATTTCAGCCGAGTTTTTACATTGTCTTGATCGTCATGCCTTGAAGTGTGGCCATCACGGATTGCTTTTTCCAAAAATTTATTTCCGTCCGATATACGACTGATTTCTCGACGGTCAGCTATTGTTTCATTAGGAAAAGCTCTTTGAGTAGATGATGTCGACAATGGCACAATATTACATTCTTACCATATTAAATAGAGTTTTAAACGACACATGCAGTGAGTTGGACAGGAAAAAATAAACAGGCAAATAACCCAATGCTTCGCATTCCGGATTAATTTATTTTAAAAGTAAAAGTTGTTAAAACACCTAGGAGTTACGCGTGTTGCTCCTTTTTTTATCAAAGATTATTACGTAATCATAATTACGTAACGATCAATAATTTGCGAACATTAAACGTAGTCTTAAGCTGTTCCTAATTGCTTTTAGTACATTCTACTCGAAAATATACAGCTGTTAGTAGTAATAGATTTCTATTCTGTGAAAAAATCATTTCGTTTTATGAAAAAAAATTATGAAATTGACGTCTCGTACAATACGTTCAGCTAGGTAAGGTAAACGTTAAACAAACATTGATCTTTCCTAAATCATAGTTAAATGGAGATCCAGTTTAAAAGCCAGTAAATAACCATCACATGGCACGTGATCATCGCCTGAACTTTTCACCGTTTCCATTTAATTAATGTCTTTCATGTGTAATTATTGAATGTCTCGCGTTGATTAATCATTTTATAATTACTGAGTTTTCCTCGGCAAATTGTCAGGTCGTATCCATAGGTTTGTTTAGGTATAATTTTCTCTTTTTTCTTTCTTCCCATCTTCTAGCTGTTTGTATTTCTTTCCTCCCTCTATAGCGCCCTTTCTCTCTATTTCTTCCCTTTCTCACCCCCTGTTTACGTTTATTTTTCTCTTTCTTTCCTTCTCACCCTTTTCTGTCTTTTTCTGTTTCTCTCTCCGCCCTGCATGGAGAAAGTCTCTCTCTCTCCTTTTCTTTCTCTGTTTTATTTCTCGCCTCTCTTTTTGTGCTTCTTTCTCTCTTCTTTTTCTTTTCCCCTCGCTCTGTATTTTTCTGTTTCTATATCTCTGCCCTCTCTAGTTCTGTCTTTCTCTTGCTTTTTTCTGTTTTCTTTTTCTCCTCTCTTTTCCGTTTCTTTCACTCTTTTTTCCCTTCTCCTTTTTTCTATCCTTTTCTGTTTCTCTCTCCCCTGTCTTTCTCTCTTCACTTTATGTGCCCTCTCTCCACTTCTTCCTCTCTTTCTTTCTCTCACCCTCTTTCTGTCTTTTTTGTTTCTCTTTCTCCGCCCGCTCTAGTTCCCTCTCACACTCTGTCGTTTTCTTTCTTTCTTCCTGGTTCTTTCTCTCTCTCTCTCTCTCCTGCACTCGCGCGCAGCTGCTTCCGCCTTTTTTTACCATTTACTCTACCCAAACATCGTCACAGTCACGGCCTAAAAAAGATCAAAGAGTGTCGCATTACCTAAGGCCAGTTTTAAAGGCAACACACCAACATCCAGGTAATGCCAACTTCCTATATAGAAATAAAAATTTATATTATAGTAAATTTTATGTACAATATAATGTGTTCATGCGGGTGCCCTCTTTTTAAAAGGATCGCGAAGTTTAACCATGTTTTTATGATCGGAGACGGCAAAAGACATCAGGAGCCCGAGTTAATTGCAATGCATACTTGCCAGGACAGAGGGCCATAAACTCAATCGTAAAAGTTTTACGATACAGTCGGCATGCAGCTGAGGCAGAAAGCGCGTAGTTTTATTACACCCCTATACAAACTACGTGCTCCTTTCAACCAAAACCTAAACTGCATGTAGCTAACGTAAAAATTATGAGAGGAAGAGAAGGCGGATATGAATTACAGGGTAGGCCGGATGTACTGCAAACACACAAAGAATTATTAGTGCTTCCAGTAAAAAAACAATTATTGGTCCTTCCAATCAAACTATGCCTCATATATAATGTGAATGAGTTTTCAAGAAATTTGCCTTTTTGCTATAGGATTTTGAAAGCGTCTTAAAAATGACAAGGTTCTTCCTTGCTTGTGCGCAATTTCAGTAATTTCCTAAACCAAAGTGAATTAATTCTTCACCGACAGGCATCTAACGCCTAGTCCACACGGTTTTTCAAAATGATGACTTTCAAAACACTGAACTCTGTCTACACGATCCGTTTTTACTAACAGTTATTTTGCGCATAACTATTTGTTGAATGAGTGTTCTCAAACTTCACTTCTGAAGTAGTGCCAAAATGGCTTGTATAAGTCTATAAAACTTACACAAAGTCACTCGTGGGCATTTCTGCACTCATGGACTTACAAAATTTAATTTATGCAATCGTTTTTTGTTGAGACATTGGTTCCTGTTAAAACATAATACACAGTGTGTATGGAGCTGAAGAGTGAAGAAATGCGAACTTAAATATTTAAACGTATACATGCAATCTCTTTGCAAGTCTAGCCTACGATATTATAAACCGAGGGCTTCAAGAGCCTCGTCGTAAAAAATCCTCTACACTTTTTTGGGTCATCCTTCCCCCGTGTATCTAAACATCAAAACCCTGACGCTTAATTGAAAAATTAATACCATCTACCTCAAGACAAAAAAACCAAGAAAATGAACGCGGCAGTATTTCTACCACAAGAAAATTTAATTATATTATCAAAACTACTCTTTCAATGATCAGTTACAATTACAATTCATATAAAGAAGTTACTGTATCCATATCGAATACACCAAAATCTTTGAAACTGGCGGTTTTAATGCTTAATCTCATCGTTAAATGAAGTAACTCTCATTTCAAAAAGGAAGATCTCCACTCTTTCTTGAGACTATGTTATCATTAGGATTTAGGAAGCCCAATTTATCACACGCTAAAAAAAGATATCTTTGTTGACCCGATTGGCTCGACTAAACAAATTAGAGTAGAAAAATACTACTATTTCCACGTAAGCCAATAGCAAGCTGGGCCGGCAGATATATTGAAGTGCAAACCACCTTCTTTTGGCAGCATCCAACACAGTGTAAGTGTCTATCAAAACTGTTTTGTCTTCGTTATCTTTCCGTTATTGCTGTTACCTTCCAAACTGCTTCTTTGAACTTCCTCATTGTTTCAGTCCATTCGATTTTTTTGACCAGAAGTTGTTTCAGTTCGCATGGCATCTGTACACTAGATATTTCTTCTGTCTACAACACGTATTTCTGTCCGTATTTTCTCTGTTATTAGCCGTCCACACGATCATTCAAGACACTGTCAGTATCCGACAACTGTAAGTTGAAGGATCGCGTTGGCGCCGAGAATGATGGTGAAATTTGAACATCATTTAAGTTTTACGATATCAAGCTGGGCCTGATTTTTGACAGCGTCGATCGTCATTCTCGAAATGAGCAGCCAATAATAATACGCGCTGGCGACTCAGCCAGAAAAGGACATCTACTATTATAAACGACAAGCTGTCACTAAAACGATGAAGTAGTAACAAAAATTGACTGCATAAGTCATATTTTGTAAGTGAGTGAGTGTAGACATTTCCGTGGTTGACTTTGTGTAAGTTTTATAGATATATACAAGACGTTTTGCACTACTTCAGAAGTGAAGTTTGAGAACACTCATTCAACAAATAGTTATGCGTAAAGTAACTGTTAGTGAAAACAGTGAAAATAGACAGAGTTCAGTGTTTTGAATGTCATTCTTTTAAAGGACCGTGTGGACTAGGCGTTAGACGTCTCTTAGCCGGAATCTTATTCTTCTCCACATCTCACTGTTTATTAGAGAGGCAGTTTTGCTCAGTAGCTGTTTCTGTTTGCATTGTTTATATACATTGATATACAGTAGCTTCAGATCTGTTAAATAGAATTTTGTTTCTATTGAGGACCCTTTACTCTGTATTTTTATACACAGTGACATGGTTTTGTAAAAACGTTTACTTCAGGGAAAAATAATTAGCATTGGGCACAGCATGGCAACTAAAAATCAATAATTCTTGATTGACTAATTAGTGTTTTCGCCTGAAAACAGATTTAGTGACTACTTTTCGTGTTTTAAAAGTAGCGATCATCAGAAAGTTCAAGTTTACAAACGTGCTGTCGACACTGGGAGCTTTCGTCGATTCCTAAAACAAGTTTCGAGTGGTGCACGATTATAGGCACTTGACACACTGAAATTCTAGTTTTCTACCCTCTATGTACAATTTTTATCTTTCAAGTTTCAAGCTGTCAGTCAAAACGCAAAGACAAATCGATAACAATATATAACAACATAACTCCTGCAAAAACTCATCTTTGCAAATCGTTGTTCTCTGCAAAAGTCTCTGCAAAATTCTATTATCTACAAACCGTTCTCTGAAAAAATCTGTTCTCTGCAACACTCTACCCTTTGAAAAATTCTATTCTCTGCAAAACTCTATTCTCTTTAAAGTTATCCTTAGATTTAAAGCAGAAAGATATATTTAAGCAGAATTGGAGCAATGAAGTTGATACCAACCGATTATGTTGTATCTACAGAATTATAAAGATTGACTTAAAATTTTAAACGTATTTGAGTATAATGGATTACACCAAAAGAACAAGTTTTTCTAAGTAAAGCTGGGCAGTCATAAACTAACCATTTCTACTGACAAATTTAAATTTGACGCAGTCGATTCATTATTAATAGGAGAATGTGTAATCTGTGTAACATGCAAGAGCAGGATGATGAATTCACTATGTGTTTAAGTGCATGTATTTCCAACATGCCAGAAAAGTGTATACTAAAGCATATTATTGCAGGAGGCATAATACTTTAAAGTACGAACAGCTTTTCTCAACTAGTAAATCAAAGGAATTAAACAATTGAGAGTAGTTTGCTATTGTTATAATGTCAGAATTTAACTAGATTGCTGTAATTTCTTTTGCACAAGTTTAATTGCTGTTCTTATTTCTATGTTTTTGTAAAAAAATGCCTTACTTGTAATTGTGTGCCACCCACTGCTCTTTGCTACCCTCTGCTCTCTGCTGGCTATTCCTCTTTGCTACCCTCTGCTCTCTGCTACCCACTCCTCTTTGCTACCCTCTGCGCTCTGCTACCTACTCCTCTTTGCTCTCAGCTGCACTTTGCTATTTTCTACCCTCTCCTCTTTGCTACCCTCTGCTCTTTGTTACCCTTTGCTCTCTGCTATCTACTCTTCTTTGCTATCCTCTGCTCTCAGCTACACATAGCTGTTTACTACCCTCTCCTCTTTGTTACAATCTGCTGTTTGCTACCCTCTACTCTTTGCTACTCTTTGCTCTTTACTACCTTCTGCTCTCTGCTACCCTCTGCTCCTTGTCACCCTCTACTTTTAGCTACCCTTTGCTCTTTGCTACCCTCTGCTGTTTGCTATCCGATGCTTTTTGCTACCCTCTGTTGTTTGCTACCCTTTGGTCTTTGCTACCCTCTACTTTTTGCTACCCTTTGCTCTTTGCTACCCTCTGCTGTTTGCTACCCTCTG
Source organism: Tubiluchus corallicola (assembly GCA_030141605.1). Classification (NCBI taxonomy): domain Eukaryota; kingdom Metazoa; phylum Priapulida; class Priapulimorpha; order Priapulimorphida; family Tubiluchidae; genus Tubiluchus; species Tubiluchus corallicola. The sequence continues at coordinate 1,188,964 of JAQGDQ010000011.1, read as the reverse complement.
CTGTTTGCTACCCTCTGCTGTTTGTTATCCGATGCTTTTTACTACCCTCTGCTATTTGCTACCCTCTGCTCTTCGGTACAAACTTGCCACTGGTGACATCACGTCCTACTACTTCCCTGTACTCATGGCCAAACACTACCCACCTCACATCCTTATGCCTCTGCGTGCGCCCACCCTGCAATGCGTTTGACTGAAGCCGACGTAATGAATGGTATGCAGAGATGAGAATTAGCACAATCTGACGGTCGACACACGTTGCCAAAACATGCCAATATGCAAACGAAACTGTTTCTCCTGAACTGGCAACATCTCTTAGCCGGGTGATGGTCTCTGTGTGTGCTAATGGGTCGACGTGTACGTAATGAAAACCAGCCGTCTGTGCACCGAAGCCCTTTAATGTGTTTACTGAAAAGCGGTATTTGGGAAGCCTGTTTGAGCTCTGCCTGCCTAATCATTATAACCTCCTCTTGCAGCGTTGGCTTTTGTAGAATCCGCAGCAGAATTTACTGAAATTCATGGACCAATAATAATTTTTCGAATGCTGAAAAAGGAAATTATTAAAACGACAAATGCCCACAAAGTTGAAAATTAATGAAAATGTTAATTTTTTATATAAATCTGTGGATTCATGATTTAGAAAAGAAGGGCTGCGAAAATTTTGTGAACAGTGTCAAGATTCAAACCCGAGCCCTTCTTTTACGTGCCATAGCATTAAACTATTTAGTTAGCATCAAAGCAGAGAGCTTTTAGTTATTTGCGGTATCAACAGACCTGCTGTTTAGACGCATAGCTACAAATACCGACTCATAATGATACGAACTCACGCCAAACATAGAACCACCGAGTGTTAATAGATGTGATGTCTTAACTGCATAGTCTACATTTAAAAATCGTAATACTTTAGCTGGCAGCAGTTAAACAAACTTGGTTTTGATCAGTTAATGAATGGGTCACATAAAGCTTTGCTAAACCCTTGAAAGGTGGGCCGGCAGAAACATTGGCTGTTATTAAAATATAAAGTTATTTTTAACTACATCAGTACGTCTTGTAGTTTATTGGGTTGCAAAGGTTTAGTTTGTCAGTGCTGAAGTACAATGTGGACGCCGAGAACGATAATGAATGCTATTCAAATTTGACGAAATTACCCTGGTCTTGATTTTTGGCAGTGTCGTCATTCTCGGAATGAACAGCCAATAATAATGCGCGCGGAGACTCAGCTAGCAGAGCTCATCTATAGCTGGTGCGTAAACCCCGCGCTGTCGCTAAGAAACAACGAATTAGTAACAAAAAACAACTGTATAAATTATATTCTGTAAATGTAATGAGTAAATTTCCGTGAGTGAGACTGTGCATAAGTTTAGAGACTTGTACAGGGAAATTCACAGGAACTTGCGCTCGCACTGCAGCCACTTACGTGCAAATGCACAAGCTATGACGCCTTGACAATCTATTCTTTTTGCATTATTTAGATTTGAAAATTGTCCAATAATCGTATATGCATGGTGTTTATAACTAATTTGCATTTCTGCTTTTAATTCCCAAAATATTTGACAATAAGTTATTGTTTCATTTCTTTGCATAAGTTCTTTTTTTTATTTTGCTTTCCCTTTGCAGCACATGATAAAAGAAAGCCCGTTTTCGTGCAAGCCGTTTTGGCCCTATTCCAGAAACGAAGAGAAACACCACCTACAACAAAGATCTGTGCGCAAAGTAACTGTGAGTGAAAACTGATCGTGTGGACAGAGTTCAGTGTTTTGAATGTTATTCTTTTAGATGTGAGCCTTTTGAAAGGTCTTGTGGACTATTTGTAATACATCCTTTTCTATCTAACTTCCTAGTTCTCACACATGTAAGAAGCATATAACAGCCAGAGGCTTCAGTGCACAGTTAAAATCATACAGGCTATTACTAATACCAGTATCAGCAATACGTCTGCGAATTTTTGAGACCAGCTGAATATTTGTATAAAGGAACCGCAAACCATCTGCACAAACTTTAGCTTCTGCTTATGAAAACATAAGTATATTTAAAACATAACGTAACAACTGCAGTCGACACAGCCAGACAGTCACAAATGTTGTTCTGTCAGATGAAAGCAAAGTTCCCTGCAATTTCTTTCTTTGTGATGCAAAAAGCCGACGCGTCGGCGCTACTAATATTATATTTTCTTATTGACCCTTTAAAACTAAAACAAACTTCAAGGACGGCGATTTCCATTGCTGCAGTGTTAGCGGCATCAATGGTTTCAATTATCTACCCGTATTGGATGATTTTTGAACTCAGTGGAAGTTCTAACTTTGAGTATATTCATAAGCGGACTCAGAAACGCGCGTAATAAGTGTTTGCAGTGCGTTAACGGTTCAGACTAGCGAGTTTTCCGTCGCGAGTTTTCTCTCAGACAACAAATTCTCAAATGTGAAGTCCTTTGCGAGTTATTGTCGGGAGTTTGTAGAATTTTAAATTAACAACTCTCCAACATGTGCTGCGAGTTGACTGTCTAGTGTGAAACGCGTCGGCGAGTTACTCTCGACACTTCTCACAGCGAATCGAGGAGTGAGTGTCAGCTCGCGCTTATTATCAGCTAGTAACTCACAGCAACTTTGCTCTCCAATCTGAACACGTTTGCGAGTTACCTAGCGATTTTCTTCGCGGGAAAGCTCGCTAGTTTGAACGGACCGTTACAAACAAAGCAAATGCCAAAGGCTGAAAATTGCCTGGGTTAGTTATAAACATTATTTATTTCTGGTGTATTTACAGCACACAAGTACAGCTGAAAACTGGAACGCTTCGTCCTAACCACCATCTGCATCATCACAATAATCGTCAGCATCATTTATGCCTGTTGGAAATTTTTCTACTACTCTTAGAGCTGCATAACGTGAAAAGTTGTTTTACTTATTTCCCTTTTTTATATGCAAGACTTTTTTTAGTTTTGTTCCCGTTGTAGCTCTAAGCATCTACAGGAGCACGATTGATCTGGCTGTTTTGTACATCAGTACAATGTACTAGGATGTATTGCTAATAGAGTATACTCACATAGATAGAACCTACGCGCTTATATTATAAGTTACAATCTAACTGTAAAAGCACAAACTAAAGCAATACAAAATGAGAAAATCTAAAAAAAATCCATCTCTTCTAGGACTCAGACCCGGGCCTTCTGCTTTCCAGGCACCTAGGCTGCGAGTTACGGGTTTTAAATGACTTTTTACTATGCTGTGAATCGTCCACTCAGAGTCACTGGCGATTCCCGTGAAATCTGGTACAATAATCAGCAGTTAGATTTAGAGGGAGAAAGGCTATGAAAATTCTGAATCAACAAGAATTCGAATCCAGAACCTTGTGGTATGAAGCCACACGCTCTGTCCATTTGAGCTATCAACCCTTATGGCTAAAGCAGGTCTGAATTCTTATACTAAACCGAACCGTTTCCAAGTTTGAACCTATTCATTATTGTGACTTTCACCTTGAAACACCAATTCAAGGCTCTAACTACTCGACTAAACTCTATCACCTGTGCAGTACAAGAGGTTTTGGAAAAATGCTAGCAGTTTTTTTAGTTACGCACCTCTTGCAGTTTAGTGTTCGCTCTACAACTGGTGTGAAGCCTAAACTGAAGTGTAAAAGTATAACATGCATAATTCAGGACCGGATTATCCTACTGGCCAGTATAGGCTGCAGCCCAGCCTAGGGCCCTCAAGCTTTAGTAACGTTTGGTAATAATCGGTTTTTCTTTCACCATGGTTGTATTGAAATATGTGCTAATTTGGTTTGCAACAAATAGAGGTATTTCTTAAAGATTATTTTTATTGACAAACAAAAGATAGTTATCTAGTTTATCTAAAGAATTTACAATATGTTAACTGCAAGCCATGTAAATGTCACTGAAATGTATCTCGAGTAAAAATGTTCAAGACGGCGAGGACAAGTTAAAGGATGGTTCCGTCTGAGGGAAGTCCCATAATTTCATTAGTCTGGGGGCCCTAAAATGTTTTTGTCTTGGCTGCATTGCAAATGATTTGATATAGCGACAGTATTGTTGTTTTTAATATATTACTACATCATAAATAGTGACCCTTTGCAAAATATAACATGCAATACTGCAGCTATATGTACATAGTTTTTGCATCACAGACTAAATCCTCTCAATCTCTGAGTAAAGGAAAGCAACAGCTACCATTTGATTTACAACATAAACCTTATTAATGTGCTAATGCGCTGCGTGATTCATGACAATGCACAGGCAGACAGACCGTGTTGCAGCCGGCGGGTCATCCTCATCAAAGACAGCAGAGACAGTCGCAGCTGCAGCCAAACACGTTATGTCATACATCATCATCATCATCGGTTCTTTTATCGATGCCTTTGTAGACCATGTAAAGTGATGACGAGGATAATTGTTCGGGTGGCAGCAGCAGTGGCGATAGCAGTCATGCCGGGTGGTATATAGTGGCTATAGCAATGGTGACAGTGATGATGACGACGACAATGAATAGCAATTGTCAAGTTACATTATAAGAAAATATAGTGAGAACACAATATGTTTTGCTGTTATTGCTAGTACTGCTGTAATAGTTAGGACTACTGTTGTTGAGGTTGCTGCCGCTGTTGTTATTGTTGTTTTTTTGCAGTTGATGTTGCTGTTGCGGTTCATTACATTCTCATCATCATCATCACCAGTTACACCACCATTGCCATCAGCATTATTACCACCATCACCGTCATCATCATCAACCTCACCATTGCCATAAGCATTATTATCATCATCACTGTCATCATCATCATCATCATCATCATCATCATCATCATCATCATCATCATCATCAACATTACCATTATTGTTTACTCGCCTCTACTCGCTTTACTTCATTTATCAACATCTATTGTTTGTCTATGTCTTTGTCTAAGTTACTTTCTTCTGCTACGTTCATATCGCTGCGCTCATATATTTTGTTTATTGTAAAGCTATTTGAATAAATAAATAAGCCCTAAATGTTAAAGCAAAACCGGACCCCATTTTAAACTGTAGGTCAAAACAGTATACTCTTTAAAATATTGAAAGAAAACATACTATTTTTTCCAAAAATGACTTACGTGAAAGAATTATTACTATACAAACACGATTTCCCGTTTGCGCCACTAGTTCTTCGCTGTCACATGCATTTCGCCATTCGCTAGTTAGACGAGCACTAGCGCCTGTATCACGGAAACGCACTGCACAAAAAACAGGTGCTGTTCCTCTCAGTTCAATTATGTTAGTTTGTGAACTACACACGTTCGACAGCTCATACGTGAACATAGCGATAAATTTGAAATTTGAATTTTTTCCTAAAACTTGCCTAGTTTTAACACAACACACTGAATATTTTACAGTAGCACTGTACTTCAATTTTCGCTTTCTCAAACACGTGAACACGCTCGTGGAATATTTTTGCTGTTGAAAACTATGTTAGTTTGTGATGTCATCAATAGTTGGGCCTAGCCCGCCGTTAATTAAGTTTTTAATCTATTATTTAATTAGCAAAAACGCTTTTGCAGTTTTAATTGTGTTAAAATGTATACTTTTCATCGGACTTGAAAATGGGGTAGTATATGAAAAATCATCCTGCCTTCCTTTAAATCTCAAATTTATCAACATTTCCCCAAAACAATGTGTCATTATTTCAAGATACTATGAATGATGTTAATTTTTTGTAATGGCTACAAGTATGTCTTGACTTCTGCATAACTTATACATGTATAGTGTGTGGAATTTGAAGTTACTGGTGGTTCTATGTTCAAGCCAGAAGGCGGCAGCATTCTCGCTTTCTTCTGTCCCCGCGGTGATAATCTGTTCTGCGTTGTTTATGTTTGGCGAAAGTGTTTATTTTTCTTCGCTGACTTCAAATTCAACAATCTTGCTAATTTTATTCGGGCCGCCTGCATGTGTGCTTAATATCAACACGCGCGGAGGAATATAATTATTCCGCCGCAAGAAACTTTGCCTCACTGCAGGAATCCGCGTACTCAAAGTAAGACTCCCTCTGTAAACAAAAAGCCGTGCCCTATGATGCTGTGTTGAATGTATAATGATTGTTAATGATTACATTTAAACCACAAGAAAACCAATTATTTACATAGAGCTAAAAATCGTCTTGAAATTTTGTATCACTTATATCCTGTCTTATCCAGACGTTTTGTTAGCGATAAATCTGCATAAAACTTGTAATTAAACTCTCGCGGTAACCTTTTGGCGCAACCATTTTGACACTTAGCCGTTTGAAACAAGTTTAGTAATATAACATTACGTAAAGTTTGGAAAAATAATCAGAGCATTTGTTTCACACTCTTCGTTAACTAACTTGAAGTTTAATTTACTTTATATTGTCAATGAGATTAATGATTGTGTTTCTTTGTGAATCAGTGGTGGATAACGATTATGTTTTTTGGTCAGCAATTGGTGTTCACTAGGAATCTGAGTCAGTGGTGCACCCTGTTAAGGTGATCTAGTGGTGCACACTGAGGTGAGCCAGTGGCATTTTGCCAGCTGGTTCAAATATTTTAAATTACCAATAATTTTCTTTTCTGGTTACTTAACTCTGTTTCAAACAATTAACTGTAATGCTAAATAATATTACTTTGCATAGAAAGTTTTTAGGATATACTTTAAAATTATGTTTTCTTCCCCTTTAAATTAGCGATCCCAGCTTAGCTAAATAAAGCTTTTCAGTATGCAGAACACACAAGAACAATTCTCATTACTCGGAAAATCATGGCGATGTCGATTAAACTAAAGGATCTACTTGCGATGTAGAAAAGGCAACGGAAACCCGTAAAAGATACGTAACAGTTATAGCAAAAAATAAATAGTAAACAGGAGCAGTTAAAACTAAACAGGAAAAGCGTTAATGACAGAAATTAAACACTCAAGATGAAAACGAAAAACTGGAAAATTTTGAAACAGAAAGAAAACTGTTCGTGATAGAAAGAAACCAAGTCACAAGGACCACGATGATGACCAGAACCGTATTTTAACCGTTTATTTACTATTTATTGCAAACCAAATTAGCACATTAGTGGAGCAACCTTAGTGGAAAACTGATTTTTTTACCAAAATTTGATGTTACGAAAGCTTGAGGGGTCCTAGAGTGCAGCCTATACTAGCCTATGGGATACTCCTACCCTGATGATGACGTAAACTGTTTTTCGTATCATTAGTAGATTTGCGTTTGTTGTTTTTCTACACCACAGAGGGTTTTGGGTGGCTCTACGTTGACCAAATTGTTACCGCGATCTTTTTACATTTTTTAACGCATAAATTGTTTTTTTCTGTTTTGCTTAAATGTGAAACAGTGTATCTGTTTCCTTTATATAGTTCATCATTCTGCAATCTGGAATTCATTGTTCAGTGACGGACAGCGTGTTTAAGTTATATATATATATATATACACATATATATATAGGTGCAGCGAAACTGGAACATGTCTCACTAATAATGTCAGGGAGACACTGAATTGGCAACAGTGTTTCAGCCAGGTTGGAATGCGTGTACTTCCGCCCCCAAGACCATAAATAACCAGTATCAGTATGGTGGATCAAACCACTGAATATTAAACTCGGTCGTCACCCATCCAAGCACTGAGCAGCGTCAAAATTCCTTAACTTTTGTCGCCAAATTCATAGTGGAGTAGTAGGCGTTTGTAGTTTTTCTACGTATCGAACACTGGCAAATAGTTTTGCTGTTTTTCCTTCATAATTCAGGATAAAATCCATCAGCTCACAAGCTTTCCTTTCAATCGCATCTGGTTCTTCATCATCAGATTCAACACGGCAGCAGAAATGAATGCAATATGCGCCGCCGTGTTTACATTCGCTGCTAGCAACATCACCGGGTCTCTTTTTACTGCCGCTAGAGGATATCGTGTAAACCACACGCTGCGTCGCCGAGCGGGAAAGACACAGAGATGGGAAGATGATACGACGGTCGGGATAAGTCCCCTCGAGTAGCAAATAAACCATCGAGGAAAGAAAACGCTTAAGAAAACAGAGCCACCGTTTAGGGATGGCAAGGCAGCTAGGAGAGGTTCTAAGGAGGGAGGCGTGCTGAGGTGTCAAATGCAAAGCGTTTAGAATGGTGATGCAAAGCACTGCTACCAAGGCACAGATGCTTTTATATAACTTGCTCCAAACAGGGCTACTGGTTACAGGAGAAATGAACACCGGTCCAGAAAACAGAATTTTTATTACTAATTCCCTAGTAATACTAGGTACTTCATACATTTTTCTTGAATCACTTTAGTACACTTTTCTGGTAAAGAATTAGGAAGTCCAGGGAAAATAGATGTACTTACAGCAGTGAAATCGGAATGGAAGCCAAAAATGAAGTCAAACGTGTTGCTAGACATTGGGACTGTAAACTGAAAATGGGAGTACTAGTCTCAGGTCTCGGGTTCAAATCCCGACTAGTCAACAATTTTTCAGCGTCTCCTTTCTTTTTTCCAACCCCAATGGGTAATGATTGCTAAAATAAACCGCAATGATCTATAAACATTCTGGCAATCACAGTCATAATTTAATTAATTAATGAAACTATAAATGATTTAGAAATGTTTGATTCCGGATGACTGTGAATAAGAAACGAAATTTTAGCCTAAATTGTAATCCTGCATTTTTTCAAGTGTTGTGTTCAAAATGGTTTTTCGAAATGGAAATTTAATCATTGAGGCATTTCCAGAAATTAAAATAAAATAAGTCAGAATGCTCTAAAAACTGTAGACTTAAAATGTATCTTCAAATCTTTCAAATGTATCTTTTAAAAGCAAAATTTTAGACAAAAACGGTTTACCTTCACATCATGAGTCACGCTTTTATACAAATCGCCCAAGCAAAGCCACTCTCACCCAGAAAAGGCGTTGCAGATACGGTTGAAAAGTTGTAAGAAGATCATGAGTACAGATCCAAAAAACTGGAATTCTTTTACATGAAAAAAGGATGATTTTTCATATCCTATACAATTTTGGTATTATAAAAAGCATACAATAACGCCAAATGTTTCCGATAATTAATTGATAGGTTAAAAAATTAATTAATGGCTGGCGAGTGCAGCTAGTGATGACGTCACAACTGAACATTTTCAACAACACAAACATTCCACGAGCGTGTTGCACGTGTTTCCGAAAGCGGAAATTGAAATACAATACTATTGTACAACATTCGGTGTGATATACAAAAAGTTGGCAAATCTTAAGTTCAAAATTCAAGTTTCAAGTTTACCGCTGTGCTCACGCATGAGTTGTAGAACGTGTGTATCACGTCACAACTGAACACCTCCGCACTGAGAGGTACAGCACCTGCTTTATACAACGTGTTTCGAGATGTAGGCGTTAGTGCCCATCTAACTAGCCAATGCATGTAACAGCGAAGAACTAGCCGTGCGAACGCGAAATTACATTTCTGTGGTAAATTTTTTTTCATGTATTTTATAGGGTGGATTGTTTTGAGCTATAGTTTAAGATTGGGTCCGGTTTTCCTTTAAGTAATTTCCGAGTACGGGGAAAGCTACTAATGTGTTTTGAATACCACGCTACAAGAGTCCTGCTCCCAATTTCTCTCTACGATTTAGTTCAGGCAGTCGGGTCGTTACACAGAGTCAACTAGAATTTTAGTGGAAGAAAATCAAGTTTGGAGGTCCATCGATTTGTAACCAGACCATTACGCGTTCACATGCGCATTAGGGAACATTAAAGTTGAATGTACATTGATTTGTGGACCATTGTACTAGTTCACTGACATGTAGATGTTCACATGCAAATGATTGCGTAATCTACATGTGACAGCAGGATCATTAGAAGATGCACCAGTTTTGTGTATGACTCCAAATGCATTTATTGTTTTCTCGTTAGACACAATAATGTGTAAAAAATAAGACAGGTTAAAAAATACGGTTTTCAAATTCTGTGCGAAACGAAAAAATCTGCACAAAGTCGGTAAATTTCAATTATTGTTCTAATTTTGTCAAAAAAGAAAAATTCTGAAAATAGCAGGTGTTTTTTTACAGCAAACTGGGTTAAAAAAGGCTGAGTTATCAAATAAAAACTTTGTTGGCGACTCAGTTTATCTAATTATTCAAATGTTCAAAGTAAGAAGAAAAGTATCTCAAGTTGAGGCCTTTGAAGACGCCGCGGTTATAATTAGTAAATCTACCTGACCGCTAAACACCACAAATACTTATAGAAACATGCCTTGTACTAGTAGTGTGATAACTGGAAATTTTCTGAGGTCTGTTTTTTGGTTTAAAATTTACTTATTGTAAAGCTTCTGTGTATGTGCAAAGTTACGAACGCACGTGGAAAATTCCTTCACCGCCATCTTTAATTAATGTAACGCAGTTTACACTGGGATTCCTATATACTGAACACTTTATAGATAAATACTGTGTGGTTGATAAGACTTTGGCGCGTACACGGTTAGATCAAATTTGCAAACCTCTAAAGGGACACAAGAAGCAAACAGTCGGTAGAGTTGCCAGGCTGCTGAGAAAGTCTAATAACTTAGATTAATAATGTTATCTGTCCATCCAAGGCTTGCAGAGTGCAAATACATACAGGAAAAGTCAAGAAAATTACGCGCACGCGCTGTGGAGTTGCTCTAAATAAGGTATGGATGGTAGGGTTGCTCTAAATAGGCTAACATACATCCCGAGATAGAGCAATTTCATTCCCTGTGCTTTATGATGGTTTTATTGACAAATTCTTCCATATTTGGTGCGAAGACTAAAAATATAAACTACAGCAAATACTTGAGCTAACTTTGCAAGATCCCGTTAGCTTTAGTGCTTGGTTATCTGCTGCAAATCAACCACAGAAACCTAAGAGTACTTTGGTAAATAGGCCTAGCTACTTAGCCAGTGATAGATATCAGAGCCCAGTTAGCCCACCAGTGATTTTTATTTAGTCCATGAGCATTGACCCAGTAATGCAAAGAGAACGACGTTTTACTCAGTGACAGTGTTAGCAAACTCCGTCTGCTTTTAAAGACCATTGATATATACTGTATGAAGTATCTAAATTCTAAAACTTACAATAGGCCTAACTTCTTTAGTGTAACAAATAGATCGCTCATTGTCAGGTTCCCAATGATGCCACTGGTTTTATTATTTAAAATAATAATCGAAATAATATTGTAACAACAGTAATATAGTTGATCAATTTTTAAAAATAAAATTACGAGCGTTTTGGATGACGCAAAGCTGGTGAAGTGGATATATATGAGGTTCCTCTTTAGGTTCCTCTTTAGCATCTGTAGACATGAATTAATGATACAATTCATCCATAACTTTTCATCCATGCCACAGTTACTAATTTAAATGTCAATTAATTTACCGTTGATTGACATTTTTAAGAAGCTTCGCCGAAAATTCACGTGATTTATCATTAATAGATACACTACCTGGAAGACATTAATACTGTAGCAACCACGTAAATGTAACATATTCATTTTGCTGGTATCTGAATATATAATATATATAAGGTTCGAGGCTACAGTTATCGAGACGGCACCGTTCTAGGCGACCTGCATATTCAGCGAAAGGACTTGATCTAGTGTCGTCTCATTGACTGGTTTATTTTTCAAATCGGGGTCACGGGGAGGAAAATTTGTACTTCTTATTCGGAAAATTGAGGAAGGTAATTTTAGAGAACGGGAAAGGTGGTGCCTGTAATGGTTAGAGGGCCCGCTCAACGGTGTGCGTTATAGGGCAAATTGGAGTTCGCGAGAGGGCCACACACACAGTTTCCCGTAATCGGCATTTTCCCAGATCTTACATGGCTACACAACGAAGAGGGTCACTTTTTATGACGCCTTCACCATGAGGAACGGCTCGGGCGGATCTGTTTGCTACGCTGAACGAATTTGGCGTATTGTAATTTTTAAATACTTAATTGTTGGTCGTTAAAGGCAGGCGGAGTTTACTAAATCTATCACTGAGTATTGCGTCATTTTGTTTGCACTAACAGATCATGGACCAAATGAAATACGTAACAGTTTTCCTATGTGCTTTTTGATCTCTGATATGCCTATGATTGCCTAAGTCAGTACAAATTTTCAAATTAAGATTTATAATTTTTTTTAACATAAGACTTATTGCGCATAAATGTGCAACACATTTATAATTATTACAACTATGTTCTTTATTTTCAGAAGAAAGCAGGCTTAATGTTAAAATTCCTCATTGTTCTATCTTGATACCCCTGTCACTTAAATTACATACCTAGGACTCTACACAGAAACAGACAAATTTCAAAATTCATTATGCGTGTAATTATAACTCAAATGTTAAATTTTTGTTATTTCTGAACACGCCAGCTTGATTATTGCAGCAAGCCTACTTATATATAAGCATGGCGAATTTAAGTTTTCAATTAAATTATGTAATAATTATGTAACACTCGGTGTGCGCAAACTTTGTAAACCATTTTTTTCTGAAAAATTCGTTTTAATTATAGCATTTTCTGTAGAGTAAGTTTTTACTGCAGTGCATTTAAAATGTACAAAGTTTATATAGAAGCGGTTTATTGTTATAGTGATTTGTGAAACACAATAAAATTAATATTACCAGCCTTCGAGCTTCAGGCTACGTTACATAAATTTGTTGGCATTTTCCTTGAAAATGATTTAAAGATTATAAGCAGCGTAGTCAGTCAGAAATTCCTCTTGGTTGAGTTGACATCTTATAATGAATTGGAAATGGAAAATATTGTTACTCAATCGTAATTATGCTATTACATAATTTAATTGACAACTTAAATTCGTCATGCTTATATATAAGTAGGCTTGCTGCAATAATTAAGCTGGCGTGTTCAGAAATAGCAAAAATTTAACATTTGAGTTATAATTACACGCGTAATGAATTTTGAAATTTGCCTGTTTCTGTGTAGAGTCCTAGGTATGTAATTTAAGTGACAGGGGTATCAAGATAGAACAATGAGGAACTCTAATATTAAGCCTGCTTTTTTGTGAAAATAAAGTAAAGTACAGTTTGATTAAGCATTGTAACCTGAAAGATTCAAATGCAAAAAACATAATTGAATTTATAATTACAGATGTACATGTGAAATGTACTAGATAAATAACAATGCTGACGAAATAGCGCCCAGAGGGACTTTAATTCATATAAAAAATGCCGATACATTTGCTTAGCTGTGTAATCAATCTCCAGGGACCAAAACAAAGTGGCTAATTCGCACAAGTCACAAAAAGCCTTACTAAAGAAAGTAATTTACACGGCGCAAGCTCCGCAAAGTTGAAGTTGACTGACTCTCAAGATGCTACGTAAATAAAAGAGCGAGGTCGCTTGTTGCATTTTAACTGAAACGCGTGTGGCGATCAACTTTAGTAACAGAGACACTTAGCAGGCTAAAGATTCCCCAAACGCCCAGCGGGTTGTTGCCACGCTGGTCTTATTTGTGAAGACATAAATCAGCTCTCTCTGCCAAATAAATCAGTCAAGCACACAATGTTCCGCAGCGATAAACAGAATACTTAACAAACCCAGAATCTCATTTGTCAGTCTTACACATTGTTTTATTGCGATGGCAGCGTAAAGAGAATGTAAACGTGTCCAGCGGTTAGTTAAGCTTTCTAATTTTTGTCAGAATAAACTGCTTGTGTCAGAAGGAAACACTCTTCATAACTAAAGCTTAAAAAATTTGCCTAAAAATTTTTCATCACTTAAAACTATTTCACAGAGCCCATAGAGCTTGTGTTAGCTAACAACACTGGAAAAAACTTCTAAAAATCTAAACTTCGCCATGACTTCGTGGTGTCTTTGAAACAAGTTTAGATTTACATTTTGTAAAGTTTGAAAAAATAAAGCATTCGTAGCACACTCTTCGCTAACTAAGCAAAAGTTTAAATTACATTATTTTATCAATAAGATTATTAATTATATTTTTTGGTGAGCCAGTGACGTTTTTGTTGCACACTGGTGTAATGAAATAGTGATTTTTACCAGTTGATGCGAGTATCTTAAATTATTAATAACTTTCTTTTCCAAAGACTATACATACGTTTTTCAAACAGGTAAGTTAAGTAATACAACTTTGTTTTATCGCAGAGTTTATCCCATGTTTTATCAAAATGAACAATATTAGTATTAATAAAAGGAATGACTAATATACTGTAGTTTGCCACTGTCAATAAAGCTATGAATATATGCATGTCACAGTTCTACTAATTTATACTATTACTTCAGAGAAGGGCGGCCGTTTCCACATCTCGGACAAGAAGGACACAGCCGTCATATTTATCTGTTATGTCTATGTATAATATGTAAAATACATAATCACACAAATTATTGCATTTAAATAATTTTGTGTTAAATGTTTTATTTTACTTGACGTCAGTCATGTGACACTGGTGTCACACTGCAGCAGTGTTGCCAATAGCAACTGTATAAAATTAGATAACTTAGATAGTACTTATTGTGGTTCTCAGTTGTTTGAAAACTTTGAAAATTTTGTAAAAAGGCAATTTATATAATTTTTATACAGGCCCCAAAAGAGGGACAAGTTAATGGTTTTAAGGTTAAGAAGGACGACGGACAGAGTGCTCAAAATCAGGACTGTCCTTCCAAAAGAACGACGTCTAGACGCAGAATAATCCTAAGTTCGTTTGTTCAAATCTTGGCTTATTCCCAACTTTTCACACATTTACTCTCTTTCAGTTGTATTTAATTTAAGAAATAACAGATATGATGTTGTTCGAACCGTAATATTGAAGTTAAACAAAACAGGACCGTATACAGTGCATGAAATTTAGGACGTGTCCAGTCGTCCACCTTTGAGCACATTTTCACCAAATTTATTGCTTGTCACACGGGGTTGTAGTAATGGTTTGGTATTTTGCCTTGAATGTACACAGTGGCCAAAACAGCCTTTTGTTCAGTCTTTTTACCCATTCTTTTCCCTTCCTTACTAGTAAATTTAGTATAAAATAAGAATTATTACATCGCAGATGTGTGAAGCAAATTAAATAGATTGGCACTATGAATACACTTAATCTACATAGCGCCACGAAATTATGTTTCTATAACAGATAAAAATTTTAATATGGAAAAATATTTTAAACACTGAGGATTCTCATTTTATTGTAATCTAGTTTTATAGCAAGTAAAATATAGACTTCTAGATAATAACTATATAAATGATTTTATCTTTAGAGATTCGGCTACTACCGTGATTTTTTGCTATGTTTATTTTAATTATTTTTTTTAATTTCTGTATGAATAAGTAAGAAGTTCTGCTATACTATTGAACAAAATACTCGAAAGCATTTTTACATCCTCACTGGGAGTCGAACCCGTGACTTTTTCCCGGTCTGTGGGTGCTATTGTGATCAAGATTAGTGCTATTGTGATCAAGATTAGATTGTTTATCTCCTTTAAGTTTTATAATACATGATAGACATAACAATAATTTTGACAATTTACAAACTAAGTATTTGTTAGTAGCCTACTTGGTGTTAAAAAGAAAGCTTAATTGTATGGAGAAACAGAGGCGGAAGACAATACGGTCAACTAAGTCAGCCACCCCTATTTACAGATTTAATGCCTTTTGTACATGGCAGGATTAGAGTTCAGTTATAACACTACTGATTTTAGAAATTACTTCAATAAAGTTCACTTAGCGTAATAAAGAAAAATAATGCAAAAGTTATCCATATTATAAGGGACAATTAAGTAAAGCAAAAACAATATTAGATGAAATAACATAATAATAATAATAATAATAATAATAATAATAATAATAATAATAATAATAATAATAATAATAATAATAATAATAATAATAATAATAATAATAATAATAATAATAATAATAATAATAATAATAATAATAATAATAATAATATAACACAACATATGAGAAGCAGCATGTTGTATATGAGAACGGTAATCGTGCAAGTAAATGCGCGCATAAAACTCAAATTTGTGCAATAAATACTATGATAAAGCAAAAACAAAAGAAAATAAAAAAGCCTATCTTGTGTGTATATATTACACCACTAAACTATGCGTTTAAACTCGTTCACCTGTATGTAGGAACTAAGAATGGAACACCTAGGCATTTTTGGGGTGGTGATGGAAGAGGGAGTATAGTATAGTGCAATGCTCCTAAAGGCAGGGTCTACTGAACTCATTGGTGTGTCGGTTGAAATTCCTGAGATCTGTGCGGCTTATTACTGGAAACTGACGAGGCTGATTCTACCTCCTCCTTATTCTGCTCTGAGTTCTCCCGAAAAACACAGCTGATATTTACGTTGCTTTGGCGGTGCGCCGCACTCTGCTGTTATCTTCTAGTGTTTTTAATTACAGGTTATAGGCGTAAACAGACGAGGAGAGGCCTTCACAAACGAGCCGCGACGCGGAAATAAGATTTGTTCATGTGAGTTTAAAACATGCAGAGCTACTACTGCTATTCGTGCTGCAGCATAGCTTATAACCACAGTTCTTTCCTCGGAGTCTTGTCTATGGAATTCTTTGTCGTAAACTGTTTTTCCACTTTCTTTAAGAAGAGGATAAAAATATCACTCAATCACTCGACGTAATTTAAAGATCCAAAAATATATATAAATTACAAGAATGATATTTTTCCGAATTTACTGTAAAAAATAGTATCATTTTTACCATTGTTCCACAGTAGCTTGTGACTGTTCCCTTTATCACGAGTGACCACTGGGCTAGAGTGGAGTGTGCAAATGAACAATTTTTCATTTCTTACCAAGGTCAAACTTTGTTATAACGCCTAATGTATAATGCCAACCTCGCTTAACGCGCACATTTTGGTAAACAAAATGTCTATATTCTCACAGACATATATGTATTAATGCACCTCGTTATATGTAGTGCCAAACTCTTTAACGCAACTTCTTCTGGAACCCCAATTTAGCGGTGTAAAGACGTTTGACTGTATCCAAATGTACGAATGGTCAAGATTGCTGTTATTTTGCTCTATTTTCTCAAATAAAATTTATTTTTTTCTAAGAGAGCCGAAGAAATTATTTATTTGAATTGGAGTGACAATATCAGTTAAGTCTACACCATATTTACAATTTTTTGACCGCTAGGGAGAGCAACAGGAAACTTCTTCACCAAAGAAAACTGCTTGATACGTAATATATAACAGCGATCGCGTCTGCCATGTGGACGTTCGTCAGAAGGGACTTTTCACGAGTTTGATAAAAAGGGTTAACCTCTCTCACAGATGTAGAAAATTTATTTTCTTGCAACAAAAAATTGGCACTTGGAAAGCAAAAGCTGGAATTCTTTCTGTATTTGTTTTCCAGATATCTAATAGAAATAGAAGATTAGGAAGCCAAGGCATGATCTTCCACCGTTTATGACAGACTTGAAGCTGCAGCCTCAAGAGAGAGCAAAATAGGCCTAGTACTGACTGGCCTACAGGTGGAATTTTCTAGCCATACTAATTATTATATGCAGATAACAAAAAACTAGTGTAATTCATCTTCGTCTTATATTGTATTTCAAAGAACTTCATTATTTACATTTGGTCTATAAAATATACAAACTATGAACTACAAATTCGTAACTATGTACATATTTACAAAATGTTTCATACTTATCATACAAAAGGGAATAAGAGTTTTGGCATAGAAGTTACTGTTACAAATGAAAACCATAAATAAATGAAGAGCTGGAAGTGAATTAACACAAGTGAAGCAGTAAGACAGGTATTAATTCGTATATATCCTTAGATACAAATAAGTAGTAGGTTAAAAATTAAACAATAATGTAGAAAAATGCGAAAAAAATTATTAAATAATTACACTACCAGCAAAATATATCTAACAATTTATCAACGACTAGGATAAATTAATCAAGTATATACAACAATTATTACTGTAGTTGTTCAATGCAAACAAACAACTTATTACAATTTGTAAACAACAAATACTAAAAAAGCAAACATCAAACAGCAAAGGGCCACGAGAATTATATCTAGGCAGTGAGAATGTTTAAAAATATCGTGTAACTTAAATTTTAACAAGCACAAGCAATATTTTTGTAGTAAGGTCTAAAATTTCGCTTTTCGAATACTATAATTACCAATTTAGAAAATTGATTGAAGACTGATGCATCGAAATTTAATTACTAAGTTACACGATGTAAATACATAAAATCCATGACTATAAATTACATTAAAATTTACATTGAAACATATTGCCGTGGGCAAGTCAAGTTACATGACATTTTAACTAAAGTAATTTCAAATTTGCATTTTCATTGCAAAGCATCATGAAATATAAATTTAATTACTATTTTAAGTGACGAGTACAGACCTTAAAAAACATCGTGCCTTTCAAGTTTTTGCACTGCCATTTTATATTATACAGTTTCAGTCTACGCAAAGCAATTTTAATAAAAGCAGATAGACAAGTAGATACTAAACATTTAATCTGCAATACTAAGTGATAATGGGAGCTCTAAAACCACCCCAGTAAATAAAAAAAACTAGCAAGAAGTACTTTACATAAAAAAGAAGCTAAAATAAATGCTTCAGAAGTAATCTCAGTGTAAGGGGTTTGAACACACATAAAACCTTTCTTAGTTTACTATTATATTGTTCATAACTTGGTATATGTGGCATTAATACTGCTATAAGTTACTTAAAAATCAACGAAAAACAAAACAAAGATGCAGGTGTTGAAAAACACCTAATACCAACTGGTAATGTTTTGATTACATGTATGCACTTCTCTACCTCTATCAAAAATCAACATTTCAAAAACCGATACTTTTTAAAGTACCATTTAGAAAACGCGCAATTACTAATACATGTCACTAAGGCCAAATATGTCAAGAGAAATTAACACGAGAGGCTTGTCAAAAAAAATTTCTGTTTAAAAGCATTTAAAAAGGCTATTATTTTTTATACCTATTTTAATGAAAATAAAAGTGGATTGTTTGAGAGAAAATTATTAAGCTTGTTAGGAAAAAACATAAATATAATCAATATTGCATGAAAATTAAAAAGCAATTATACATTCATTAATAAAAGTATTGAGTTAAGAACATTTTTTCTTAAGTTCAATTCCAAAAAGAATTTTTGAGTTACTTTGTATTTTTTCAATTTAATTTAACCATAACTTAGATTAAAGTAATTAATTATTAATTATTTTTCAAATGAAATGACTATAAAATTTAAGCAAATTTCTTGGGGAATGTTGGTCATTTCATCTATTTGCGAATATATTTTAATGTATAATAATATGTACGGAAAGTGGCACCACATTCTGACTGAAAATTTATTTTCCCATATGAACTTTGGCAAATAAATATAATTCAATAAAAAATGACACTGATAATAAACTTGCAGAATGAACTGATAAATTTGTGGTTGCAGACTTTTTTAGTTTTATACCATAACCCACTGCAAATCTTACTTTAAATATTCTTGCTGTATTTAAGAAAATGAAGCCTTAGAGAAAGCCAATTAAGGCAATTGTTTCTTCATCCCTATTTAACCTTCACATAAACGAAGCTTTGAAGGAAGCCAGTGAGGTTTGGAAAATCGACGCTTGCGTGTAAAGTGATCAGGTTTCTATCGATCCATTGTTTAATTATGCATAAGCAAGCTTTCCCGCTACAACATAAAATGTTAAAGCACAATGGTTTCAGTACCTCCCCGGCGGCGAGATCAAAGGACTCATTGAAAACCGCCGCTGATGAGTGAGAAGCAGAGAGACTACAGATGGTTTGGGGGTTCTGCAATCTACATAGTAATTTTTCATTCTGGACAAAATGCTATAATTTATCATTAGCTGGGAAGCTTACACGCTTAATTTCCTAAGCATTACATGCGTAGAAACTCAAGCACACTAATGATAAATTATAGCAGCATGCACTTGATCACAACCATACTGACGCACCTACTACATGTCAACAAAGCATTATTTACATGGGCATAGCTACGCTCAAGCTTCATACTCTGGAACACGTCTGATGAGGAGCGTAATATTTCTCACCCCTGTAAGTGGTCAGCTGCATAATAGGCACTTGATGATGTTGATAGGCCATTTTTATCTTCCTTCTGTGCGACCGCCGCCAGGGATGGCTACAGAAGTTGTACCAGGAGTGCCAAGTCTTGCTGGTCCACACCCACATTCCACTAGATATGCCCACTATCAAAGACATGCAAATTTTCATGAGAAATACAGACGTATAAGGTATACTAAAATTAAGATTGTCACTACAGTCATCGCTGGTACAGTCTGAATTCATCGCCAGGCGTATCCAATCGTCCAGTCTGTAATATTGATAAACGTAACAAGCTAGCACACAAGCGGCTGGTACTAAGTAGGTGACGGAAAATATTCCGATTTTAACCATGAGTTTCTCGAGTTTGTCGATATTGCTACCGTCCCGTTTCATGGCTTTCCGAATTCTAAACAGCGCACCAAATCCGTAGCAGATAAACACGATACCAATGATTAGATAAACGCAGAGTGGGGCAATCACGAACCCCAACAATGCCCGAGGGTCCAGATTTCCTGTGTAACACATACCCGTAAACTCATCAGCGTCCACTTGTCTCATGATTAAGATCACCATGGTTTTAACGGCAGGAACGCCCCAAGCCGCTAGGTGGAAGTAGGAACTGAGGGCCTCAATAGCTTCGTGACCCCACTTTCTTCCGGCGGCTAGGTACCAAGTCAATGTCAAAACGACCCACCATATTGAACTCGCCATGCCGAAGAAATAGAGGATTAAAAAGACAATGATACAGCCCGTGCTCTGTAATCCCTCGCGAATGAGAAATCTGACAGGTTCTTTATTGACGTATGTGGAGTCACAAGATATGGCGTCTGCTCCCGCAATAACACGTATTAGGTAAGCAATAGAATAGATGTTAAAACACATAGCTAAGAAATAGATAGGTCGTTCGGGGTATTTAAACCGTCCCATATCAATCCAAAATGTCAGCACAGTAAACGCAGTGGACACGAAACAAACGGAGGCCCACACCGCCATCCAGACCTGCGCAAAGTTCTTATCATTCGTCCGAAAGAACACGCTAATAGGACGTTCCCCCTCCGACGGTGGAAGTCTGCACATGGGAGCACAAGCACCTAGAGTATCTTCACGGTGTTCTAACTGTTTTACATAAACAAATTTTTCTGATTTACACTTTGGAGCCGGTTGACTAGTGGTGGAACTCGGCTGTTTCGAATTGAACATTTGATTATAAACAGAAAAAACGCCAGAGTCACCAGGTTTTAGTACCCTGTCGATGTGGTCAATATCGAAGTTATCTCTATCTGCCCGATTACTGGGCTCCCGAGAAGCGTCCGGGATTTCCATGCACAAACCATTCTTTTCAGGAAGACGGGAACACTTTAGCGAATCCGGCCAAGGAAAACGGAACTTTTCCAGCACCGGAAGACATAAGTTTTTGACTTCTTCACACATTGACCTGCAGGCAGGTATGGGTATGTCGACTTGTTCCGTACACATAGGCGCGTACAGGGAGCACAGAAAAAACTTCAGATGTTTAGAACAGCCAACTTCTACGAGTGTGACAAATTCGTGCACTTGAATGGCTGCCTCAGCTTGACTAACGTGTCCCATGAGATTAGGCATTCTAGTCATGTTGTATGGCATATCCTGACACATAGGTATAGTTATTCGCTCACACTGGCTTTTCTTACTGGAATCTAATCCGTGGCAAAGTTTGTGACACAGAAGTAAAAACCACAACAAAAGCACGTGCAGTCGCACGACGCTTGCGGGCGACATGTTTTCATTCGCCAGTATCAACTGCGCTGTATGCAGTCACTACTACTTATACGTTGGGAAAGCATTAAGTCACACAGGCATACAGAGAGAGAGTCGGCTCATTTACAAACCATGCTCACAGCTGACAGAACCTGTTGTATACTGAGCAACTGATCATTTACCAGTCTTGTATTGCCCTCAAAGCGTGTCGTATCACTATGCACTTATCGTGTATGCTGCCGCGCGCATGGATATCGATCGTCAAACACAAGTTGATTACGGCTACAATGATGACCAACAAATTTCCATAGAAAAAACTAGGCACAAAAACAGTTTCAATATTGTACGTTAGCCAAATGAAATTGTGTTAGCCAAATTTAGTAGGTTATATTTTGAAGATCAATAACGAACTATTTAAAGTCGTGTAAATCGGCACAGAGTTCCATGTAAAGGATATAGTAGGCGGTATGATTGACGCTGGCTTTTGATCGTGCCGCCACTACTATTACAAGTGTCAGTCATCCCTGCAGAGTAGCAATTTAACTAAAATGCGAATTTTAACTTTGACTACCTTTCTTTTGGACATTGGACGGGACAGAAAAGTGACCATTCACTGTGCTTAATGGGCATGTAAACGGCAAAACAATTTTACGAGCATATCATACTCGTACGTGTTTACAATTTAGCTATGATAGGATAAGCGGTGGCTGTATTGACATACAAAGATTAGCAGTTAAGTTATGTTTATGCATTTGTGACTGTCTTATTTGTATAATCTATAATGCGATATTGAGTTGACATTGCCTAATTGGGCAAATTATACCAAGTAGCCAAGCAGGCATTTTTTGTAAAATAAAAGTAGTAAAAGTCTTGCAGAAGGGTGTTACGTGTTTTGAAAAATACAAGGTACAAGCTTACATTTGTTTTGCAAGGGCTTTAGTAACAAACTAAACAAACTTTTGTTAAGTTTATCTAAAAATTTTGTAACGTAGTTGTGATATAGCATTTATTCAGTTTGATATTCTTTTACTTGCTTTATCTGTTTGTACTGTTACATGACTAATAAAAATAGTCTTGTCAACATCATTGTCATCGTTGAATGTCGTGGTCATCAGCATTATCAATATCGTCATCATCATCATCATCCTCATTTATTTTATTGTTGTTGAAATCATATCATAGACGTCATTTTCATAATCACTGATTGAAGTTGGGTTGCTGAATCGTCTTATTGAAAACAGTTTCTGAACCTGTAAAAGTTTCTTCAATCGCCTTTTGACTTGCGAGATTGCGGAGAAATCAAGCCGAGCATTCATCTTACACCCGCTGGCCATGTACAGGCGGCTTTGTGTTCCAATCATAGTGATACTAAGCTCAGGTGAGATAAGACAGGTAATGCCGCAAAGCGTTACCGATTGCAGGTCTCTGATCACTTTATAGTTGGGCGAGAATGTTGTACAGAAACTAATAATCATAAAGAATGATAAAGACTCTGTCGTTTATGCTATGCTTTATATACGATAGTCGAGATAGCAAGTTTGGCGAGAGAAAAATAATTGAATGTCTTGGTTGTGAAGTTAAACAACGCCGGATCCGGTTAACAAGTGAACAGGTGACCAAGAAAACTACTTCTGAACATGGAAATGCGCAATTTAGACCATACACCCAAACCCATACACATTGCTGGCCCCATATTCCATCACCTTAGAAGATTTTCCTTGAAGTTGGGGTTCCGTTCCTCCATAGCCATTTACATTAATGGCTTCCCGTTGAACGTTGGATTATAACTTGTAATGTGAACCATTAAAAAAGGCTCGGTATTCACTACAGAATATACGTACCCTTAAAAGGGAAGAAAATGTAACTTAAAGAGAGTCCCTACTTTCCATATAAAGTTATATTATTTAGCATTACTCTTGCCTGTTTGAAAGTCTTGTGTAACTAGGAAACAAAATTCTTAGTAATTTAAAATATTCGCGCCACCTGGTAAAACGTCACTGACTTACATTCCCAGTGTACAACACTTATTCACAAAAAAACATTATTGATCTTATTGACAGGATAAAGTAATATAAACATTTGTTTAGCTAGTGAAGTGTGTGGTACGGATGCTCTGGTTTTTGTTTCAAACTTTATTGAATGACGACGAATGACGACGATATTGATAATGCTGATGACCACGACATTTAACGATGACAATGATGTTGACAAGACTATTTTCATTAGTCATGTAACAGTACAAACAGATAAAGCAAGTAAAAGAATATCAAACTGAATAAATGCTATATCACAACTACGTTACAAAATTTTTAGATAAACTTAAACAAAAGTTTGTTACACAATTTTCTCTCAAAATGGCTGCATCTAACGGTCATCGCGGGTTTAAATGTACAAGTTTTATACAGCGCTATTGCTGACACAAGCCCTGTATGTAACAGGGAGCACGCAAGAAGTACAAAATTTCAAGACGAATTTTTAAGCTTTATTTGTGGAGAGCGTTTTCTTGTGCTTTAAGAGAAATAAGAAAACTGAAACAGTATTAAAACTTTGCAAGAAGACTAGGTGTAGGCCGCACAACAGAATTTTTCGAAGAATAATACTGTAATGAAATTAGCTGATTCTTAACAAACCTAGTATTATAAATCATGAGATTTTCACGCTTTGTTTCTGTGGCAAAATTTGCGACTTGGCTAAAGTAAAGTACAAAAACTATGTTGGAAAGGTGCACGGGGACTATTAAGAATGATCAAACTCAATACAGCGCTTATAGATGACGCCACTTTCGAATTAAATATTACACTTTTATTATTGCAGTTCATAAGGATTTCACATCTTTTGTAACAGAAGAGTTTCTTTGATGAATAAAAACACAAACGGATAAAGGAACATGATCAAAATAAATTAATGCATACAATAGACAAAGATTATGCACCTCTGACGTTGTATCTATCTTAGACGGTTAGTTCACACGGATTTCATTCCTTGTGTAGCTGAAAAACTTTCCTTTATTAACCCCTCCTTTTTGCAAATGAATTAACCTAACTCTCCGTAATGGTAGCTTGCACATCGCCCACTCGAGCTTTTTTTGTTATATGCAGCGCCGCGCTTTGTGCCTCTCAAAGAACCTCAGTGCAAATAGAAATAAATCAGCTTCGTGGCTTTTATTGTAGCCCAGTGATTAATAACTTTAACGAAATTAAACCACGCGCGGTTCCATGAAACGTTTGAAATATTGAGAGAGATTTATCATTCAATGTAATCAATTTCTACGCACTTTGAGCACCAGACGAAGGGGTTAGACCGTTTTTTATTTCTTTTTTTAATAACGTCTCTTATAGTATTGTGGTGCAGCTGGGGGTTATCATAGTGCTAACTAAGCACATTAGTTTTACTTGTTGGGTTACTCGATTGTGAAGTAACTTTGTAAAGCCGTCTGCTTCGCCGTGATGGTGTTGTTGTTCACGTTGTTCATGTAATAAGTTTTTAGCCAATTTTTATAGTCACAATAGAGTTAGTATGTATTCAAAACTTATACGAGAAAACAGATTGACGCTGTTCTAAATGACATATCTAGAAAGTGACTGGCAGTTGGGCAAAAAACTCAGAAAACAAATAACTCATTACTTCGCATTTCAAATAAATAAATAAATAAATAAATAAATAAATAAATAAATAAATAAATAAATAAATAAATAAATAAATAAATAAATAAATAAATAAATAAATAAATAAATAATTAAATAAATAAATGTATAAATGAATAAATGAATAAATAAATAAATAAGTTAATTTAGTAAGTATTTAGCTTGATGCAAAAATTTAAACGTTTTAATTAAAGGAAGAGCGGACGATTGTTTAGACTCAATCTCATTTTAATTTACTGTCCAAAATATACATTTTCTTGCCTATAAAAGTTAACAATTGTTCCTTATATTTGAATAATTAGCTTAGAAAGTTAATTAAACTAACCACAGTTTGTGCAATGGCAGGCGTCTTACCTTGCGCGTCAAGCACATTTGCATAAGTGTTACAGTACTGCTTAAACGCATGATGTCACGAAAAATGGTCTTTACATTATATGGAGTCAGAAACTAACACTGCAGTTCATGATCATGCTTATCACGGTGCCGCCTTCTATCACGACAAAAAGGCGCCCCTGCCAATCTTAGTAAATTCACCAAGCCGCGCGTAGCTTTGAAAGTGTAACGAAATTTGAGTATCCGAGGTAATTATTATTTAAACTATGCAATGCAACAATGTAAGAAATGAGATTTCGTGCAAAGAAGATTCTCGAAATTGTCCTATTTAGCTGAGAGGTGATATAGCTGCTTGCTAATTTTGACCGTTTTTGGATTTCATAGCCCCAAATTTGATAGCATTCCTCATTCAACCACGTAGACTCTGGACTAGTAACCCAAAGGCCGCAAGTTCAAACCCCAGTTTGTTCATCTGATTTGATATTATTTTTCAGCAGGGAGGGTGCAGTCTTGCAGATTGGTGTGGCTTCCATAAGAAGGGGTACTTTTGGCGGACTGAAATATTTTCAGTCTGATTAAGATATGTCACAACTTAACTTGGTTGGCGGGCGTTTATTGTTTACCCTACCGCAATAACTGTATGAGAAAGAGGGAACCTGTTAACAGCTGGTTAAAACTGTTTTAGCCAGTACAAAGGCATGGCATGTTTATCATCTTAATTTGCTGACTAATTGGTTGACATTTTATTAGGAAATAAATGTAGAAAGTCGCATCAATATACAGAAGGAACAGCTTCTTCCTCTTTTATCTTAATCGTCTTCGCGCCACTTCTTCCAAGGATTCGGCCACAAAACAAGAGGAAGTCTCCGCTAGCAGCTTCAAAGGCGTCGTTGTAAAGGGTTAATCCATCGTTTGCTCGGCGTTTGTTTGACTTTTTCGAACTTTTCCACTTCTCGCTGTGTGCCGGCTGTAACTAAATATCTTTTATTTGAGCAAGCAATGGACTTTATTAACTTTGTGCAAACAGAAAACCGGTGTATCGGCGCATTTGATGAAAAAGACGAGATGGCAAATCGTTGCGTTTTGTTTGCTGAACGTGCGTTTGCGCTTATAGACGCTGGAGAACCAACCATCTGCAATAAGTGCTGGGGGTGTCCTCATGTGATCCAGTTGATCGAAAAGGGCGATAATTACATTTTGCTCATTTTTTGTTAAAATTAACCACGCATGCGCTGTGATTTTGTTGATGGAATAAGCTCCACCGTTCAGGTTGCAAACCCTATCGTAAATTGTGAGGATATGGCCAGCAGCTACCTACCCCACGCCCACCCAACGATTGTTGCTGAATAAATACTATTGAAAATAATCTCGATAAAGAATCTCTCTGATGTTTTTGGGTGGCTAGATGATTATTGAAATGATCCTTGTTATTATTGAAAGTTAACAAACAAACGTTGATCATTGTCACTGCTAGTTGTGTATCTGCACCTTTATTTGAGTGAAGAGTAATACATATAATACATATTTAAAATGAATAAAAAGTAAAGGCAGTAGCCTGCAGCATTGCACTCATTGTATTGCAAGCACAATGCTTTAGATTTTTGACACATTAAATTATGTATCTATCAATTTTTGCTGTGCTTTAATTGGCCTTTTTCAATTTGTGATCAGTTTGCTTACTACTTAACAGTTCAGAAAAATGACTTTTTACCTTGAACACCTACTGAAGGTCAATACTTAGTCACAATATTTCTCTCCTATCTGTTACCAAATTTTGGTTTACAGTTTACAATGTAAATGTCTTCTAAATACATTTTTAGTGACGTGTTTGTTGTTAGCAGTTTTGTTTGTGCCTTATTGAATTCCTTTATGAAACTTTGCAGTTTTTGTATTTTCTATTTAATATTTCTCCAACTCACATTACAGCCCAACTTACCTTTGGCCAAGTCCAAAGTTCAAGAAAAATTTGAAATGTCTTCCTTGTCAATGTGGGTGATACTGACTTGTGCATTTTTCAAAAGGTTGAATAAATTACTGGTGGCTGACCTTGACCGTTTAATCCACGATCTTCCAGGGGGATTTGGATACCAGGTATGTGCTTTGAAGGACGGCTGGACAAAAAAGACAAATAAATGTTGGGCCTCACATTTACATTTTGGCTCTTGTCCACTGATTTGACCTGGCCTGGCTAATCACTGACCTGAAGCAACCAGTGAAAGAACGCGCATTGTGCTAAATCTCTCGCTGTCCACCTCATTGTCCACCTAAGTCCACTTCTCCCTGTCCACCTCAATGTCCAGTCCACCTCAATTCATTTCTCCCCATCCACCTCAATGTTCAGCCCACTTCAGTTCATTTCTCCATGTCCACCTCAGTCCATTTCTCCATGTCCATTTCAATTTCAATCACCTGATTTTAAAATTCTTAGAATAAAAAAGCCATTCAGAATTTTCGACAGATCTGACCTTTGACATTCAACGACGCAGCCAAAGTCACGTACACCCACCTAAATATGTTCACGCTTAAATATCATAACGTTTAGCTGCCCAACTCCAAAGGATTCGCATTTGACAATTGTCTCTCTTCCTGTGCTAGCTGTTTTAAGGTTTCCCTTTTGTTGCAGGTAAATAATTTTAACCACTTAACTGACTCAAGCAGTATCAGCGTACCATACTACACTAGTATCGTCATCGTCGTCGTCGTCATCATCATTATGCGCTCATTAGGTCTGCTACTAGCATTCGATACGCAGAATTCTAAAATAAAAGGAATCTGCCTTGAATAACAAATATTTTTGCTTGCGCCATCTACAGCCCAATTGTAAAATTAGAAATATAAGCTTGATATTGTAGCCAGTTGAGTAGAACACAACTACACCTACAGCGCTCTCTGTAGAGCATGAAAGTCCAAATTTAACGGAAACACTACTTTAAACACTGCAGCCATGCATTAATTCATTGTCTCGAATTTCGATCGTTCAGATCACGCTAACGCCACGAACGCGTAATAGAGTAATTTATTTTGCTGAAATTATTCTGCCGGGATTTTCGTCCGGGTATTTGATTTTACGCTTTGCGCAATTTTGGGATTTGAAAATATTTTATTAAGCACTTGATAGCGTTATGACAAATTACTTTACTTGATAAGCGAAATTGAATTAGGCATGAAGAAACGATAAAATTATAGTGTTGTAGTGGTGGGCCTAGTAATTGGTTACGTTACCACCGGGCACCAGTTTAATTGCTGCGTCTACAGTTATTCAAATACATGTACATGTAAGTATAAGAATGAAATGGATATTAATTACAAAATTCAGTGTTAAGTATTGTATGATTCATGCAAGCATTTTGCCTTGTTATTATTTTGCGTTTTTGTAATAATGTTCAGAGAAAAACTAACCGCAACATACGTACAATACAGAAAAGTAGAGGCGCCGAAATTTTTTTCAAGACTAAGTGTAAAACTGTTGGACTTGTGTCCAGGACTTCTCATTTCATTTTGTCTATCATCATGCAGCTATTAATTCAATATTTGCGTACTTTAAGCTCTTCTCCGCGCACTCTAACCGCCTCCGCGCCTCAAAGCCCTGATTCAAACACCCTCAAGCCTACAAAACGATGAGCATGAACGTTAGTACTGCACAAACTCGATTAATTAAAATAATGCACAAAAAACTATCGTGGTTGTAATGAAACATTCCTACTAGTTTGTTAATAGATGGCAGCAGTATACTACGCCCAATTATATATAATATAATATCCATAGCAATGTCTGGTCATTCCAAAATTATACGAGTTAACGTGGTCCTGGACTGTACAGTACAGGGCTACATGTAATTAAGTTAGTTAAGATGAAGTACGGAAATAATTTTTCTGGTAGTTAAATGGATAGAATTGTGTACCAACCTAGCTATTAAGATTGCAGTAGTAAACAACTAAATCAAGCATTCTTTAGTAGAAATGTGTTCAAAATGCCAAAAGCTTAATTGCCGCACTGTCTCAAGATAATCCATCACATCATGAGCCCCACCCACCCCGCCCCCATTTTACCAGCAGCGCATATGCAAACTTTTAAAAAACCATCAATTATGTGAAAATAATTACCCGCACTACCAATCCATCATTCACAGAACTGCGGCAGTGGATTAGATGTGTCAAAATTGAAAGTAGAATTTTAACTGCTCACACCTGCATGTTGATATAGGACTTGGAATAACAGAAGTAGCCCATAAATCATTGTAGCTTTCACTGCTTTCCCTGTCAGATAATAAACACTGACTGTTTCCTCTCACTTCCTAAAAGTTGTCCCGGTTTTATGACTATGGTGGTTCTTAAGATGTAGATTTTCAGCTACAGATCTGTATCACCGGGTTAATTTGATTTTTCGATCTTTCAGTCTCAAGTTTTGATTGTATTGCAAAGCGTGGTGTTCAGTTAAAACACAAGAAACACTCTTCACAAACAAAGCTTAAAATTAGTCTTGAAATTTTATATCAATTACATGCTGTCTTAGTGCATACAAAGCTTGCATTAGCATTAACATTGTATAAAAGTTGTAAAATTGAAACTCCCGCAATGACCGTTTAGATAACATAAAGTTTGAAAAACAATCAGTGTATTCGTAGCATGCTGTTCTCTAACTAAGCAAAAGTATAAATTACTTCATATTGTCAATGAGATTAATAATGCATTTTTTGGCGAGTTAGTGGTGTACACGGGGATAGCAATGCAGGGCCGTTTTACCATAATATTTTAAATTATTAAGAATTTTTTTCGAATTACATAAGCTTTTCAAACAGGTAAGCGTACTGCTAAGTAGTATAACTTTGTATGGAAAGTTCTTTCGATATACAGTACTTCGAATTTCCCTTTCTTCCCCTTTAAGTATGGAAAGTAGACCTAATCCTGGTTAGTTTAATTTCTACTAGCTAGTGAATAAATCAACTCTGAGAGCTCTTAACTATTGAAAATTTAAATAACAAAAACGTACTGTTGAAAAGTAGGGAGCAGCATGGCACCATCTATTCACAAGAAAAAGAAGTCTTTCTAAAGTAGGGACAGTTTAATAAATCTCTGTCACTAATCACTACTTTAGAAAAACTTCTCTTTCCTGTGAACAGATGGCGCCAAATCGATTGCACGTACATAGCTGTATAAGGAGTTTTCATCACAGCTCAGCTATAAAGAAAAATTATCGTACGGTGTACGTTTGTCAGAGTTTCAATTCACGCAATTTTTTTTTCTTTTTTGCAGCTAGTTATGCAAGATACGGAAATAAAGAATGTCTATTACAAGAGACTGTGTAGTCTAATGGTCTAGAGAGAAAAGCTTTTAACATGAATTCAGAACATAAGAACGTAAAACAATTTTTGTGTATACGTTCTTGTGTATTTTACTTGACTTGTGTATTTTCATCAAATTCACTGCAATGAAATACAGTACCAAGTGCGTACAAATTATCAATATAACATTTTATTGACCATAACAACATTGCTTTATAAAGTCTATTTACCAGTATAGAAACAAGGTTTATGTACACATTGAAGTATGATCAATGTCACAACTTAACACACTAGTACAACTTGCACCACACACCTCTACACTTACAATGCTTTATAAATTTATGAACAAAATAAAATGTCAACAACATTTATTCTACTAACAGCAATTGCACTGCAGGTAGTGACTATTGCAGACTAAATTAAAGTCCTACAGTTCTATCCCTGTATTACTCTTAAATCTGTACTACTAAAATTGAACATTGTAGTAACAATGTAATAAAAACAATAAAGAATAACATGATCTAAAGTTGGCAAATTTCCACCGGGTCTCTCTCTTTCCCTTCTTTTATTCCTGGGCTTTATACCTTAAACTACAAGAGTACAACTAATCAATAGAAGGAAAAAATTTGGAAAACAAACTCATATGCAGGTTACACAAAATATCCTAATTTGTTGTACAACTATGCATATAGGCTAACAGATCTGGAATAAAAACCTTAGCGAGTCGTTTACTAGGAATGGATACACTCACTACCAGGAATGGATAAGACCTAGATCAGTGGTCACCTTATTACAGTCATTAACTAAATTATAACACAACCAATTTCCCAGACTGTCGGTTGCGACTGCTACCCATCCTAGCTGATTTTGATGGCAGTAGACATGGTTGGCATGATTAGCCCATGATCGTAAATTTGGACGTCTGGTGATGTCACATTCAATGACGTCATTCATTATGATGTCATCAAAGTCGAGTCAAAGTAGGATAAAATTTTACCCATTTTACGCTGTTATTTTATGCTATTTCGTTCTGATAATAACACGTATTTGTTGACTGAAAAATCTCTTTGAGAGGTGTTAATTAACAATATGTGATTTATATATGAATCATCTAATTTATTATAAGAGAACATGCTTTTCCCTGTAAAATGTGATTCTGAGATATGGTGTTGATGATGTCATAGTAAAGAGCTGACAACGTCACCGGATGTGCTGTCACCAGAAATCCTAATGTTCAAAAACGAACCAATCATGCCTACTGACTTTTAGTTTGACCATAGACCATTTAAGAACAGTTAAAGTTAGGTATTAGTCCCTACTGACTGCTTGGGGAATTAGTGATCTTAAACGTTTCTTAGTGACTGTAGTTTGATTAAATACAAAGGAATCAAAACCACAATTAGAACTTCTCCGTTGGACTCGGCAGGCATCAGTGAAGCTAAACTTCTAATTCGACAATAAAAATGCTACATTTGATTGAAAATAACAATGACATTTTGCATTCAATAATGACATTTTGCATCGCAGGAGTTCCGCCTGCCACTTAATTATAAGTTTCCACCATCCCTTTTGGTGCTCTCATAATTTTTCAATAAGCATGGCAGCAGCTCCGCCTCCTCCGTTACAGATTCCAGCCATTCCCTTCTGTCCGGCTTTCAACTGATGCAGCAGGTGACAAACTAATCGAGCTCCTGACATCCTGTAAAAGTAATCGATTTTTTTCAGTACAACAATCAAGAACTAATTTTGAGAAAAAGGAGTTACTCAATCATATCCATGGTTAATTAACTCAATGTCATAATAATATTGCACTTTCACACAGCCTCCCCCATCTCTCTCTCTCTCTCTCTCTCTCTCTCTCTCTCTCTCTCTCTCTCTTTCTCTATGCTTTTAGATGTTGGCTGACAACCACCAAAATCCAAAGTCCACTAAATAGTAATTATTAGTGTAGTGGCTTATGCAGCATTTTCTTGTCCCATGAGAAATTCGTGTTAATTTTTATACTACAAGTGGATATAACATTTTAGAGCATAGGATGGGTAGACTGCAATTGTAAGTTCAAAATTCAAGATGGCTGACGACAGTTCAAGCTTCTATATTCTTGCTTCTAATTGAGTGAAATTAATCATTCAGATGTGTAGTTATAGTACTTGTTAGTGCTACCTAACAAGTCCCATAAACCAACTACCAACTAATAAGCGAGGCAAGTTCATCCCTTTGCTCAAGTCCCCCAAACACTACCCTACATCATCATTTGCTGAGTACATGTAACTACCACAGTGACAGTTTCAACAACTGTATCATTTTGGGCAATTTATATAACAAATGAAAAGTTTCAATCTAGTATAGTTCTATTGATGGTTTATTTTTTTAATCAGGGCTACTGGGAAAAGCGGGAAGTGAAAACCTTCAAATATTGCCATTTCATGGCCCGTTTTTTCTCAAAACTTGTAGTCCTTAGTTTAAGAAGTTAGGAAGGCACCGTGTCTTGTGCCAATAATGGCTGGATAGCCTGTTCAATGGGTGCAGTAGACATAGTTACATTTTGGGGGAGACCCACAGAGCGTAGCGAAGGAGGCGACAGAGTTTCCGGGTGCAAGCGTAAGCGGGAGTAAAATTCTTCTAGAGTTTAATGACTGTTAATTATTAATTACTAATCTGACATAAGTAATTAACAAAAGTTTTCAAAATACAACAAAATTGCCTAGTCAGAGATCATCGTAACTGACTTAGTTACTACGTACACTAGTACGGTCTAGAAAAAAGCTAATGTTGTTACTTAAAGGTGTGTGTAGGATGTCATGTGGCTTAGCAGATTGATAATTTTGGGAGAAACAGTGGCGTTATTCTCTATTATGGTGAAAACCTGTAGTATTCTGTATCTTTCATAATCTTTGCATGTCTTAATATTGGAGCTGAATGCTTAACGACTGTTTCGTATTATGAGCAACTTTCCTAGACCAATGCATAGAAGAGGCATTCTGGTGCAGTACGTAAATCAATCTCAGGGTGATTCTGAGAAAACTTTATCCCATCATGCTGAAAAAGTGGGACTCAGGGATGCAAAAATGTGCACAATTTATGGCTTCAACCATGGCTTCCAGCAAATGGCTTTTCCGGAACTCATCCACCTGAATTTTACACAATACAGCCTTAAAAGGAGAAAGGGAAGGTTTATAAGGTGGGAATGTTTCATTTAACATGTCAACTGAATGAAATGGGAATGGCATATTTCGAAGTTCTTTTTCAGCCCTCTTCCCAGAACTTTGTGCTGTTTGGAACACTCATTTCCTTTGGCTTTTAGAAATTATCTGGCTGTTCCAGGCACTGTCATCACCCACTGTGTCATCACCTTCTATTGTGTTACAGAGAAAGTTATAATTGTATAATGTTGAGTTTTTGACAGCATTTGATACTGCATATACAAGTTCCTTTGCGAGGTTTGGCTGGCTGGTAGAATAGGATTATACAGTTTAACCAACAACCTTCACTAAGCTTCACTCATTTATGGAAACTAACTGATGCTATAACCCCACTTTCCTTTGTACCTGAATGATTAATTCCACTTAACTGGAGGCAAGTACATAGACGCTTGAATAGTCGGCAGCCATCTTGAATTTCAAAGTTATGAATTTCCCATGGCAAGTCCCTCCTTTATATTACATAAGACAAACTGTATAGCAACAGTCATATGTTGCCACCTAGTGGCCATTTTTTCAAGGGCTGGATCCCTATTGAAAAGCTGAAATATTATATAATATAATCCTGTTTTATAGGCAGGCCAGCAAGTACAAAACTGTTTAGTATAGACTAAATTCATAATCCATGCATTGCAGGAGACTCTAGCTTACCCAATTGGATGTCCTAGACTAACAGCACCACCATTGATGTTAATTTTTGCTGGGTCAATATCCATTAACCTTTGATTTGCAATAACGACCACACTGAATGCTTCATTTATCTCCCACATGTCAACGTCTTCTTTCTTCACGCCCGTGTACTCTAATACCTTGGGCATTGCATGAGCTGGTGCGATCGGAAAGTCTATTGGATCTAGAGCCGCGTCTGCAAACCCTATAAAATCAAACATTTTTAAAATAATTTTGCACTCTGCAGGTCAAGGTCTATTTAAAGGAAAGGTTAAGCCTTTCTGGAAGTTAAGTTTAATACAATGTTTGCAAAAAATGTTAGAAGGATTTAGTAATAAAAGTGTGATAAGTGCCTCGTGATACCAGTAAAATCATTTTAATGTCGCGATCATTTCATGCTTGAGCACTTTCATTTTGAACGCCCATTCTTCCACCAATGAAGAAAAGCAGTACACTGTCAATTTCTGTCAAAAGTATAATAAGTTTTTACAAAAACTTAGATAAATAATTTTGTGTGATATTTTGGCATGAACATTAAGTGAGGTGCAGATTTTGAATTAGTTTAAGCAGCGCGCACTTACAGAAAGCCATGATGTGCTTACAAGAAGTCACAAAGTCTTCCAGTTACATCATAATTTTCAAGTGAATGACAGCTACCACTGCACCAGAAAATTTCTACACAGTGGTAGTGTAAATTAGCTTTATACTTTATAGACATTTTTTTGCAAATTTCATTGTTATATTTTTCTAAGTTTAAGTAATAGTAGTAAAATAAACCCAATGTGCTAAAAGACTTGATCTTTCCTTTAATGCCAGGGTCAGAAGTAGTAGAAGAATAGCAATGTACAGTTATATGAAAGCTTCGACATATCAAACTACATGTTATTTGTTCTAGTTATTTGTAGAAATTCTGCCGCCAGCTAATCACAAAAACCACTTGATGAAATAATTGTATTCATAAAAACAAGTTGATGAAATAATTGTATTCCTAAAAAAAAACTTGATGAAATAATTGTATTCATAAAAATAACTTGATGAAATAATTGTATTCATAAATGCAACTTGATGAAATAATTGTATTCATTAAAACTACTTGACGAAATAATTATATTCATAAAAACCACATGATGAAATAGTAGTATTCATAAAAACAACATGATGAAATAATAGTATTCATAAAAACCACGTAATGAAATAATTGTATTCACAAAAACCAGGTGATGAATTAATTACATTCACAAAAACCACATCATAAAATAATTGTATCCATAAAAACCACGTGATGAAATAATTGTATTCGAAAAAACCACGTGATGAAATAATTGTATTACTAGAGCACTTTGTAAAACAATTTCTTTGCCATATTTTTTTGGAAATGTAAAATTATTGCTCTTTCAGTATAAATGGTGGATATTATCTTAGGCCTACAGCATAGGCCTGAGAACTGAGCAACAGAAAAAACTATATAATAAAATGTTTTGAGTTATTTTGACAGGCAGTGTTGAAAACTAGTACAAGGCTGAATAATTTTTAGCACCAAGTGTGATATATGGCAGTATTAGCAAGCATGATTCAGTTATAACCTTAATAACATTATATATTCACATTGTATATTCAGCACTTGACTGCACCCACTAACAGAATCATAATCAATTTAATATATGTGGCACTTGTTTGGAATTCCCCAGATGTTCACAACCAGGATTTGGCCCTATATTTAGCACAATGGTCACTAAATAAACAGGAACTAGACTTTGAATGTAGCCAAACATTAGCTATATATAAAAGTGAGCCCGCTATGTTGTAAGACCAGTATTCAAACATAGAGAAGCTCGCTTGTGTGTTCGGGATTTTAAAGTAACTTGGTAAGTTATTATTATTATACATGTTTTCGGCATTGTCACAGAAATTGAGGTCCATAGAAACTTAATGAGGCTTCTTCTTTTATGAAAACTTGGTTACTGAAACAGACTTAATTCAAGCGCTTCACTGAATGTCAATAATACTGAGCTCTGATATCGTAATAATTGAATAAATGACTTTTGTTAATGAAATGCAATTATTAAATATTTATCAAATCTTTTTAGAGAAAAATGGTTGGGAGACTTGAAAATCAATTGAGAAGCTGTATAAATGAAATCAGATTGAATAATCCACTTTAGGAAACAAACGCGAAAAATGAGGAAGTCTTCGCTTGGTCTGTGCCAGGCAATACATCATGGAAAAATAATTCCTATTTTCAAATAAACGGGAATACGAGCAGAGAAGTTTGTGGGCTGTGTTTACTACAAATGTTATAACTTGTATGCCTTGCTGAAACTGGGCTTCAAATATCAATAATAACTTGAAAATAAGACAGTACTCTTCTGATATTCACCATGGTCACAAATGCCAAAAGAGGTCAAAATACACTTTAGGTCTCAAAAAATTCTTTATTTTTTCTTCGTCTTTTGCACCTTCTTTCATTTCACTTATATGCACTCTCTCGATTGATTTTCAAATCTTTTCAAACCACTTTTCAAACCAATTTTGATGAAAATTTAATAATAAAGCATTACATAAACAAAAGTCATTTCTTCAAATATTACTTTAATGATGATATCACAGCTCAATATTAATGTACAGAAATGATATTCATTGAAGCGCTTGGACTAAATCTGTTTAAAAAATAAAGAATTTTTGAGACCTAAGGGCATTTTGACTTGTTTTAATGTTTATCGTAATAATAGGGAATTAACCGTAATCCTTTGTTTGATGTCAAACATGGAATCACTGGCTGAAAGCATATATATTTAAAAATATATTTAAGAAAGTGATCATCTCTACTATGTCTATATTCCTTCACACACACACACACAACAATTTGAAAGTGTTTACGAAACATACTCAAACATTTTTCGTATTAAGAAAAAGCTAGAATTACTGGATTTTACTTAAGAGTTTAAATAGTTTTTAGCTTTTAGCCTTTAAAAAATTACACCGGTGATGTTTACTCACATTTTTATATTGATACATACAAAGAAAATTTCCAAACTAGTAGTGATTAAATATTTTTCAATTTGTTATGCAACTATACTTTAGTTTTGTTGAAAAGTATTATTCCAGCTATTTTACAAAGCATGGCTGCCACATGCTACCTAATGTGGAACAACTTGTTACATCTCTTGATCTTTTACATATGTAAAATTTTGGAGTTTGCATAGCAATTCTTTTCTTTTTGATAGCACCACATGTTCAACTTGACAAATGAGAAGTGCTGCAAACCTCTAATTGCAGCCTGCAACTCTGCAGAGATTTTTCTAATAATCTGTTGAGGAAATTTCACATTTCCTTTTAGTAATATGGCTGGAACTTTTGCCGTACAGGTGGCTAAGCTTAAAGCTGATGAAGATGAAATGTTAGAAGATCAACCAAGTGAAGACAAAGTGGATGTCTCAATATTAAATAGTAAACATCATTAACCTATTAGAAGAATTGTCACAAGAGTTGATAATAGTGCAATGGTGGAATGTCTCTTTTTATCCTTAGTGCCCTCAAATATCTATGCCAACTTGCTGCACCACCAGGAGCACCTCGATTGCCAGTTAGTCATTCTATCCATTTAGTAACATTTATTAAGAAAAAAACTTTCATGGGGTAATTTGTTACCCCGATTGTTCTTTATCATAATATAAAAACTCCTTGACCGGCTAAAGGTTAAAAAGTAAGCTTGGTAAACAAGTAAAGTAAGTCCTTAAAGTAAGAATATTTCACATCAGCTTGTTTGTGAATCCTAATTATGAATTGAAATGTTTCAGATCACTTTCTGCACTGTTCACCGTCTTGACTCTTTGGAAGCCAAAGACAGCAATTATGCATAACGGAGTAACGATACAAGCATCACCCGTGTCTCCCGATAAGTTTATCAAGCGTACAGATGACACGCAAGTCCGCAACCGTCTTCTGTTCCGTGCTTTTAACGGCCACGATAGCCCGAAACTCAGGGACATAGAACAGATGCATGTGGATTATGATTGCAAAGCATTCAAACCAATACCTGAAGGTGGGTATGCAATAGCTCAAAATCCTCTTATAAAAATGTGCTTCATCGGTTTTGCTAAACACAAACCAATTGCCTTCACACCGGACTTGTTATGGCACTACATTCGAAAGGCCGTGACCATACATGTAAATAAGCACTCGGAGGAGCTGCGTGACGTGTTTGTTAAACATGAGGGAAAGATCGCACTAAGTGTCAGACGAGACGACTTTGTGGTGGGACAAGACAACAACTGGCCGGGCGTAATTCGAGAATTCAGACAACTTATTGAAGCAAATTTAAAAGAAAGTGCACAGCCAGTGATACGTGAACGATTTACCACAACAACAGAGACGCTAAACGATATTTCCTGCATTTCCTTGATGGACGTTGTACAGGCTTACATCGATTTAAAAGTGTATTCAATGTGTGGGATACCAAGTGTAACATTACTGGGAGAGTTGAACGACTGGATCAAATTAAAAGAGGCTGCAGAAAATTTATTAAATATGTTTCAAGGTATGCCCAATGGTACAGATCTGGAGTGGTGGAAAACTGGATTAACGACAGTCCTTAAGAAGTTGATCCTATGTTATCAGAACCCAAAAGATCCCTCACTGGAAGACTGGATGGCTCGGATTTTCAAATATAACAGAGAAGATGAATCAGGTGGGGTCAATTATGTCACGGGATGGGTAAACGTCTTTTTTCCTTATATACAAAAAGAAGAAAGAAACCCGTTTGCTCACATTCCTCCTTATATACAAAAAGAAGAAAGAAACCCGTTTGCTCACATTTCTTCGTACCCTAAACTGGAGCGGCACTTGGAAGAAGGCATGCCACACCATTATGAACCAAATGATACACCATCCATGTGGCAGGACGAGTACCTAGATAACCATTTCAATAAATTAGAAATGGATGATTTTCCATTGTGGCTTTCACAAGCTCCTTTCACTTGGCAATATTATAATCAAGCATTGAAGATGGACTTTATAGGTGGACCTTGCTGTATCTC
The DNA here is from genome assembly GCA_030141605.1 of Tubiluchus corallicola. NCBI lineage: Eukaryota > Metazoa > Priapulida > Priapulimorpha > Priapulimorphida > Tubiluchidae > Tubiluchus > Tubiluchus corallicola. The sequence continues at coordinate 1,149,029 of JAQGDQ010000011.1, read as the reverse complement.
TGAGCAAGTGCTGGAGGAGGCTTCAGCAGCGCCACTTGGTTCTCTACATGTTCATCAAGGTTGGGCAGTAGCATACAGACAAGACAGCCCTAAGCCAAAAAAGCCATCTTTGTTCCCAGCCAAAATAAACTGTATCAGTCTATAAGTCACCCTGTAACATGATTAATAATTTGATAATGCAAAATTACCATCATCTTCATTGTCATCATGTCAGATTGAGTATAGGTGAGGATTTGATTCCCATAAGCATTTTCACAGTTGCAGCGATTGATGATGATCGCAAAAAGGTTAAAGGTTAAGTGTACCAGACAACACATTTGTGTACACTTGACAATGCCTCGCAGCCCAAGCTATTGTAATATTAACAGTTTTAACAGCTAGAACCTTATCTAATTCATTTTTTATAGTTCCCAAGCAAGATCCTGCTAGTAAATCACTTTCTGTACATTAAATTTTTTCATTTAACATGGTTCAGACACCACTAATTCATTGTTTTATGCTGTAATGCAATGTATTATGCAGTACTAATAAAAATTACTATTGGATTATCTGTTTTGTACAATTACTTGAAGATTAAAAAATTTGTTACATGTTTGAACACATAATGCAGCAGTATAGTGCTAAGTACTATTAAGCACTCAGGATTTCTTAGTTTTCAATAATAAATGACGTCATGTTATTGCTATAACTGAGAAAAACTTATTCGTCACACTTTTTCAACATCTGGCGAAATTAAAAATGAAAAAAACACAGTTAAAGCACTTGAAAACAAAAACACTGTTCATAAATAAAGCTAAAATAATTCATCTTGAAATCTTGTATCACTTACGTGCTGTCATTGCATACAGGACTGGCATTAACAATAATGCTATATAAAACTGTCAAATTTAAATTGCTGCGACGACCGTTAGGCGCAGTCATTTCGACGGTAAGTCATTTGAAATAAGTTTAGATAACCTTGTGGTAAGTTTGAAATAATAATCAGAACATTCTTAGAACACTCCTTGCTAACTAAGCAAAAATATAAATGTTTAAATATAAATACAAATTTACATTGTCAATAAGATCAGTAATGTGTTTTTGGTGAATCAGTGGTGTCCAGTGCGATGGCGATGCAGTGCCATTTTAGATTATTAAGAGTTTTCACTTACATAAGCTTTTCAAACTGGTAAGCATAATGCTAAGTAATATCACAATGTATGGAAAGTTCTTTGGGATATAATTTAAAATTCCCTTTTCTTCCCATTGGATTTTTTTCGTAATCGAAAGGCATGGTAATCGTACGGCACACCTAATGATGGTATATTAATTAACCAGTATTACTGTAGCTGTAGCTGTAGAAATCTTGTATCACTTACATGCTGTCATTGCATACAGGACTGGCATTAACAATAATGCTATATAAAACTGTCAAATTTAAATTGCTGCGACGACTGTTAGGCGCAGTCATTTCGACGGTAAGTCATTTGAAATAAGTTTAGATAACCTTGTGGTAAGTTTGAAATAATAATCAGAACATTCTTAGAACACTCCTTGCTAACTAAGCAAAAATATAAATGTTTAAATATAAATACAAATTTACATTGTCAATAAGATCAGTAATGTGTTTTTGGTGAATCAGTGGTGTCCAGTGCGATGGCGATGCAGTGCCATTTTAGATTATTAAGAGTTTTCACTTACATAAGCTTTTCAAACTGGTAAGCATAATGCTAAGTAATATCACAATGTATGGAAAGTTCTTTGGGATATAATTTAAAATTCCCTTTTCTTCCCATTGGATTTTTTTCGTAATCGAAAGGCATGGTAATCGTACGGCACACCTAATGATGGTATATTAATTAACCAGTATTACTGTAGCTGTAGCTGTAGAAATCTTGTATGACTTACATGCTGTCATTGCATACAGGACTGGCATTAACAATAAAGCTGTATAAAACTCTTAAATTTAAATTTAAATTGCACATTAATCATTGGCACACTCTTCATGAACTAAGCAAAAGTATAAATTACTGTATCTTGTCATTAAGGTTAAAAATACGTTTTTGGAGCACACTGGAAAGGTGAGTCGGTGTCATGATGGTCAGGTGGCATGAACATTTTAAATTACTAAGAATTTTTTCCTAGTTATATAAGTATTTTAAACGGGTAACCATAATGCTACGTAATATAACTTTGTATGGAAAGTTTTTGGGGCATACTTTAAAATTGCCTTTTCTCATTCTTCAAGTCACCCAGATGTACCATTCAGTTCACAAACCAAAATTTAAAAAGTAAATTTAAATTCAGAACTAAGGCATCTTGGGTATTTTTGTACTCAAATTGGTACTCAAAACATAACCTAATTTTGAATCAACGGATCAATGAGTCATTTTGGCAAGTTCAATAAGGAAGAAGACGTTTTCATAAGAATCTTGTACATAGAATAAAAGCATCTTTACGATCAGATGTGTGTTTTCAACGTGCAAATTGCACTTACCAAGGTAAACAATTTCACCAATCAATGAAAAACATTTCAACTGCACCTTGCAGTCATCTTCAGTGATAGATTACACAAACAAGAACCAGTTTTATAGGGAGAAGCTACTGTACAGAAATTCACTAATTACGTGTTTACAAGGAAACCAAAGATGAAATGAATTAACAGCCGTGTATAGAAGGAAGAGATACAGTACAGTAAAATTTCTATACTGTAGATTATGCTTATAATACTGGTTGTTTGTTTGTGTAATCTATCACTGATGATGACTGCAGGCTGCAGTTTCAACGTGTGTGACATGTTTTCACTGTGTGAGTGAATGTATAAATTGACTTAGAAAAAACTATGCAAAAAATGCAAAGCTCAAAATTTCTACGATATCTAAAAAAATTGAAAACGCTGCAAAATACAAACCTAGTATCCTTGCAAGAGGTTTAGCGTTGAGTCTAGCGGCTGCCTGAGCCGTCATTACTACAACGGCACCGGCACCATCATTCAATTTGCTAGCATTTGCGGCTGTTACAGTTCCTCCTTCTTTCTTGAATACAGCCCTTAAGGTCTTAACTTTCTCAGGTTTAAACCTAAAAACACGAAAAAGGTGAATTGTTTGCTATAAATATTAGGACAGCAGTAAAGCCAAAACTTTATGGTACAATCTTCTTCCTCAATAACAACAACAATAATTACTGGAATACAAATATAGCAACGCAGTTACAGCAGCAGCAACAACACAGGTACAGCAACGGCAACAACACAGCTTCAGCAACAACTACAGCTACAGTAGCAACACAGTTACAGCAACAGTAGCAACACAGCTACAGCTACAGCTACAGCTACAGTAATACTGGTTAATTAATATACCATAATTAGGTGTGCCGTACGATTACCATGCCTTTCGATTATGAAAAAAATCCAAGGGGAAGAAAAGGGAATTTTAAATTATATACCAAAGAACTTTCCATACATTATGATATTACTTAGCATTATGTTTACCAGTTTGAAAAGCTTATGTAAGGGAAAACTCTTAGTAATATAAAATGGCACTGCATTGCCATCCCACTGTGCAACACTAATTCACCAAAAACATATTACTGATCTTATTGACAATGTAAATTAATTTATATTTTTGCTTGGTTAGCAAGGAGTGTCCTAAGAATATTCTGATTATTTTTTCAAACTTTATGCAATGTCAGCTGAACTTGTTCAAAATGGCTGTGCCTAACGGTCAACGCTGTAGTTTAAATTTACAAGTTTTATGCAGTTTTATATTTACTTTTTAAATTCTTCATCCTCATTAACGATCTCGTCTGGTTTGCCCTTTCCAGCTGGCACAGAAACAGGAACAACCTCATCTTTAAACACTCCATTCTTCCAGGCCTCAGTGGACCTTCTGTAACTTTCGATCGCAAAATCGTCCTGCTCTTCACGTGTTATCTTCATTTTCTCAGCCGTGTGTTCACCACACACACCCTGAAATGTCACAAACGCTCTTTAAAAGTGAAGGAAGAAAGATGAGTGGTCACGGTTGTGTGCCTATCGTGGAAGTTGAGCAACACTGGCCCTGGTAAGTAAACTGGAGGGTGTCAGGCAAGAATATCACGTCTGACAAGTTTTATCTGGCATATGACCTCATGTTATAGCTCTTATTAAAATACGTTTATACACAAGAATATGGCCTATGATATTGCTGCTAGTTCAGCATTTTGAAAGTAGGAGGATTATTAGTTAAAGGAAAATGATATAATTTTTCATATCCTACCCAATTTTAAAGAACAGTAAAAAGTATACATTTTAACATCCATAGTAATGCCAAAGTGTTTTTCATAATTAAATAATATGTTACAAACTTAATTAACTGGAGGCAAGCCCAACTATTGATGACATCACAAGTGAAAATAATTTTCAACAGCATAAAATTCCATGAGCACAATGTACATGTTTGCAAAAGTTTAAATTGATGTACAGTGCTACAGCACAACATTCAGTGTGATATACAAAAACACGTCAAATGTTAAAAACAAAAATTTAAATTTCGAGTTTACTGAGCACTGCGCTCACTCGTGAGGTTTTGAACTTTGCATTACATCACAACCGAACACCATTAAACTGAGAGATCTTGCACCAGTTTTTTGTGCAATGCGTTTCCGAGACAGACGCGCTAGTGCCCATCTAACTAGAGAATGGCGAAATGCATGCAATGGAATGAGCAGCACGAATGCGAAATTTCATTTCTATGGTAATAATTCTTTCACATAAGTCATTCTGGAAAAAATAGTATGCTTCCTTTCAATATTTTATAGAGTATATTGTTTTGAGCTATAGTTTAAGATTGTATCCAGTTTTCCTTTAATATTAGTGTACACTACAATGCTAAATTGCTTAAGGGTTGTCTAGCTTTTGTCAGTTTAAGGCTAATCGGACCAAACTGTGAGCAGCAGGTAAACAGTAATAGTAATAGAATATTACGTACAGCATGGTGAAATCCATTGATAAGACACACGAAGCATTATAAGGTGGCACATCTCTAAATCAATGCATTTTTGGGTGCGAAGAAATAAGAACCTGTACCTTCAGCATACTTTCAAAGACTTTGCTTGATCACTGATGTCTTAAACTATCACTGCAGTTAACATAATAGTTTTGGTTTGCAAAAGGTTGGCTTTCAAGAATATGCGTTCATACTGTACCATGTGAATGTTGTGATACGGATCAGTGAGACCGTCAGAAAGAACCGTATCCGTAAGGTGGACTCCGCCATATGTAGGCACATCTCGAGTCATGATGAATGGAGCATGAGACATACTTTCCATTCCACCAGCGACCATCACATCCTGAAAATGAATTACCCAAAACTAGTTTCTAAACACAGTGAGTTTTTGATTGTTTTTAATGGTTCTGTTCCTTGTTAAAAACACAGGGATCAATAAGGCGACTAAAAGCATGTATTTTAACACTGTTTATTGTAATTAAGATGAAAAAACAGATATTTCAGACATTTTGGCAATCCATGCTGTAATTTTCGATGTAATGGGAAAAACCTTCCACCAGCAAGTAAAGAGTTGTTATTAATTTGTAAGTGCAACCTAATTTTGAATATTGCTCAGTCAAAAAAATCTTTTGAATTTATTTCTGTAACTCTTTTTGGCATTACTTGCTGGTCAAAGTTTTTTTTCATTGAACACTGAAAGTGCGAAAACAACTACAACTCTAGATTTGAGGAATGATGCATTGTGGGCAGTGGCGGCAGAGGTGAGCAGGAATGCATGGCATCAACAGGTGGAATGTGCGATGTTTTAGAACGTAGAAGGACCTAGATGACGACTACGCAGATATGTTTTTTTTTACTTTCAATAGATAATGTTAAAATGCATCCTTCTTGACATTTTATTTATTCTGAGATTGAAATTCATAATAATGAGTCCAATGTTTCAGTTATAAACACACAGGATTTATAGCATACACACATTAGGAGAGATTGTAGAATAAATGCGCTATTAATGATGTGTTTCAACACGTCGCTCACAGAATGAAGGTTAATGTGACTGCAGTGAGTTAGCATTCTGCCTAGCAGATGATGTGAAGATGTAATTTTCTAACACCTAAATGTCTAACATTGTTTTGCAGGCATTGTTCCTCACGCCGAGCTGAGATTATAGACAAAGAACACGTGCTCAGGTCAACGTCTCAAACAATGTTTATAAAACTTAACTGCGTTTACTGAGATCATATTGTTAATAAATGTCTGTGTATTTCGAGTTACGTGTTTACGTTGACGATCAGTGAGCACGCTCTCTGCGCTAACAAATATTAAATGAGTTATTGGACAGCAAAGCAGTTACAGTTGTCATAGGAGGCATTTTTCCCTTCAGACTTGTGTTGGTGATCTTTTTTGTATACGAAAATGTTTTTGTTTAAAATACGAAAGGACATAGATTGAAAAAATCCTCCTTGTTTTGATAGCTACAATCAGCATGAAGATAAGTTCTAATTAATTTACTTACATGTATGTGTTCTCAATATTCTTACACGCAATTAGGACTAACAGAATAAGAATAAAAACATTACCCTATTAATGCCTTCAGAAAAAGAGACAAACTGATTTACAATCAACTGCAAAACAATGACTGTAACATTTCACTGGGCTCTCAGTGTAAGTGTGAAGCATCACTGCAAAAGTGATGACTGACCTGGCTTCCACACATTAAACTCTGTGCTGCCATCATGATGGATTTCATTCCCGATGCGCAGACTTTATTCACGACTGTCGTGGGAGTGCTTATGTCCAAGCCCGCAGCCAAAGTGGCCTGCCTGCCTGGCGCTTGCCCCAATCCGCCCTGGATCACACAACCCATATACACTTCCTTCACCTCTTCTTTTGGAATGCCTGAAAATGCAGACAAAGTTAAGGAGATGACAGGAGAAACTTCAGAGAATAAAATTAGCCATTTCTTTATCTCAAAGTTTGATTAAATAACTTTAGTAGAACTGTGCTCTAACAGAATTTAGTCCGAATTTCAGTAATAAATTCCATTCAAGTAACGACCTGTTTTGATTTAGGCTTGTATGTTTTTTCCAGTCAGATTCTTGCATATGTGGCAGTTAATATCCATTTTGTTATCGGAAGCTGATTTTAGTGAACACCAGTCTAGTTTTTTCATGGTGTTATGAACTATTAAAATCTTGTTAAAATCTGTAGTTTAAAGGAAAGGACAAATCGCTTAGCATCTTTGGTCCATTTTAATCTTATCATTTAAACTTAGAAATATATCACAAAGAAATTTTGAAAACTCTCAATAAAGCATAAGGTTAATTTATACTATCGCTGTACAGAGATTTTCAGGCACGGCCAGGTGTAGCCACCATTCACTTGACAGTTATCACGTAACTGAAGGACTTCGTGATTTTTCATAAGCGCATCGTGGCTTTCTTTAAGCATGAGCTTCTTAATTAAAACTTTTGCAGCTTACCTAATCTTCGTGCAAAAATGTCACAAAAGCAGCTACCTAATTTTTTGCAAAAACATATTGTTTTGAGGGAAATTGACAGTGCACTGCTTTTCTTCGGTCGATGAATGATGTCACTGGTGAAAGAATGGACATTCAAAATGGGAATACCCGAGTGTAAAATGATCGTGGCTTTAAAATGATTTTACTAATTACACAAAGCACTTAACGCACCCTTACTACTAAATCCTAATATTTTTCGCAAACATCGAAACAAGCCTAACTTCCCAGATAACTCCTCAGGCTTTAATACTGACTTGTTTTTCTGTAATGCAGGTTCCAAAAAATGACACCCATACACATCTTTAGTGGTCACACGGCTGTTCTGTATATCTTATGAATATTTTAATTTATTTAATATATGTGTCATGTAACATGTGGTTTTCCTTATACTACAGTTTACTAATTGATTAATTCCGACTTTATGAATTCAATCGGCCAGACACTAGCTGCAGCTTTCAAAATAATTGCAGATGATAAACAATTTGGCGAGTGTAACCGAAAAGGAATTTTTGCATTATCCTTCATAAAAATAAACAAAAGAATGCTGCTCTAAGGCACGAAAATTAGTGCATCAGTTGCACTACTTACCAGCTCTTTCCACAGCATTTTGTATTGCAACAGCACCAAGCTGTGTTGCTCTAACTTTTGCAAGAGAACTTCTGAAAGATCCAATGGGTGTTCTTACGCCACTGACAATCACTACATCCTAGAATGTACATTGCTTGACATTAGAACTGATATACAGGAAATAACTCGTACCATATCAAATAATATTACTGTGTAGTCCGACACACTAGCAATAAAAGACTTCAAAAAGCCAACTTTTGTGTGTCTGAGAGTCAAATGTCACTGGAGTTTATCCAGTGCTGTTCTACTATATCTAAGCTACCTCAGAATTCTATAGGCTTCTACTGTTTATACCAGGCAATAACTAAGGCTGTCATGTTTATTAAGTTTGCTAAACGTTTATACGATGCTTACTAAACAAAATGATTCAGTTAACATGATGTTTAATTATTAAATGTATGTTAGGAGAACTAGGAAGGAGGAGATACAAATTACTATCTGAATCATGGGAATATATTCATTCCCTGTCACGATTAATTAAACTGAGTTGGAAATGATAATAACATGTGCTTTTATCATCATGATTTAGCTTGAAATGCCTGTCTAATGACTTCAATCACTCTAATGACTAGACGCTATAATAAAGACTCACCACAATGACGGAATGGTTATTACACTAATAACCTGACAACCTGGCACATTCTCATTTGTTTTAACTATGTAATGTGTGTAATCTCGTACATAATGTGAAAATTTTAAACCAATTTATGCAAGAATTTCCCCTGCACTACACATTCCAGGTTGGAAAATATAACCAGCTAGTTATTAATTATAATGGGTCAGCCTTGGAATAGCAAACAGTAGCAGTTTCGCATGGCTGTGTTCTTATCAGTTTAATTTACAAGCGCATTGTAGCAATAAGTGTAGGCATGTAGCAGTAACTACACGGCCATAATAAAGTCATAACATCATACCATTGTTATCACTGGGACGATTACCGAAACCATTTATCATCTACAAAAATCAGTAAATGTTTAGACGGACTAAACTAAACGCTTCCGTTTACAAGTGTAAATGTGACAACCCTACCAGTTACCACTCAGGCTAGGGGATTGGTACTCATTGAAGGATATTAAGTTGAATATATAATGTAACAAACCTGTGTACAATATGAACTATTTATATGTGGAACACCGGCAACTTGTCTGAAGAAAAAGTTGCTGGTACGCTCAAGTAAAAGTATGGCATATACTTGCATTTAGTCCTGCTATGTGCTTCAAGCTTCTTTGCAATCCAAAGGTGCATGTCTGCAAATTTAGTCAATATACTATGTACTGTGTGACTCTACAGTACAAATTACAGCAATAAAAATAAACACCAACGTCAGTATCCTACATAGGTTTTAGTCGAAAAACAAACTCCATATTGCAAGTAACTCTCTTTAAAAGAGAAGAAACACACGAAACAGAGATAATGTCTTTAACAATTGCATCCATATTATGTTGCAAATATAAAAATGCATTAATTCAAATGGTACAAAAAAGGTTGTTTGCGGCTTTGTCCATATGATTCCTCCAAGGTAATAGCTTTAATAAAAAAAAAGAGAAACACAGCAGATTTGGTGGAGGAATGTTAGTTTAAGCATGGCATACACAGAACTTGTTCTTTGAGAATTTTTTAAGTCAGCCACTTCAGATCAACTGAGAGATCATGTGAAGCTGTTCAAGGCACACTGCTGAACTGATATAAGAAAATACTCGTTCTCTCTTCGAGTCATTGATATCAGTTTGCAATGCTCTACCAGAAGATGTTGTCACAGCAGGTGAACAGCAGGAAAATTCAAAATCAGATTGTTTTATCGACTGCTGTATAAACTGGACAGCCAACCTACCAAGGATTAAGCATATTAAGTAAGCATCAAGATTCGATCTTTTCGTGTCATCAAGTAAAAGAATGTCATATTGATGGCATAACATACCAACCAGATTATGGGCCTACTCATGAGAATGATGGATGGCCATGATGAAATTATTAGCAATCAATCAATGAATCAATCAATTTATTTCACTCCAGCAATACATATACAATGCATCAACATACAATATAATGAGAAAAAAACAGTATACTGGGTAAAAAATCATTGTTGAAAGCAAATTAACCAATTAAGTGAATTGATGCATGAAATTTGAAAGCGTTACTTGTTGAGGCACCCTGAGTGAGTGAATGAAGGAATAGTTAGGGTTAGTAGACATGATGGAATGGAAAAAATAGTAAGATTAAGGATAGGAAGACAGAAGGAGGGGAGGCAATGACCACAGTGTATGTTTTAAATTACATACAGCTATATTAAAATAGTATATTATAAATAATGGGAAGGCAGCCATTGCACCATGAGACGTGGTAGCATCACGACTGTATTATAAGCACGAATCAAGGCAACTTCTTCTCAAGTACTTTTGGAAACTATAGATAAGTTTTGTGTATTTTTACGTAGGCACTTATTTTATTCCAGTTATTTGGGACCGTGAATTTACTAAAGTGCCTGACACTATTTGTACAACAGTGTTTGTTGAATCTTGTAAAATGACATTTAGGATTCGCAGTAATTAATTGGATTTGTAACGGAACTGGCAAACAAACCCATTATTAAACTGAGCTAAATGAAATGATAAAAAACGGAATTTACTCTGCAATTGGAAAAAATACACCATGTTTTGTGACTAAATTATCAAAAACAATTTAGTACAAAAGTGCTCAATTACCCTTTGCTTAGGGACAAACGGTCTTAACAAGGTGGCAGACATATTGAACCTCGCGATATCTCGCACTCTGGGGTTTTTGTGCAGACTGTACATTTTTGCCTACGAAATCCAAATTTGTAAAACATTGCACGCATGGTGGATGGTAGTTTTAATATTTTGGAATACCGTTTGATCTAAACAAACAATGTAACTGAACTGACAGTTCACGTGAATTTTTACAGTCTTGTGGTGAAATTTCGGGTATGGTTTTTCGAAATATTTTTATTTTCATCGTCCTCTTTCTCTCATTCATTACCCGCAATGGTTTAGAAACTCTGGCAATCACAGTTATAATCTAATCCACTAATGATGTTTCGAAATATATTTTTTTCTATTTACTGGTTTCCTGATTTTCTTACTTTATTTCGTATGCACAGTATTATGTTATTATACTGCTGTTGATATGCTGTATAATCTATCTGTATGATCTGGTGTAAGATCTGCATTGTTCTTTTAGATTAATGGGCACACCAATTTCTTGTTACTTAATAAAAAGTTTTTCCTAAACTTGAAATTATTTTGATTTTTAATAATTCTGTTTCAGGGTTTAGTTCTTTTACGACATTTACGTGATGGATAGGATAGAAAATGTTCATTTAGTCCCAGAAGATGAAGATGATCTTTATTCAGGATTCAATACGTTTGATCCTGCGCTGGATACAGATGCTCTTGAAGAAGATGAAGGCTTTCAGCAAGCAGTCAGGACTAGTCATGGCCGGCGACCCCCGCCTCCAGTAAATATAATTTATTATTAGTATTCTTGTAAACTATCCTGTAGGGAGAGCATTAGCGAGAGAGAGAGAGAGAGAGAGAGAGAGAGAGAGAGAGAGAGAGAGAGAGAGAGAGACAGAGAGAGAGAGAGAGAGAGAGAGAGAGAGAGAGAGAGAGAGAGAGACACTTTCACACCGCCTAGTTTTTTCTGGCCTATTGGTTGTTTTCACGCCTGCAGGCCAGAAAGCAGACCAACAGGCGTAATATATACCATATTCCCATAATATTATTGATTTTTACAATTCCAGATTAAAATCACATTACTTACCGTCACCATCACGCAAGAAGCTCCACGTGAATAACTGTATTTACACCACTAATGCGCAATCGCTCTCGCTCAGTGACAATGTGGCCCTTAACATGTATTTTTAGTTTCTTTGCATAATTTATGATTATTAGGGTTGCAGCCACGGGAGTTTGTATTGTATCGCTGGTGGGCCTGGAACGGAACACCCACGATAAGTGAGGGAACACTGTATATAATAATTAATTATAAGCGTACATATCTGTTTTTCATGTATATTAAGTTGTTAGCTGGTCAACTTGTAACAAAAAATAAATTGCTTTCAATATTAAAAATATGTATGTTTATTTTTATTGTATTTTCCGGCTATTTTTTATTAAACTTACTAAGCGACATCATCACTACCTATCAAACCATCAAATCGTCACTATCATCGCTGCCATCGGTCGTAATGTAGTATTATTACTATTAGATTATTAAAAAAGTAAAGGTTTTTATTTCGTAAATGCGGTCAAGATGAAAGTGTGTCACGTGCCTTTTAAGCTAGGCCCTGATAATGCATAAACTAGTACGAAATTCGTCACGTGACTAGACACACAAACAAGATGGCGATACGAACTGTATAGGTGTAGAACTGTGAATACAACGTAATTATTGGTAATTATACCTAAATGTATGATTAAATTACCACGAGATTAGCGGAAACATTCACTGATGACGTGAGAATAATAGAATAATTACCTACGAGCCTAGAAATGAGTAATAACCTAGAATAACCTAGAATAACCTAATAACTCTGAACCTCTCTGAAGACTTCAAATAACTAGTTATCAGATAAAATATGCAACAATAAAGAATGAGTAGTTCCATGCCTGTTAGAGAATTTCTAGTTTGGAATTTTAGCATTGGAGTGTAAAACTAACCTTGTGCATGTAATAATTGTAAATGCAAAAAGTGTCAATTATTTCAAATACCATTTTCCATTTTCTTATTTTTGATAGCTTCTTACCTAATCCATGAACAGCTAATAATTGTTAAAGTTAATATAGCACTTGACATAATACGTTTAGGAAAAATTGAAAACTTAAGAATTGGCTCATTCTTAACTATGAGCTAACTTCCAATAATATGACTTCCACCACAAGCTTCGTTATTTTGGGACCTTAACTTTATCTATCTTTTGGGAAGTTTTACTGTTATTAGTAAGTGTTTTATAGTATGTTGGTAAGAACCTTAGGTGTTTTTAAAAGTTGTGAAATTTCTCTGTTTGTCTATGTAGATGACAGGTGTAAAGCCGGGATCAGGAAGACTGAACACAAGTGCTGGGGTAAATCGCCTGATTGTTTTATTAGTATTAGTTTTTGTTGATGTTAAAAAAGTTTTTGCTAATTGGAAACTGAAGAAAGGTTTTCTTCAGAATAGTTTCAAGGTATAAAGCCACGTTCACATGCGAGGTTTGCGACTGTAGGCTGAGGTAATTCTTCTTCTAATAATTGATTAGTATGGATTGTTGTATAATGTGAAACAAAAGTAGTGCAAGTGTGAGACTGTACACATCACTGCAAGTTGGTCTATATTTGCTGCTTAGCAATGTAAATTGTCAGTAATTGTGTTTGAATGATTTACTTTCCAAACTGACTCTATGGTTTTCTGTATGCTACTGTGTTTGTTTATAAATTTGTACGAAAATTTTCTGCTCTTGCACAGAAATGTACATGAAAGAAGAGGAAAAGAAACAAATGAGCAGTCAGTAAAATTAGCATTAAAAAACACAGAAAAATACGACTGTTGTGCAATTATTATAATGTAAATAAGGCAATTAATTGTAGGGTAAAATTTTCAAATTTAATATTGAATATTAGAAGTAAAATGCATAAAATGCACAAGAATAAAAAAGTAAGCTCATGAGTTTTATAGAATGCAAAAACAAACTTACATTTAATTTTTCTAAAAATTTCTACTAATTTCTGCTTGAAAAATGAAAATAGTTGTAAAATTCAGTTTTGAAAAAAGTTTTTCACAGTCTTTATTTTAACATTGAATTTATACGTGTTTGAGTTCACTACACTATTTAGCAATGCTGTTGTATCATTTGAAACAGAATTTCTGATTGGAAAGAATTGTGAACTGCATCACTTTATTAAACATCATCCATTACCTAAACAAGTTAATTTTGTTTAAAAAACACTTCCATCTTTCTCTTGTTTTGAAAGCCGGGGTTAAAAGATGCATGTCGGTGTTTGAATGAGTCTTACAAGTTGAATGCCTCTCAGATATCTAAATCTGACCCTGTGTATGCCTATAAATGTTTTGTTTTTTATCTTGTTAGTCTGTATCCTATATATAAGTATGTATCCTACTGCTTGCATCTATTTGGAAATCATATATAGGCGATTGGCTCATACAGCCTGTATTTAATAAAAAGAAGCTAGGGACAACCTGTATATAACGAGTCAATAGCAATAACATTTGTTCAGCAAAAGTTGTATATAATGAATTCACATGCTGACTTGCAATTTTGCTCTGAATCTGTTAATTTAGCGGATGAGGACAGGGCTGACCTCCTCCGTGGGAAGAGCCACTCGAATCGGTTCAGCGGAGGGAGTTCGACCCATGACAGCTGTGAGAGCAGCCGGATTTACATCGTCGGCGAATAACCGAAATCGTATGTAAAAAGTGTTTGTACGTAAAATTGAGAATTTACTTAACTCTTTGCATATATTGAGCATCAGAATAAAAATACATGCTGTAAAAATGTTGTTTTATCGTGGCAACGTTGTGTGATGTCTTTCAGTGTCACCGGCTGGGGCATTTGATTCCATGAGAGACGGGAAGAAGGGTGGCCCTCCAGTTTTAGAGAAGAAAACGGAAGATAGGTATGCTTTTAAAATGTTTCTGTAGTTGGTAACCTTTCACGAATCATATGCTTGACTATCATTGCCTTCTGACCCCATTCAAGCTGAACTTGGTACACTTATATTCTACAGTGGGGAAGTGGTCCTTATAGAGGCCACCAAGGTTGAACCACTTCTTAGAAATTTTTTATTTTTGACAGTTGCGTGACAGAAACTCTGATTCAGACAGTGTTTTCAAAGCTTTTACTTTAGTGGTAGAAGTAAAAAACTATTTTTCGCAATTCACCATTAGCCCTAATGCTTAATTGAGAAACATTTTTATAAAATATTTTTCATGTGTTTTGTGATTAAATGTTGAAGCAGTGGGCTTAACATTCACTTTTATTACAGTGCAGAGGAAAAGATAAAGAAGATGGAAAAGAGAGTGATGGATTTGGTGGAGGAGAGTCAGTTTGCTAACAGCAAAGGAAATCTTACAGAGGTATTTCTTCTAGTAATACCTGCATTGTGTTCACTGTAATTGCTTCATTTATGATAATATGATAAAAGAATTATGAATGAAGGAGTAACTTTGACGAATATTCAGTTTGCAGAAAAGTCAAACAAAACATTATCTGAATATCATTACTGAAAGACAATTATTAAATTTTATTAGAATTCCACCAAATTCATGGATTTTTATGTACATGTTGCATGCCCCTGTTGCCATTGCTTAATGGGTGTGATATGGTGTGTTGATATTTGCCTAGTAATTTTTGTATTTCATTTCTTTTCCTCATATTGAAATAATGATTGTTTTTCTTTAGTAACATTTAATTGATTACATACAGGCACTTGTTTGTGCTAAACTAGCGAGGTCGGAAGAAAAACAACTGTTTGAAGCTGCTATTATACACAGAACCCGCGACCTTCCATCCTGCAGTGAATTGGATCCCATCCTAGATCTGCCTCATCCACATCCCGACCTTCATTTCTCCGTAAGTGCTGCCACCTGCCTGGATCAGACAGAAAACTTTGTGTTGAGCTGTTCAAAATTTTGTCTGTGTGGAAGTTATTTTACTTCGTTGCACTGACCGATGTTCAGGCCTCTGTGTCGGATCGATGGTCTATTATCAAAATTCTCAATTTAATGAAAATAGGAAAAATGTTTTATTTGCTTAACAAAATTCTTGCTGACCTCAGAATAAAAGGATATGCTGCATAAAAATGCAGCACTTAATTTTGCATTATAAACAATGCAAAATAATTTTCGTACTTTCGCCACTTTACCCACTATGTCTGTTTCCCATTTCCTTGATATGCTAATCACAAAGTTTTCTATCTAGAATAATCATGCTTTACTTAACTTTGTCATTTACTTGCGAGTGGGCATATTTAGGCTTTGGAAAGAGCAAAACAAGCCGGTCGCCAGGAGCGACAGCTGGTACGTCAACGTGAGCAGCTGTCCTCGTCAAACACAGAGAATAGCCAAAACTTGGATTTGACTTATACTGTAAGTCAGTGACCTCTCAATGTGTGTGGTGCACCTAAACTGCTTATGTAGATTTTGTGACTGTTTTTCTGTTTTGTGTTTTTGAGAATAGTTTATGCACCTTATGTAGTTTTAGTTTGCTTGCTTTAATTTTCAGCAGCACTGTTTTCTGTAAATTATTCGTGTTGATTGTGTTTTTTTAGCAGTGAGTTTCCCTTATTTTGTTGTCAGATACTTATTTTTTCCTGTATACTTTAAAAGTAATTTATTTAACACAATGTACACTTTATTCATTTTCTTCTACACTTTTGCAACAGCCTGTAAACGTAATTGCAGCATTCAATAACAGTTATGCAACTGTTTGTGGTGGTACCAGCATTCAGTTCTATTAAGAACAATTTAAGTTAAGACAAGCCTGTGAAGTGACGAAGGTTATAGTAAGGTATCTTAGCCACATTCTGATTACTCAGATAATGATCTGCAAAATTTGAAGAATATAGGGTGTCTCAAAGTCACTATGCATTTTGATTTCTAATTTTCTTGTTAAATTTTGCTACAATTTCAGCAAACTTTTGCATGAATTAAAAGACGCCTTTGGCATTTCTTTTTGTTTATTTTTTGACCGGTAGCATGTTGCTATGGCGATGACAGTAACGCTATTAATGAAGTGCAAAAAAGTCTGGTATGAGGTCCTTTGATCATCAACAGAAGTTCAGTGGAAATTCAGACCACCATATGGACCACACTGTCCTTTCGTTATTAACAATGTAGTTGTTCGATAAGATGAAGCCTTTCATGACTATTCATGAACTGTGAGAGATTTTCGCGGTGCAAGATGCCCGACTTGCTGTTAAATTGGTTTCTGAAGCTCTTGAGGTTGAGAAAACAGCAAAGCCTACTAGTGCAGTAGTTCTTTTCTGATTTTCGTCAGATTTGAACAAAAGAACTGCCCAAGGTTTTAGTTCATCTGTACCAATTTTTAAACATTTTGCTTTATTTGTTAAAAAATATAGAAAGTGTAAAGTGTCTGGTGACTATTGAGACACCTTGTATATGTACTAATACAGATGGAGATATTTTATTTGTCATATGCACATGAACATACAGTAAAATGCATGTTGTTTTGGTATTCATTAATAACATGAGAGTAATATTAATAAAGATCAGTAGCAATAGCACTGTTAGGAGCCATCCACATATAACGATATTAAGTTTTCAGCCGATTTCGAGGACCTATCTTCTTTGCTTTATAATGGCGCTATCATATACCCCACCGTCTACCTATCCCTAGTATTGATATCAATATCACACTGATATAGCTTTTTGCACATTTTATTCTCTCTCCTCCCAAGGACAGGCAACAACATCATTGGTGTTAATTAACGGGAAACCATCAGTAGATACTACTGGCATCGGCGGTGGGGGCGGTTTCCTACAAACTAAGGCAGTGTGCAAATTCAGAATTGACACTTATCTAGAAAAAGTTATAGTGTGTTGTTTTTGAGTTGTGGTGGCGATTGAAGAAGTTTATCACAAACAAATACAGAGAACCAAGTTTTCACGGAGAAATTGATAAAAATGGCAGCCTCCTGGAATAAGTGCAAAATGGCTATGTCCTTGTAGTGTCATCTGCTGCTGGCACGCTTGTATTAAAAAAGCATGAAGACAGATAACAATTTCATGACTAAATCCCCTACCTACCTTGCATTATAATGGCGTTATCACATCTCCTGCCATCTACTTACCCTAAACAAGATATCGTTATACGTGGATGGCCCCTTGGCTTGAGTTGAGATACCAGAGAGTTGACGAGAAAAAGCTGTTTGTGCTGCGAGTTGTGCTAGTAGCCATATTGCAATATCTTCTACCAAATGGAAGTTCTCTTGAAACATCCTGTTTTACTGAATGTGCTGAATTTGTACTTTAAGTTTTGCATACTGAAAGAAAAACTTGATGATTTTTCATATCACATTTTGAAGTGTAGTAAAATATATATGTTTTAACACTTATAATAATGTCAGACCATTTCTAATAATTAAATAATGGATTAAAAACTTAATAACGACTGAACATGATTTTCAACAGCACTCACATAAAGTGAGCATGTTGCATGTGTTTACAAAAGCGAAAATTGAAGTACAGTGTTACTGTACAGAATTCAGTTTGATATACAAAAACTTGACAAAGCTTAAAGTTCAAATTTCAAGTTTACCTTTGTGTTCACGCATGAGCTCTCGAATGTTTGTGCTACTTCACAACTGAACACGTCTGAACTGAGAGGCACAGCACTTGTTTTTTGTGCAATGCCTTTCTAAGATGCATCATCATCATCCTCTCTGGAGTTGCACGCCATCTGACATGACCCTCCCAATCAGTTTACTCCATGCTGCCCTGTCACCCGCAACTTCCCATGTCTCTGTGTTTTTGATATCTAATGGTGTGTTGATAAGATTTCTTTTTGGATGAAATTGATGTAAGTCAGCAGCTGTCCTCATTGCAGTTTCTCTTCTTTCTGCAGGGCCCTTTGAAAGCTAACTTTAATGGACTGTCATCTGGTAGTCGTATAACATGTCCTATCCATCTTAATCTTCTCCTTTTGATTTTAATTGTCCATTCCTCTGCCTTGACTTTATTATTAAGATCCTGGTTTGATATTTTCTTTGGCCATTTTATTCCTAGAATGTTCCTGTAGCTTCTTCTTTGAAATGCATCAGTTTCTGATTTGTGTTGTGCTTTGATTGTCCATAGTGCTGAGTTATAGAGAAATACAGTTTCCACAAGTGCAGGTAAGATGCAGGTATATAGTGCTCATCTAACTAGCATGGGTAAGCATCGAAAAGGGTTTTTTTAGTTCGAATGTGATGCGAACCTAAAATTATAGATTCGAATAATTCAGCACTTCAACCACATACGTTTTTTATCATTAAAACGTTTGAAACATCATGAAATTAGTACAGTTTAGCTATGATTTCTGTGCAAAATTTTTAAACAGATTATTAGTGGTTTTACTACAGAGCAAAATCGAGCAATATACATGATTTTTGCAAGATCACTTTTTTTATGCGATACGAATTCGAAAGTCACATATTCGATTCGATTCGAATTTGCTCACCTCTACTAACTAGCAAATGGCAAAACACATGTAACCGCCAGAAACTGACTACACAAAATGCAAAGTTATGCTTCTGTGGTTTTAATTCTTTCACCTAAGTCATACTTGAAAAATTGTATGTTTCCTTTCGATTGTTATATATTAGATTGTTTTGAGCTATAGTGTAAGATTGGGTTGAGTTTTCCTAGAACTGATTACTTAGAAAACTATTTTAGCAGTGGTGTAAACACTTTGTATTACACTGGCTTGATCATGATTGAGCTGTGTTATATATTTTTAGGTTTTATTCAATCTTGCTTGTCAGTACGTTGCCAGTGAAATGTGGGCTGAAGCACTGAGTACATTTCAAGTCATCATAAAGAATCGCATGTTTAGTAATGCTGGTAAGCGGGCCGGTTAGCTTTTACAGTTGATTAGTTATTTGTTTATGAGTTTTTGTTCTGCTGATTATTCATGGGCTGGTGTTGTTTTTTGCAGTTAAACAGGCTGCAAACCGGTAGCTAGTGCTGAACATTAGGGCCCATTTAATGTAGATGCCTGTGGCAGGGACGGAAACTTTGCTTATTGGGAGTGTGACCAATTAATCATCGATTTAATTGATTATAATCGATTTGAGCTTTTATTTCTGATTATCGATTATTATCTTCAGCTTCCATTTCAAATCGATTGCATTACCAATCTTATTTTTCCACAAAATCCACAAAAAATGCACACATGAATCTAGCTGTGATTGCCTTAAAATAAAGTAATATGGCACTACCTTTGTGCAGGTAACTTAGCATGATGGCATCACCGTTTATGTGCAAAACTTTCTCGTAAGCATCAACACGTGTGTTACACATGCCTGGTTTTTTGTAAAATATGCTATAAGTTGATTGTAATATATTATTGAATTGGTTGCGTGTCTGATTGATCAATTATGAAAATGCAACCAATGTCCCACGACTATAGCTCACTATCAAGGATCTGCCTCTAAAATAATACAGTGAACCAGTAGAAGTGTCCTAGCAACGTAGTTACTCATGTATGTCCTGCCTCATTGATAGAAACTATAAATGTATAGCAGATTATATGACTTTGAATCTATTTTTTTGGTACTATTGGTACTATCCCATCTATTTACTAAATAGGTTTGGTGCTGTTTAGTGTGACAAACTTCACAGTCATTGTGCTGTAACCACTTTCAGCTGCCCTCTTCCCTAGTAAATTTGAGCTAGAAATTTGGGAAAACTAATAGAAAAAAACTGAAACACGCATACTAATATTTTGCAAAGTAAAGATAGTTTGAATATACTGTTTTAGGTTTTTATTTTAAAGCTTTTTTCTAGGTCGTCTGAAAGTCAATATTGGAAACATTTATTTCAAGCAGAAGGATTATCCGAGAGCGGTGAAATATTACCGCATGGCACTTGATCAGATTCCTACCTCGCACAAAGATGTGCGGTGAGTATTAATTTGTGTTTAAATTGTGCATGATTGTTGTACTGCGAATACCGTAGGCCAGATCGAAGCTCGACGAATAGCCCTTATGTCTGTTTAATGGAGTAAGTGCTTCGCAGGACAGTAGTTGTTTAGTAGTAAGCTGATATTCCAAAATAATGGAGAGGAAGGTCAGAGAATTTTGAAATTCATTTGAAAAATTACAAAATAAAGTTGCATCTAATCTTACTCTACACAGAGTTCACATCTCAATTTGTGTTAAGTACATGATACACGAAACAAGAATGACTGCTATTTGATACAGGAACAAAATAAAAAAAAAATTTACGCATTTGTAATAATACAGGGATGAAACAAACAAAGTTTTAGACATTTATAATAATACAGGAACGAAACAAACAAAATTTTAGGCATTTGTAACAATACAGGAATGAAACGAACGAAATATTAGGCTTTTGTAATAATACAGAAACGAAACGAACGAAAATCTAAGCATTTGAAAATACAGGAATAAAACGAACGGAATTTTAGAAAACTAACAACAGTACAGTAAAATGAACAGTAACAAAAATTTATAACAGTGTTTTAAATGTGTGATAATAAATAAAGTTAGAACATTATCTAATGACATCACCAATTGTGAGATGCCGTGACACACAGCTAACAGAAACATATGGTACCATCTAGTGTCCAAATAGATTGCAAGGTGTATATAAGGGGCGTAATATTTGAAAAAAAGAGACTAAAAAGTTAGCAACTTTTTAATATATGTTTGTGCAAGGGGAAAATTAAACCGTTGACTCACATCTACGTTTTATGGTTCTGCTTGCTATGCATTTGTCCAGCCAATTATCCAGTAAGTAAAAGATCATTTGGCACTGGTAGTTAAATGCCACCGAAATATTTTTTCCAGAAAAGATAATTATGAAGTTGAATTTGCTAACTGTGATAATACGTGTTATAATAAACTGATAGTTGCCTGGTAATTTTTCACAGATATTTGCAAAAATGAAAACATGATGTAAACATTTTTAAGAAGTATGTAACAACAGACTGTAATTGCTCATGGAAAGAAGCGGCAACCTAAGCCTACTTTGTCATTAACAAGACCTCAATTTTGACACGTATGAATTGCAAGGAGCATTTTAATTTTCTTTAAATACCAAAGTAGATAAAGTAGGCGCTTTACAAAAAAGTAGATGTCAGTACATGTAGGTGTGCCACAAAGTGGGTGTACATACATGTAGATGCTGAAGAAAGTATATGATAGTGCATATAGATGCTGCAAAAGTTGATTGAAAAGGTAGACAGAAAAAATGGTTACTTTAAAGACTGATTTCAAGTAGCATTATTGAATATCATGAAATTTGAACTCTCTGATTACTAAATGCAGAAACTTAATCAAGTTGTTAAAAGTTTCCTATTGTGGAGCCAACAGACTAATTCTATTATTCATGGTGTGTATTTTGGTTTTTGATTTTTTTTTATAATCAGAATGAGAATAATGCAAAATATTGGCATCGTTTTCGTGAAAATGGGGCAGTTTCAAGATGCCATCACGTCTTTTGAACACATCATGAGTGAACGTCCGGATTTCAAGACGGGTTTTAATCTGTTGCTGTGTTACTACGCCCTCAATGATAAAGAAAACATGAAGAAAGCTTTTCTGAAGTTGCTTCAGGTCGAACTGAACATTGATGATGAAGAAAAATATTTGCCGTCCGTGAGTATAAAATTTACTTACCATCCCTGCGGAGTTGTATGTACAACTTTAATGTCATCAGTTGAAGAATTGGCAGGGTTTAGAATGATAGTGCGATTATGCAGTCATCATAGAATTATGTTTGGAAAAGAAATGTGTTTAGAGGTAATGTAAGTGCACTAGGAATATGATACTGAACTTGGCATGATGTGGACATGAGAAAGAGAGGGGAGGGGTAGAAAAAAGGAGAAGTGAGAAAAGAGCAAAGAGAGAGAAAGTAAGAGAAATATTGAAAGAGGGACAGGAAGCGAGAGAGAGACATTATGCTTATAATTTTGCTTATATTAGTGCTTACGTAGACTGTTAAAGTTTTATCATTAAATTGTGTAAGATTCGTAAGTTTGCAATGATCATGAACTAAATCACACAAGTAGCTGTCAACTTAGATCGTTCGATTCAGGCCGCACCTTAATTAATTAATTATACAAAACTGATAATAACTCATATCTCCCTCTGTTTTTTAAACAAATTAATTTTAAATTGCTATCCGTTTTGATAAATTCATCGTTAGCGCTGCTGTGCTTAGTGCACATACACACACAACTGTTGAATATAGGTGTTCGACTTACATCTAAGTCACCTTACGACCAATGCGTTGGAACCGACTGCAGACGTATGTTGACGACTACCTGTAATGACATTGCCCGATGTGTAAGATCTTGTATCTCTAACATAACCTATTTATGTTGCTGTGAATTGTCACTGATTTGTTTTCATTCCTTTTAGCAGGTGGGTACTCAAATAACACCTTTCCTGCAGTTTTGTTGAGTTTAAAATTTGCGCTTACTTAAACATGCATACTTGAACAACAGTAGGTGCCGCTTAATGGATTCACTTTGGGACGGAACGGTTTTGACCCAATTAATTGACTGAATCTATAAACCGTAGAACTATGAATCATCAGCTTAGTATGCACTGCAAGGC
Organism: Tubiluchus corallicola; assembly: GCA_030141605.1. Taxonomy (NCBI): domain Eukaryota; kingdom Metazoa; phylum Priapulida; class Priapulimorpha; order Priapulimorphida; family Tubiluchidae; genus Tubiluchus; species Tubiluchus corallicola. The sequence goes on along the minus strand of JAQGDQ010000011.1, from coordinate 1,125,600 downwards.
TTTTAATGAAATTTAGAAACCATGTAATGCATAAACTCATATGTAGTCATTAAAAATATTAATTTATAAAGTGAGTTAATAAAAAAGAAAATAAAAAGGTTTGCTTTTCTAAATCGCACAAGTCCGTTTATTTACAAAATTTACTGAAGTACGTTCAAGGACCAAGTTGGGTCACAAAGTTCTCATAATGATAAAAACATTGAAAATCCGTTGTTGTGTGATGCACAAATTCCATAAGATACTTAGTGCTTGGCATGCTTAAACTGTTGGTGTGCCCGTGTTCTCGGGCAAGTAGTTTCGTCTGTAGTTTCGCTTAAGCTCCCGCTGGCTACCGTGACCTACTTACTGTACCTGTGCCCGTGGCATAACAGCAACAGCTAACTGATTAAACTTTCTGGGAAAGACAGCCAGAAGCAAACTGCTAGGCAAGTGATTAAATGTTTTGCTTCCAGAAATTCTTGGTTAACAGGGTTAATTGCAGTGGTGGAGTGGGTCAAAGCAAACCATTAGGCTAGCATATTAGCTATGATAAACTTCCTGCTCACAAACAAAACGGTACTTAACATGATTGTTTCTATGTGTATTATAGAACGAAAGCCAACTAAGCTGATATAAAAGTCAAAAGCTTATTAGTCACATGAAAGTGTCTTATTGATGCATGTGAAGCAAAAATATTGAATCAATTACAAGGAGTTATTTGAGTCTTTGTCGTCAGTTTTTGTTTACATTTGAATAGAAGTGGCCCATACTAGACGTTTTTGAGTCAATTACTTGACTGAGTCTATAAACCGTCAGTCTAATAAACAGCATCTACTGTATTATTATATAGTCGGTTAGAAAGTCAGACTAGTTAGTCGGTCGCTTTTTTCTTGCTTTCATTTTTGCTCAGCTGTTTTGTTCAACCATCGTTTATTTTCAGGATGATCCAAAGAGCAATCTGATTTTAGAAGCAATTAAAAATGATTCATTGCGTAAAATTGAACGGAAAAAGTGAGTATTATGTCAATGGCGTATGTTAATTGCATTACACACATGAAAAGTTTCATCTTAATGTACATTTCTTTTTCCAACACGATTATTATTGCATGCTTTGTACTGCATAAAACATGCCTATAACTGACTGTATTTCCTCATGCCTTGGTGGGTCTCAGATTGTTGTTTTTAAGACACAGAATGGCTTTCTATTTAACCGTTTTTCTAAATCTTTATTTCTCTGGAACTGTTTTGACATTAGGTGACCAAAAATACCGTGATATTCAATAAGCTCATTCTGTAAGAGTGCTGTTTTTTCAGATTCTATCAGTAAACAAGACTCAAATTGTTATTTTTCAATTTTTTATTTTGCTGTTACTACTCATATATTTTTTTTGTTAGTTTTTGTATTTTGCTATGATGTGTTACATCTGGCTATAGTATATGTAAAGTTTTATTATTATTATTAGCCCTGATTTTTGTGAGCTTTTAATTGCATTTAATTATAACTTACCGAGTGCAACACTGTTTACAAAAAACTCGAATCTTCATTTGCTGTGATTCTTAACCAAATCAATTCTGACTTTGTTTCTAACTGGATGGGGCGTGTCCGAAATTTTGCAAACAATTGGCCATCTGACAAACTTGTTTATTTTTCGCTTGTAGGAAACAGGAGGCAGAAAGATGCGTAATCACTGCGGCTAAGATAATAAGTCCGTGCATCGATGTTAACTTCAGTGCCGGATACGACTGGTGAACAATTTATACATGTTTTTTATTAGTAGTAACTAGTTAAAGTAGCCAACGTTATCAGGCTTTCTGCACTCGCTTGCTAGACAAACTGATATGTGTTTTGCATGTTACTTAAGTTCCCCAATGTGACAATTTCTCAGAAATTTAGATTAGATTTTTTTAGATTTTTTTGATTATTTTTATTTGTGAAAAAATTTGTACTGCAGTCGTACTGATCACTTGCAGTCGATAAAAGTGTTTGCACATGTTTAGTGGTTTAGCGTGTAAACAATTATTCTTTTTAGTTAAAATCGAAGATGCCTTATTTATCTTGCTGAAGTTGTGTTTGTTACTTGCAGGTGTGTGGAACAAGTCAAGATGTCCAATCTTGCCGATGTTGCAAATGATTTAGAAATCAACAAAGCCATTGCTTATCTAAAGCAGAAAGATTTCAACAAAGCTGTGGAGACCCTAAAGGGATTTGAGAAAAAAGATTCTAAACTTGCAGCCACTGCATCTACTAATTTGTCTTTTCTTTACTTTCTGGCAAGTCTTCTGCATGTGTAATTACACGCTCACAATTGATTATTACTAAAAATATTTTTTGTATAAAAGCTAGAAACTGCATCTAATATTGCAATAAACTTGCTTTTCTAAAATAACTATTTGTATATTTTTAGCAAAAGGATTATGCTTTGGCTGACAGATATGCTGAAATAGCTCTTGGTGGAGACAGATACAATCCTAGTGGTATGGACATTTCTAAGTAAATTTTTCGTTGTCATTGTGGCACAAGATCAAATATTTTGTTACTTGATCAAGGAAGTAGTAACACTGAATGTGATATATAGCAGCATCTTGTGACACAGAAAAGAGTTTATTTTGTACATTTAATTTAGTGAAAGCCGTGTGTTTTTTGATGAATTTACCGTAACCGCAGGTGTGTTTCATGTACAGTAAGTTCTTACTTGACGACTACCCATTTAGCGACTTTCGTTTTAACATACACTGAATGTATGACACCTTTTTCTCACTCAATGATGCACTTTTCATTTTAACGACAATTTTTTTACTTTGCTCAAAGCCAATTTTTATTTTATCAACAACTTTTTTACCTAATTTGCAGCATTAAAACAGCACACATTGCATTGTTCTGTTTTCAAAACACACTAGTAATGTAAAACTGTACATTTGTTATATGTTTTTGCTTCTCATCTGACGGCTAAATGCTACAGTTTGTATCAAGTGACATCTATTTGCGATTTGAGGCCTCCAGACATCTAGGTGCAAACTCTATACTGAAGGAATTTTGCCTGCAACCTGCTGCTTTAGCATCCAGACTGAGGTTTTACTCACCCCAGGGCTTGGCTTTTTACTAAGCATGTTTAATGTCTAACTGCGTAGGGCTTCAACGTTAGCAAAAGAGAATCCGCTAGCTAGACATTGGTAAGAAAGATGGTTTCAAGCAAGCAGAGAGAAATTAATCAGTAGAAATATGAATAAAACTCATAAAATGCTTAATTCATATGATTTAAGCAGTATTGATTTTTGCCTTTAGAATGTATCTCACTTCTTTTACATTACTTTCTATGGAAGTCTTGGTATCGTTTAATAATGTTTTGCTGGAATGCATTAGCATTGTTAAGCGAGGACTTACTGTAGTAAGAAGTCGTGCTTCCATTTTCATTAAAAATGCTTATATAAATGCTGCTATTTAACAGGTAAAAACAAAGTCAAGTAAAAAATGAATTGTGATCTCTGAGAAGTTAAGAGTCTTGTCAATTAGCTATTCATCTTTTTGTAACCTAGTCAGCAATACAATATGGTCCTATTAATTAACCTGCACTGTCAAAAGTAATAGGTCTAATGCAAACATGCTTAATTTCAATAATGTGACAAGTGTAGTATAGTGATTGGTGCAAATCCTGTGCCAGAAAGATTTCTAGTTTATCCTTGGTTTGATCAAATAATGCATGCTAAAATGAGAATGATGTGCAGAATTTTAAAATATGATGTTAATCACATTGAGCAGAATGTGGCTTGCTCATGCGGATTTAGATTTCATTCAAAATAGCATACGATTTAAATCCAAGTAAAATGGTTTTGTCTACAATGTTTTTGTCTACATTTTTTTAATGTACTTGAATAATATAATTTATAATGTTGCCGCTGTTTGTTTATTATTGGTGTAAAATTGTAATTGCTTGCAATTTATTGATTATATTCTATTTGTAAATGAACAAATCATATATTTATATAGTAGGATTTGCTAATTTGCCATTCAGACAACTCTAAATAGGCTGTCTTGTCTTCTGCTTCATGGACTGTGCATTTTACGTGTTCAATATGCTGTAGATAAATGTGCTGAGTGTTTAATGAATGCGTATTTAAACTAACATCATAATTAATGCTTTCTCCATATTTTACAGCTTTGGTTAACAAAGGTAATTGCCTGTATATGCACGGAGACTTAGAAAAGGCTTTGGAATTCTATCAAGATGCTCTCACTAATGAAGCTTCATGTGTAGAGGCTCTCTACAACCTGGGTTAGTAGTTGTTGTTTCGTGATTTGATTTTTTTAAAGCATGTAGTAATACTCGTAACATTTCGCTTATTTCCAGTCGAGAAAGAGAAGAAAAAAGGTGATGTATTTCAGCAAGATGGTTTAGAAATCAAATATGTCAGGACGTGTAGACGAAAAGTTTTATTGAAAACCTAGTGATTTTATTGAAAAAACTAGTGATTTTATTCAAAAAGTACCGATTTTTATGGAAAAACTAGTGATTTCATTGAAAAACTAATTATTCGTATTGAAAAGCTAGTTATTTTATAGAAAATCTACTGATTTTTATTAAAAGAACTAGTAATCTTTTTGAAAAACTAGTAATCTTATTGAAAATTACTGATTATTTCTGTATTTCTTACTTAAGATGCACTAAATATTTTAGTTCATTATTGCACATAGAATAAGCAGTGTTAAAATTGATGTCCTTTAGCCATTTAGAATGCATGTCTGTTTAGGGCTTGTGTACATGAAACTGGAAAGATATGAAGAGGCTTTGGAATGTTACTATAAGCTGCATGCCATCTTGCGGAATCATCCGGAAGTCATGCATCAGATAGGAAAACTTTACGAGCATCTTGATGATCCGGACCAGGCTATGGAGTGGTAAAATTATTTCTAAAACAAAGAAGTGGATGTATAGAATATATTAAGTGTTGCAAAAAAATGCCAAAGTTTTGATCACGATATTAAAAAATTAAAACAACAGAGTCGCTTGAAAATTTCCACACTGATATTACAGGCGCTTGTGTGTAAACACCAAAAATTTTAAATCATCCGCTTAGGTTTTTCTAAAGATACAGAATTTTAAAACAACAATTAAAAAATAAATGCCACATTTATTAAGAAATTAATAAATTAATAAGAAAATTAAGAAAAAAATTTTGTGTCACTATTGTTAAAATTTACAGCAAATGCACTGTGTCCGTCATTTTCACTGCAAACTAGATGAAGTTGTTTCTTCTAAGAGCTGACACACTTCTTTAAGGGGTATTTGATCCCGGCACTCAACAATTTTTGATTTTAGTTCCTCCGCATCAAACGGCTCTGTGCGGCTATTGTACATTTTTGCTTTAAGGGAATTCCAGTTACCAGAATCCAGAAGATTAAGTCTCTTTTCCTTGGCAGCAAATCAGTGGTTTATTTTCTGTTGTGAAGACCATGATTGTTTTATTGTTTTGCTCAACGTATTGAATATTTTGTACGTCACTGAACTTGGCTGCTTTTTTGGTTGACGACTAGCTGACATTGTTCCCGTATTTAATTTTTTTAACATGCAAAGCATTTTCAGCCACAACTTAAAAACCGTTAAACTTAAATGTAATCTTTCACAGTTTAATGCCGACATATTGTAATAACACGCTGAGAAATTTAACTTTGCAGTGCAGACGCTTTTAGTATTATTGTAATACAGTAAATCCTTGCTTAATGACACTAACGCATTCCAACAAAATGCGACGTTAAGCGAAACATTGTTAAAAGAAACCAAGACTTCCATAAAAAGTAATGTAAAAGAATTGAGATACGTTCTAGAGACAAAAATCAATACTGCTGAGATCATATATGTTAAACCTTCTATTAGTTTTATTTATATTTCTACTGATTAATGTCTTCCTGTTTTATATACATATATATGCCACCTATATATTTTACTTACTAATACCTAGCTATAGTGGTTTCTCCTTTGTTAACGTTTAAGCCTAGTCAGCGGTTGAACAATAAGCACTGCAGAGTCAAGCCCTGGAGCGACCTTGGGAATTTTACCTGTATACTTATTAGGTCATACTTGCCTGCATACAGCAACAGGTTGCAGGCAAAATTGCTCACTGGTCACTTGATACACAAACCGCTAGTAATGCCAGTAGTAGCATCAGTAGTCAGTCAGGAAGCAAAACATGTATCATAATTCCACTGTTTACATTATTAGTGCATTTTTAGAACAGAATAGGTGCTGTTTTAATGCATCAAATTAGGTAAAAGTTTTGTTAATCAAATAAAAATTTGCCTTTAGCAAAGTGAAAAAAATCGTCATTAAAGCAAAACGTTGTTAAATGGGGAGTCGTTAAGCGAGGACTTACTGCTCAAATTTTGGTGCACTTTCTGTGCCACCTGATATATATACTATATACAGTATGGTTCTTAGATGCAAGAGGTGCTCTATGTTTGTGTTGCTATGCCTTCACCTGCTGCTTAATCTATGTAGGTACATGCAGTTAGTGGGCGTGGTTCACAGTGATCCGGATTTGAATAAACACATGGGTGAATTATTGGACAAAGCCGGTGACAAATCCTCTGCTTATCAGTACCACTATGATGTAAGTTCTTTCTTAACACATTATTAGCAAGATAGAGTACTGATATTAACTTTTTCTCAAATTAGCTGGCTATTAATGATATCATTAGAGCATGTGACTACTAATCCCAGGTCTCGGGTTCAGATCCCGACTGGTTCACCATTTTTCAGCTTTTCCTTTCTTCAGCTCAGTACCTGCAGTGGGTAATAACTGTTGTGAAATAAACCACAGTGGTTTATAAACATTTGGGCATTTAATGCCATAACTTAATTAATGAGTCATGATACTTTTATCTGTTTTTTGTTTGAAACAATATGAAGATTTTGTACCAAATTTTGTACAAACCAAATTTTGTCTAACCAAATTTTTATGGTTACAAAGGTCTTTAATCATTTTTTTTATTTTACACAATGAAGACATTCTGTTGTGTCGCGAGTAGACCAGATAATAAAAAGTTAAGCAAAATCATAAATTTCCTCTGTTTAAATAGTTTTCATTCCATAATTTTTGGATGGGAATTCAAGTTTTGAAGGTTTATGATATGCAAGTGTTTTATAAGTATGTTTTATTTGCTTAGTCTTATCGATATCTGCCATCCAATATGAATGTAATTTCGTGGCTGGGAGAGTATTTCATCGAGTCGCAATTCCCGGAAAAGGCGATCCATTATTTTCAGAGAGCATCCCTTGTACAGTAAGTATGTTGCTTGATGATGTTCTTTTTACTTGACAAAACTTTTATGTGGTGCAGAATGATTGAAAATTGAAGCAGCCCTGATAAACAGGTGGCATTTTTAGCTTTATGAAGTGAACTCGCATATAGTTATTATTTTTAAGACTAAACGGTAAAAACACAGCTTGAAAAAGTTTTGACTGAGTCTGAACTGTTCCGGGCCCCTTTGGATTGCGTGACTAAGATCTCATGTTTCGTTGTTTTTCTACCAAAGTTATTACTATCCGCAAACATGTTGTACAGCTTTTAGTAGCCTTGAGCTGCTCGTACTTACCCGAAAACTTAAATGCTCGTAAATCTATAAACTTTGTTTAAAATAAAAAGGTTTGTGAATACATTTTGCTAAAAGATTACCTGAAAAATTGCATATTACCAATTTTTACACAAGGAAGGACCCTGAAATGGGCTAAGAAATATGTACCGTATTTTCCCGTGTATAAGAGACCCTTTTTTGCTCAGAATTTTCACTTTAAAAATAGGGGGTCTCTTATACATGGGAGTAAGTCTTTTCAATAAGATGCATAAATTGTGACACTAATGATTTTAAAGAAATAAGTGCTCTACAACTGTTTTGCGTGTCGCGTTCGACTATGAAGCGGTTGTAAGCAATACAAGCATCGTGACACAGGCATTATCTCCTCGTTTTCTCTTTTCCTGTTACAGGTTTGCAGGTACGCACTTTAATATATACCAGTACTCTTTTTCTACAACACATTAACTGGTTTTATTTTGTTTTCAGTACCGCACTGAGTTGAAAAAAGTTGTACTTTACCCTCTAAAAATGTCCGTCTGAAAAAACTTTTTTCCAGAATTTTTGCCTAAAAATTGAAGGGGTCTCTTATACACAAGGGTCTCTTATACACGGGAAAATACGGTACTTCCCCCCCCCCCCTACGAGTTCTTTAATAAAAATGTAAAACATATCCGTGAATCCATTTATGATCTTTATTCTATTATTTTTGGAGATAGTCGACGGCACCAAACCTACAAAATCTTGTTTTATTTGTGTGATAAGTTTTGGTATAGTGACTCTGTTTTGCCAGTTGTTGAAGCAACGACATTTTGTAGTTTTTTTGCTAACCATTACGACTCGACGGTTAAATCTTTACAGGCCGACGGAGGTTCGATGGCGCATGATGGTTGCAAGTTGTTACCGACGATGCGGCAACTATCAACAAGCCTTAAACACCTACAAGCAGATTCACAAGAGGTTCCCAGACAATACTGACTGTAAGTTAAAGGAAATGGTATTAATAAATTTAATGTGTCCTTAGTGTGTTGTTTCAGAATGTATCAGACAACATGTCCTAAGTAAATAAATCAAAACATTTAATGCTATAGCGAGAAAAAAGCTCTTGTAAAAATGCTGGCAAAAAATGCTGTAAAGCTGGAGCAGTAAAAACGTATGTGAAAATGTTAATCACAGTGAGAAGCAATATTGCTCTTCACAACACCACGAAAATGCTCGTGAAAACATCTAACGGTGTCAAGAAAAAAGCTGTTGCATGTTAGAGCTGCACCACAAAAATGCCCATGAAAATGGCTATCACAGCATTTCTGCTGCAGGTTGCATAATGCACATGTCATTGAACAATGCTGTATACATTACGGTGTCATTGTGCAGTGCTGTATACATTACGGTGTCATTGTGCAGTGCTGTATACATTACGGTGTCTTTGAACAATGCTGTGTGCATTACGGTGTAGTCTACATTGCCTAATAACTAACACAGTTTATTTCCTAGTAACTAACTTCTCTCCTGTAGTCTAGTGAAAGCGTCATTACATGACGTGTTGATGATTTGCTTTTGATGTGAAGATGTGTGTTCTGTAGTTCATTATAAATTGTTCATTCAACTTGTAAAAAAGCAAGGTGTTTGAGTGGGAAAAAATAATAACAGATACCTGTATAGGCAATTAAGCACTATATTATTTATCAATGAATTAAAATGTAAGCGTACAGTATTTCTGTACAATCGTACACGTAGGTATAACGCAGGGATGTCTGTTTTCACCGAGCGTTAAATTGCCACGTTAAACGCAGCTAGAAAAATGCTAGTCAAAAGCGGGTCTTAGCGTAGCTGCTAAATGTTAAATTTACAGTGAGACAGCTGTAGTTGATTATATGTCGTTACTTATTATCACATTTATTTGGTTAATCATTCAAAAAAACAGTTCTGGCTGCCAATAAAATAAATTCTTATCAGGAAACCTTGTTGTATTGGACCATAATTGCTGTGTCTTATCATAGTGGCAGTTTTTGGACAAACCTGTACACTGACAAATGAAATTTAATTAAGAGAAGTTTAAGTTTATTATTTTATTTACTTTGTTGGCATGTAAAGTAATGTCGACAGAGTGAAATAATATTTGCTTTTCAAAGAGCCAGTGGTTACCGAAGCTTCTGTTCTTATCTGAGATAAAAATTTGAATGACTGTTCAATTTAAATAATTTGAAATAATTTTTCGAAAAAGAAAACAAGTTTTAGTAAAAGATTTAAGATATAAAATGTTAAAAAGCATGTCACATACATTTCAACTGCAGCTATCGCTGATGATGACTGCAGGCTGCGTTGAAAACGTATGTTGCATGTTTTTAACATTTTATAACTTAAAGCTTTTAATAAAAGTTGTTTCTTTTTGTAATAACACTACGTGAGTGCCTGTATAAAAGTTTTGCAAAACCAGACAGTCAAGCAGGACAAAATTTTTGTAGTATTGAAAATAACTTGGTTGCAAATTTAAGTGGCTTCTGAAATATTGACAAAAACCTACTATTAGTAATTATGAATTATTGTATTATTAATTAATAATATTGGTATTAACTATTTGTAATGAGTAGTACAGTACATGTAGTTGTAGACGTGCGACCTATCCAACTTATGTCTGTATGATTCTACAATCCAGCCACAACGTAATTAATTATTCAAAACGAATTGTAACTCTTGCCTCCTTCTCTTTTTTAAAAAATAACTCTAAATGGCTATCTGTTGTGATAAATTGATCCGTAGGTGCTATTGTACTCAGTGTTTGTAAACATACAAGATATTACATGTACATGCTGACCAGTTGAACTTGCATGCAAGTCATCTTATGATCAATTCTTCAAAAACGATTGTGGTTGTTAAATCAACCTGTACTGAATTTCGCATATAGTACAAAATGACATATTACTGTTCATTCATATTTTAGGTTTGAAGTTTCTGGTACGGTTGTGTACTGACATGGGATTGAACGAGGCTCAGGAATACGCGAATAAACTGAAAAAAGCAGAGAAAAGTAAAGAATTGAGGGACCAGGTAAGAATGTAGACATAATTTTAAAGAAACACATATTCTTGGATTGCTACAAAAACTTGTTTGCATGAACAGTAGGGGTGAGCATTTAATCTTCAAGCTTGAATATTCGAATTGAATTTTTTAGTTCAAATTTGATTTGAACCTAAATTATAAATTCTAATAATTCAGCACTTCATCTACATATATTCTTTGCCATTACAAAGATTGAAACATCATGTAATTTACACAATTTAGCTGTGGTTTCTGCGCAAAACGTTTAAACAAAATATTTGCATTTTTACTGCAGAACAAAATCAAGTAATATGCATGATCAATGTGAGACTGCTTTTACCAGCAATTCAAAAATTTATTCCAAAATGTGTAAAACTAAATTTAAATTAGAGTCAGATTCGAAAATGCTTAAATTGTTTTGTTTCAAGTTTAAATTCATTTTGATTCAAATTGACTTTCTGGTAGAGAATACTCATCCCGACTTAACAGACCATCTGAAAAATGTTGCTGCTGCATTACCTGTGAGATTTACAAGTAATGTGAATTAAGAACTAAAAGTTATTTGAATTAAGAGGACATCAAAGAAAGGTAATACAAAACATTTGGGAAGAAAAGCATGACCTGCCTATTGGAATGCTAATTATAGACGTGGATTTTTCATGATTTAATAAATAATGTATTACAATGTTAAGACAATAATTTTACATTTACGTTAATACAGTTTCCCGGTCTCAGGGATATCGAAAAAAGCTAAGTTAGTATTGTAGTGAAATTTAGCACATTCAAAAATGCATTTAAATTTATAAGTTGATAAAAGATGTCAGTAATGTTTTGTTAACTTTTGTGACTCCACCCTGGATTTTGATGGGGTGACTATTATATTAGTAGAAAATGTACATGGATGACACCTGAGGCAAATTTTGTTTGCTTTACAGCTAAGACTTGTCTTTATTTCAGCGGATACACAGCGGAAGACGCCCGGGAAGCAGCAGAGGCGGTTCACGCGCTACATCAGCAGAAAGTGGTACACATTTACGTTTATAAACCAATGCTGAATCGGCTTCAGATGGCATTGGGCTCAATTTATTGTTTTCCTAAGCATTTATTGAGCGTAATTTCTCTAAGCAGTGATAACGGTCTCCCCTTTTTGTCATTTATTAACTAATCCGCCTGTTTCTGATTTAAATTTAACAACTGTGATGCACAAAGTTATTTGTAATAACCACTGATATTGAGAGTTTCTTATATTATTTAGCTTCACTGTCATCCAGCATTCATTGGCAGTGATGGTACCTTGTGTTTGTGGCAGGATTGGTATCTATACAAATTATCATTGAGAATTCTCTAAGATGAGGCATCAAACTTGGAAAAGTGCTGTAGCCACGATTGGATCCGCATACTTGTAATGAGAAATATGGCCATTGTGTAGTTTAGTTGGTGGAACTATCTGGAAGCAATGTTTGCTTAAAAGCTGTTCAATTTTGGCCATTAAAGCACACGCTGTGTCTGCTCCGCCCGTTCGTATGTGATTAAAGTATTAGCTGTTAATAGGACTGTAATTTCTGAACTAAATACTAAGAAAAAGTGTCTCTTGCTTTTATTTTTACATTTTGTTGTGAAAAATCATTCAATTTGTTTGTCTGCTTACAATGATTGCATATTTTGTTTTTTTATAGAGCGAAGTAGTGGAAGATCTCGTCCTAGAAGTTCGGAGAAGGAAAAATTTGATTTATCCGGCAGCGGTCCATATGAGTATCCTTCTCAGAAGGACATAGGTAAGAAAACGAGGCTGTATATTCACAAATTTGTAATCCATTCTTATGTTACCCATTTTAACTCATAGTTGCATTAGTCCAAGAGTCTATTGGTTGATACTAATGTTTTTTTGCAGTTTTCCATGCCATATTATCATAATTCCAGCCTCTATCCTTATTGTCATTATATTTCCTTGGCTTTCATACCCGTTTTTTGCGTTTCTAATTCGAAAAATACAAATTCAAAGTTGACAGTGAGATTATAATTTGTTTCTTAGATGCAAGTTACTTGGATCCTCTAGGGCCGCAGGCGGAACGTCCTCGTACAGCTGCCCGGCGCAAGGACGAAGTCCAAGATAACTTTGATGATGAGGAACTTGGGGAAGACCTTTTGCCAGAATAAAGTTTCATTTTTCATTCTCATGTGATAATCTCATGTGCTCATGTAATATTACAATGTGCATTGTAGCGTCAGTCAAAAGTTGCAAGTTTTCTTTCTGTCTCGTAATTTATGAATACCTCTATCACAGCAACTCAGTAACTGTAAACAAACAGTTTGTTGATTAGCTATATCTGATGAATTTGCATCCAGTTGTGCAGTAGTCGCCATTAAAGGAAGCACTTTTATTACTAAATCCTTCTAATATATTTCGCAAACATTGAAATACGCCTAACTTCGCAAAAGTCTTGATCTTTACTTATTGTCGGTTATTGCTCAATGCTTCCATTTTTGTCAGTGTTAGACCATAAAAGCACGAAAGCATGATTTAGATGAAGTGTTCTGCAGTTTTCATCACAGTTTATGACTGAAATCTACTGTCATTTGTACTAGATTTGCAGATTTGGGCTCTTTTGTCTCTACAAACAGTGGAAAGTGAAAGAACTTTGAGTCATGTGAAGTATTTTGGAAAACTTTGAGCCATATTTGGGCTCTTTTGTCTCTACAAACAGTGGAAAGTGAAAGAACTTTGAGTCATGTGAAGTATTTTGGAAAACTGCTCTCCAAGCTTCTAATTTTTGTACTGTGCATACGGAAGTATTGAAAACATAAAGGAAAAAGATTGAGCCAAAGCAGAAACTGATGTACCTAAATTTTCATCTCATTTTCCAAAAAATTGACACGCACACACATTGTAAAACAAACTATATACATTTGTTTGGTGCAGCAAATGTGTTCTCATTTTTTATGACATTATTCTAAGTATGCTTTTTTTATTGTGTTTGTGGTCAGTTGCTAGATGTTTTTGGTGACAAACGGAGATTTTTTGAGAAAAAAATTGGCGCATACCTTTTGTCATTTGCAGGCCTTCAAATTTAATCTCGTTTATTTTTGCTATAGGCAGGTTTTAAAAGTCTCATGTATGTTCATCACAGCGGCACTAGTTTATTTCACAGGGGTCAATTTCACGTTACTTATACAGAGTTTTTGTGAGCACTTTGAATGCATGCAAGTGAGATACAGATTGCAAAACATACTTAAGTGCTCTGAATTTTGTCGTTAAGGTTTTATCTTTCAGGTTATGAAACATTGCTGTACTTATATATATATATATATATATATATGTTTTCCTGTGATAATAATACTTGTGATGAAACATGGAATCCGTCCAGAGTTAAAGAAGTTGTAGTTTTTATGTATTTCTTTGTAGTGTTGTGATGTGCAGTGTGAGATGTCACCCTTATAATTTCTTTTCGTTTATCAACATCAATTCATTCTCTTTTTCTCTCTCTCCTTTTCTCCCCCTCTCTCTTCTCTCCTCTGTCTCTCTTTGTTTCCTTCCCTTGTTTTGAAACATGTGAAGAGGAAATTGTTTTTGAAATATATGATAGACATGCAATGTTTTTGATTGTTTTCTGAATGCTCTTATCATTACCATTTTGGCTGTAAAACATTTTTCTCAGACAGTTATTTCATAGAGCTGCCTATAAAGACAGAACACTAAACTTTGATTAAAAAAGATTATTTTATAAACAAACATGTTTGCATAAAGCACCTTGATATGCACGAACTAAATTTACAAATTTTAAAATAAGTGCAGTGGCAATCTATACATGATTTATACAGCTAAAATATGCCAAATCATATTTTACCAAATTAAACATGGCAAAAACAGGAAAAAGTTATAGAAAAAGTTTTACATCCTAATCTGCAGCACAAAAAGACACCTTTCATCATCCTCGACATAGTTTTATAAGTAACCTAATTACCAAATACACGTTATTACAATGAACATGCAGCGTAAATGACGTATTGAGCAAATATGTCAGCTTATTTCAGCATGATAGTTTAACGCAAACCATCACACTTGGCGGGACATGAAATTAAATACTTGATTAGTTTCGAGCTTTCCCAAATTCTAATCCGGGCATTTCTCTTACAGTTTCAAATAGATAAGAATCCTTCTATTGTTGCAAACTAGATAAAATGCCTAGAAATGTTTCTTAGAATGAGAAAAGTGTCAAGTTTTTTTTCCATTGGTATTTACTTAAAAGTTGCAATTACTGAGTTAAATTCCGATTTTTTTATACAGCTCATCTATTTTAATGGAAAATTTTTTACCAGTGTCGCAATGGAATTTTCCCACAGTAATAAGTCACCATTGTATTTTGACGCACAGCAGAGCTGTCTAAAGCCATTTAGAAATGTATAAACCACAAGAAGACCGAAGTTGGTATGTGTAAAAATGCATTTATCTCAAAGCCAGTCTAGATATTTGTCCTATTATGTCTAAATAGCACTGCTATGACTAGAACTTGTGACGCAGACGCCGCTACCTTCAACCTTTGCAATTCGGAAGCTGCTGTTTTTACCTGTATCACTGAGCTGCATTAATCAGTTCCTGGTTTTTCCTGAGTTCTTCCTCCATTTGCACCTTTTTCCTTTCCAGTGCGAGTTCCCGTTCCTGTTTGTCCTGTTAAGGAAATAAATCAATAAATCTGTGTTTATCAGTATACAGAGAAAGCCACAAGGCATTGCAGTAGTACATGTAGAAGCTCATAACACATGAATATCCAAACCAGCAAGTCTTTTTTATCTTACAAATTACAAAGGAAAACTTTGAAATGCACAAAGTTAATTAAAAAAACATTTTTTAATTTCTTGTACTTGACTGTTTTTCAATTTTGCACATAAAGACCAGTTTCCTGCCATGCTGGTTTTTACAGAGTTGCTTCTATTTGAAGCCTCTCGAAATGGTTGCTTTCCTTAGAATGTTTTAGTGGAAAAATTAAGAATGCCAAAAGGGCCTTAACAAGTCTGTTTCAAATCTTTGTTTTTGTTTTTAATTAAAAAACTGCTAAACAACTGAGAATTAAAGTAAAAATTGTCAAAATGGCAAGAAAAAATCGGAAAAATTTAATAATGCAAAAAATACAAACAAAACCAGCAATTTTATTAAAAATTTTCTCTATTCATAATATTTTATGACACTCTTGTGAAATTCACGCAAGTCGAACATTGCAAATTAAAACTATATTTTATACAAATCATATAAAATTTAACGAGCATAATTAAGAAAATGTTAAACAATCTTCACTTTGAGGCCAATATAATACAGCACATTATAATGACTATTTGTTTTAATTTAATAAGTTATTTTTATAAATCTACAGCAACAGAAACAAATTATAATTTAGTAAATTTTGTTTTCAACGAAAACTCAGAAAATCCAAAGTGAAACTTCCTCAAATTAATGCAGGTCCTGAGACATAAATTGAAAGAATGCATCTCTGATGAGTAGGGGTGAGCATTTTCTATCAGAAATTGAATTTTTGTTTTTCGAACTCACATCAAACTGAATTTCAAGATTTGGAATTCAAATTCAGTTTTAAAGGCGGTCTTACAAAAATCATGCGTATTACTTGAGTTTACTATGCAGTAAAACACCAATAATTAGTTAAAAAATTGTGCAGAGAAATCGCAGTTAAATTGTGTTGACTGTATGATGTTTCAAATGTTTTAATTATAAAGAACGTATATAGCTGAAGTGGCGAATTCAAATGAAAAAAATTTGTTCAAATCAAACTCGAACATTCAATGCTTACCCCTACTGGTGGGTTTAGTGCATACATTTACCATTTTAATGTATTGAACTATTTTATAGGTTATAACTGCCATTAACTTAAGGGTGGTGTTGAGTTTTTAATCTATTTTATGGTGTAATACAAATATAGCTAACAAGTATGCATGATCGTGACATGCAGTTCACAAAAGCATGCAACATAGCATGCACATCAGATTACAACTTATGCATGCACTGCACATTCACTTTTTGCCTAGACTGCATTGACTTAAATTACGCATTTGACGATGACATCTTAAGGTGTGTTACTAAAATGAAATCTTGTAAATAAACAAATAGTCATTTGTTATGAAACACCTATAGTGAATAATAGTTTAATTTGTATGACCGCATGTATATACATGCATGCACACACTCACACTTGCCTGCATGCAGATACACTCATCCATACACACCAGTATGTATGGTGAAATCTTGTTATAATGCCCCATTTATAATGCCAGCTTCGCTTAACGCCCATACTTTTCACAAAATAAAACGTCTATATTTGCATAGGCATGCATGTATTAATGCACCTCACTCTAATGCCAACTTTTTCTGGAGTCCAAACGTGATTGGTATAAAGAGGTTTGATTGTACTTACATTTAGAAACCAATTTTCACAAAAGTGATAACACTAACTCATAATATGCAGTCGTTTTATAAGAAATGCAGAACAAGCCACTAAACATATGTTTCACCAACTACCAGCAAGTAATTTTGGATGAGAATGTATCATACAGTACAGTATTGTAGAATACAGCTGGCTTCAGATGCTGATTGGCTGGTTAATGGTTAGCCTTACAAGTTGCAAAGCAACCTCAATTTCACAGCAGCTAAGTGTTTCGACAACGTGTTTGCAGAGCCAGCAGCGAAATGAGCAGACCTGGGCAATTGCACTCAGTGTTGAGCTAGTGCGGCAGTCTACCTCACTGTCCTTTATACGAAAACATGGGCATCAGTGTGCTGCCTTCCATAGTGAAAGGATTAAGACAGAAAGGAAAATCTGGGTCACTGCTTCTCAGTGTGTGTTACAGTTACATATAAAGGAATTAATCTACACAATTTAGATTTTAATTTCATACTTCCTAATGGAGACTAACAGAACTTGATTATACTCTTGCCCCAAGTGACATGGTAAAAACATGCGGAAAAATTAATGTTGTCAAAACCGTCCCCAAAAGTTCTGTTTCAGTGTTACTTCACAATAGTGCTTAATTAAAAATACTGCATACTCCGTGATAATATGGATACCAACTGAAAAATCATTACAAAGTTCAATCAAAGAAAGAAAACTGTCGGCTTAAAAACATAAGCACCATTATTAATTGAATTTGGTTTTAGACACTTTAGGGACAATGTAACATCCCAATTCTGAGGTAATAAATTAACAAACTATATAGTGACAAAAATTTATTTAAAAAACTTATATATCGCCACATAAATTATTTAGGTAGATAATAATATTATAACATAATTAAAATGTTAACAATAAACGCAAATCATATCATGGATATTAATCATACCAGGTACTAGAATTACATGAGCGTGCAAAAGTACATAACAGGTGAATATGGGAAAAACAATTTGCGAGGGAAAACAAGAAGCCAGACTTGAACTACATGATAACATGCCAGGCTTACATTACATATAAAATGCAACATGATATCATTACATTATGCTAACATTACTTGATATAAACATAGCATGCCATAGCATTAAATTATGCATCATGCTAACACTGCGACGGCATGCAAGAGGCTGTCACCAGAACTCTCAGCTGTTTCATGGCCGTTTCCAACTGTTTCTTCCTCTCTTTCTCCTGCTTCTTCAATGACGTAAACATTCCCGATTTCTTCATGCCATTATTTATTCTACAACAAGAAACAAAAAAATCGATTAATCCATACTACTTTTGCAAATCCTACGACAAGGTAAATTAAACACTCACAATTTGTTAGGTTAATGTGGAAAACTTGTGTCCAGGTAGAATATCCCATTCCAGCTCTAAATTTGATTTAATTATACGGAAATTTATGGAGGTCAGCTAGGCATGAACTGCTTAAAAGATCATTTGTTTTTCTGCAAATTTTGGAGCTTTATTTCATAAACACAGTCTATGAGTACAAAATCACATTTGTGACACCTATAACACATGAACAAACAGTACAGCTACAAAGACTGTACAGTAAGCGAGACTAATATACATTTAGTGTTAGCGTATAAGCTTACATGATGTGAAATCAAACATGAAAGTAAAAGTTTTCAAAAGTTCTGCTCCAAAAATCTTATTTTTCCAGCATTTGGATTTAAATGACAACGTAAAAATTTGTAAACACCAAACCAGAATATAATATAATATCAAAATAAATGGAGTTAAAATGGGAAAAGGTTAGATTTGAAGAAAGTCGAAAAACGGATGTAAAATGCAACCAAACTAGCTAAAGGTTTGGAAATAACTGTGCTGACAGCAATGCTTACTTTTCCGCTAGTATCACAGCAGTATGTGGAGTGACCAGGCTGTACTTTTGCTGATCTCGACCATAGTCCAGTAAATACGATGACCAGTCATCTGTCATACTCAGATCTAACAACTGTTAAAAGAAAAGAAACATACATGTAGCAAACAGCTATCAAGTTCTGATCCGTACTGATGGTAATGTGAAATATTCGTATAACTGATTTAGATCATTCTAGAATGAAATGTAAGCTTGTTTATTCACTAGTGTTCGACAAAGGTCTCTTGGTGATCAGCGGACGACTGAAAATGTTCTTCATAGAGCAACAAAACGAATACCGGGCTTTAAAGATAAGACCTATGAATTGAGGCTCTGCTTGTCCATGATGACCAGTATGAGGCACAGGTACGAACAAGGTGACCTCTTGAAGTCTGGAAATTTTTGCATGGATGCTATGATACTTTTATTTCTTCATTGTTGCCGAAATCCAAGAGGACTGGTGATGTTCAACGACCTACTATTAGGAATCACGGTTTCAAGTTAGCCAAAAGCAGATCCAGCACAGAGAGTTCGTTTTTTTGGAAATCGCATAGTAAACCCCTGAGGCCATGTGCTTAAGCACTTAATTTGTGCACTTAAGTGCATTGTGTTACGACATCTGTAAGACAGTGTCGTAAATCGTATCCATGTAGCAGTCTTAGGGTGCACTTAGTCCATCTTGCTGGTTGTCGTAACTTCGCTATTAGTTGAAATTCATAAAACTGTCGTAGGGGTCACTTAAGTCCGCTACTTGAATTTGATCAAAAAGTTCATCTTAGCCGAAGACACGCTGGGCGGTGCTAGCTACAACGCACATAAGAAACGTATACTACATGCAAGAGGCAGCAGACCATACAATGTATGTGACTGACATCTGTCATTCCGTAATGAGTAAAATTACATTAACTATTAAACTATAGTATCTATTATATTAAAATATAGTAGAATCGTGCCTCCTGGCAAAAAACAGATTATGGTAAAATGCCTTACTGGTTACACAGAGCAAGGAGTATGCCGCGGATTACGACATGTGCCTTACGGATGATGGAAGACACCTTACGGCTTAAGGATAAAGGATTATGGCTTTTTTTGTGTGATGTGGGCCTAAAGCAGCTTTTACCGAGCTGAATAAGTCAGCATTGACATGCTGCCTAACAATGCAAACCCTTTAGTAATTTGTTTAATGTAACAAATATGACATGAGGAGAGACGAGAAGAGGAGTAGAGAGACGAAGTAAAAAAGAGCAGAATGGAAGAGAAAAGCAGAGACAGGGAGGAGAAGAGATAGAAGAGGAGAGGAGAAAAACGAAGAAAAAGGAAGCAAAGAGAAGGGAAGGGATATGGAAGATGTGCAACACGGATGCAAGGGAATGGGAAGGGAAGGGAAGAGAAAAGAAGAGAGGGGCTCAAAAGTAGTTCAGAAGAGAGGAGCGGAAAAAAGAGGAAATGAGAGGAGAAGAGAGGAAAATAAAGGGAAGAAAAAAGAGAAGAAAATAAAAGAGAAGATAAGACAAGAGAACAGAAGAAAAGAAAAGAAAAGAAAAGAAAAGAGAGAAGAGAAGAGAGGAAAAGAAAATAAAGTAAAGAAAGGGAAAGAGGAAAAAAGAGAAGACAAGAAAAGAACAGAAAAGAAAAGAAAAGGAAAGAGAAAAGAAAAGCAAAGAGAAGAGAAGATGACTACCAACTTTTAGTAGCTCTCGTGATTACAGCATTTCCAAAATATAGACCAATATGATTTTGAGACAATAAAAACAACACTATTCAACCAGTTACGGCAGCTCCCGATGTGTTGTCCCAGCTGAGATAACATTTTGCTTAACGAATCCCATCCTAATTCACTGAGTACGTGACGTGCAAAGTTAGGCGCTACTAAATGCGATATAAGACGTCTACTTAAATTTCACTTAACTTTCCTAACTAAGGAGATAGGATGTCTACATGAACTGGAGACAAATATTTCCATGAACTTAGACCCCACTAAAGACAACAAAACCGTCGTAAGTGCAGTACATGAATCTGGGTCCAGCACAAGTGGTTTTAGCTTGGTGCATAAATAGTTATAAAAATGGTAAATGACTGCACAGGCTGCACTTACACATTTGGTATCAACACACGCTAGACGAGGAATAAGCTATCATAGGTAATTGTTGGTTTTTCAGGATTTAAATGATATATGTAGTTGAAACCTGAGACACATTTTTCGTGTAGATTTCTGAAGTTTGAGGCAAAGAGAGCGACAGAGAGAGAGAGAGAGAGATGGAGAGAGAGAGAGAGAGAAAGAGAGGGGGAGAGAGAGAGAGAGAGAGAGAGAGAGAGAGAGAGAAGTCAGTATAAATTTTGTTGCCATCTACATAAAGTACACAGAAAATTATCTATCATAAAATCTAAGTTTCAGTCTTTCCAAAAATGCCTTCAGTAGGTTGGTCCTACCGTGAATAGCTGTGTTGCCTATAGGCCCACACTGTCACTAATTCTGTCGACACAGCCAGCCCAGCAGTATACAAGATGTGGCCACAGTGTGGACTGCATTGATCACACAGTAAAACACTCATTTCTACCTAAATCCTGCAGAAGGCTTTTCTTTGCCAAGCTGCTTCATTGAATTTGGTGACATGTTTGTTATTATTCAACAAAAAAGTGTATTTTAACACGAGTTCATCATATTTCGCACTGAAAAATAAAGCAGACAAAAAGCAAAAACCATCTCACCTGTCTGAGTTCTAAAAACGTCATTTGCAGAGCACCATCTTTGAATCCTGGCACCGGATCAGAGTGCGAAAATTCTAGAAAAACGAAAATGGAATCAAATTTAAATCATTTTTTTACCTTTGACTGTGCTACCATTACCAGGCCTATTCAGTAAATGAATAAATTACTGCCAGGAATACTGATTTTAGGTAGTTTCTACTGTCACATTGCACACAGCTACTTCTCTCTTTGTGGGAAGATGGAGACACAAATGAATGTGGTAAAAATACCTCTTCTGGTTCAGTGTCTCACATAAGAAGATTACCATTAACAATTAGCTAGATATAGTGTTAATGCTAATGCAAGCTCTGTATGCAATAAGACAGCATTTAAGTGATATGCAATTTAAAAACGAATTTTTTAGCTTTTGTTAGTAAAGTGATTTCTTTTCCTCTACATAAACAGAGGAGCAGTTAAGTTTATCTTTCGCAACGGATGAAAATGGCTTACGTTCACACTGTATCACGTCTAAGTTAAATTGTTGCAATGCACCGGTTGATATATTCTTGATGTTGACGTCCAACAAGAATGCTGTGAGAGACTCGGCAATGTGTTTACATGCTGACATGCACGCTGTCTGGGCTACTTTATCCTAAAACACCAAAAACAACATCACCGTTCAAGGCAGCAATTCCATAATAATGCAGAAACCAAACGTCAAATTTCCACTAAAATTTCCACTAAAACCAGGGACAACACTAGGAAATGAGGGGCCCAATTAGAAATTGATAGTGGGGCCTTCTAATCCACAGATGCAGCAGAACATTATAACCGCTTTGGACATATTTAACAAACAACATAACTTTACATTACAAGCTTTAGGTTACGTAATCTCATTAACAGCGCTCTTTTTGTGTTGAAGGTTTGAATATCGTGTACAAATTAGTTGATTAAAATCCAATGACGATCTAAATAATTCACATAGAGCTCGAAAATTGCTTTTCTAAACAAGTAAATGGTGACAGATAAACTTAAATTGCAAAACAAATAAAAAACAAGCAGCAAAAAACATTGAAACATAGATAAACGAGGACAAATTGAATTGTTTCAGTGCCTTCACAGTATCAAGAAACTTTGTGTACACTTAACATTCATTTAACTCATCATTGCATCATCTGCTCGAGCATGTGCATGGGGCCCCCCTTGACACGAGGCCCAGTTTGAACAAATCTGTCTAATTGGCTTAAAACAGCCTTATTAAAACAAAAGCAGAATTCAGAACCAGATTGCAGCAACACATGATTGTTTTGACATGTAGTTTTAATGTCTTTGTTCTAAGGAGTTGATACCACAATAGAAATGACAAAACTTTTACAAGTTTTATCTATGGTGTTCAGAATAATTACAAATATAAATTTACATTAGCTGTTCTTAGGATAAAAGGCAATTTGATCAGCATGCTGTTTAAACCTGCAGAGCCCAGTAGCCTTAAAATTGTTAAAATATATTTTCTGAAATTCTGAAGTGTGCTTGCAAATCAAAACCGTCCACAACTTTAAAACTGTTGTAAGATACTTCTTAGTAAAATGCATCAAAAATTGAGTTGAACATATTTTTTTGTTTTTTACAAAAACAAACACTAAATATATTGAACTTTTATATTCTAGCACCAAAACGTCGAAAATTTGTTTAGAAAATACTAAAAATTTAAATTTATAATTCCTTCCTAACTTCTCTGCATAAAAACTAGTACTGCATTTGTCAAAAACTCGTGTTTTGAAACTCTGATAGTAGCTCGTGGAAGCTGTTATTTTGCTTGCAGTTTTTTCAAGTGCCAAACCCAGATCTTCGTTTGGAAGAGCCATCTTCTGTATTTAACTTCTACTTGCTCTTGCAAAATCCATAGTAACCACGTGTTCATACGATTGCTAAGTGTTTTTGTAGAAGAACAACAGAAAGTAAAGTGAAGCTTTAACAGTGATTTTCTGAGTTATGTTTTCCAGTGTGCAGCCTGCAACTCAACTTCAACGTCAATTGTCTCAGCTTAGAAATAACATAGAGTGATGAGCATGGTATCAAAGCCATCGCCATAAAATAGAGATTCAGGATATGTGAATAACTAAAAAAGCTCAACTGCCGACTTCCGGATGTTTTTGCTGAGCTAGCACACGTTATTTTATGGCTTCAATAATTTTGTAAAACTGAGTCATATTGAAACTGAAGTAGAAGATTCGTTAGTTAAGCAAGTCGACACGTGGCAAATGTATTTTTGTGAGTTTTTAGGAGACAATCTTAAAAGACAGAATTCCTCCAGTTTGAATGAATGGATGACAATAACAATTTTGCTACGCATATGTGCAGAAAAAAACAAAGAGCAATAAAAATTTTTGTTTTGACAGAATGATAAAATGTCAAATAAAACTTTCAGAAATTTCATCCCGTTCACTATGTGAATCTTCTCACACACACACACACTGATACTGGAATTTTTAAGAGCGCAAAAATGATTTTTTACAATTATACAATTAAATTGAACTTATGAAACTGTCAATTCCTTTACGAATAAAACATTATTAATTAATGATCACAATGTAATAGAAATTTTGCATTTTGCAAACGGAGAAAAAATAAACCTTCAAATACAGTTCCATGTAAACCAATATTTTTGTTGACTATTTACTATTTAGTTTTTTAATGCATAAAGTTTGGACAGTTGCACAATACAATTCTTCTATAAAACAATAAATAAAATAATGAACACTCACCGGAAGATTCGTGAATGACAGAAAAGTTGACTGCAGAAATGCTACGAGATCCATCAAATACCCACTAGCATGACCTTTAGGCTCAGTTAATAGCCAATCATATGATGCTGTTAAAAAATCAATGAAATTAAAGTGCTTAATATTAATTAAACACGCCAATCAATAGTACATAAAATAAAATAAAAGCGCATTAAGTTAAAAATATTTTCAACAGATGGCAGCAGCAGTGACTGATAATTGTGCAATGTGGTAACATTTGGTGACAAGAAAATTTAAACTATTACAAATCAGTATTCATTTAATAATGAAGAAAACTGTCAGTGCAGCCAACTTGCCTAGTTCTAAAAATTCGTCTATTTTGTTGTTCAGCGCTCTGTATATCTGTTGTTCGGCATGCGATCGTGCGTCTTTGAACATGTTCTTACCCTGAAGCTTTGCGACGTGACTGGATTCCCTAGATGCCCTAAATAGGGATAAAATGCTTTACTTAATTGCTTTAATTTCAGCAGAAAGTCTCTTATCTGAATTAATATAACATATACATAAGAATAATGTCAAATGCAATGTACTAATTCAGAATCAACATTTGATATACAGCAGGCAGCCATTTATTAGACTCGCGATTAATAGAATCAGTCACCTAATTGACTCAAAAACGACTGGTCTGGCTGATCCTATTCAAGTGTATTAAAAACTGTCGGCAATTGACTCAAAAAACTCTTCATTATTAATTTAATATTTGAGCATCAATACTAAAAATAAGACATTTGAGTGTGACCAAAAACTTTTAGTACTTTTACACCATTTGTGCTTTGGTTTCGTGCAATATAATATATGTAAAAACAGTCCTGTTCAGTACAACTTTGTTTGTGAGCAGGTGTGTTTATAATGCACTAATATAGTAGAATAGCAGTATTGCTGAATCTGTCACCTGCTCGTCAACGGCATTTAATCTTATTGTTTCTGAAAGCTAAACATTTAATCAATTGGCCAAGTGGTTTGTTTTTTGAAGCAGGGGCACCACGACTGCTTTTCACAGGGGAAACAAGGTCATCACCAACTGCAGCTCATGCACTAGGCGACTAGGCATTTTTTATAAATATGGACAGCTATAGCAACAGATTTTCAATGTTTTTATCAGTATGAGAATTTCATTAGCCAAGTTCTTGGTAAAAAAAATTAAGTAACCGACTTTGCACGAATTTTTGTAATATTTAGCAGTAACATTCAGATTTTTTCATTTTTTTATTTCCTTTTATTATTAACTCACTCATATAAATGGTTATCTAAATAATTGTACATAGGAATTTTGAAATTAATTCGTATATAAAATTCTTTTAAAGTCTTCGCAGTGCATGCTAATCTGATGAGTGATGACTCAACTTCTATACGAGAAACACTACACCCATCGGTTAATAGATTAAGTCAGGTAATTGGGTCAAAACACTTTCATCCCAAAGTGAGTCTATTAAGCGGCTGCAGTTTTCTATTCTACTCTGTCTAGAGTCTATTCTACTGTAGTTGAGGCTCACTGTAACTGCAGGTATTTTAATACACCGATTGTTTACCAACCTCAAAGTTTCACAAATTCAAAAGTATTATAGAAAGTTAACAACAGCCATTTGTGTATAGCAGGAAGACAAGGCAGAGAGTTCGTAAAGTGTAATATATATGTGACAATTTTGTCGAAATAAACGATAATTTGCCTAAGCTATTAATAAACAAAAATTCTAAATTTATGAGGAGTCCAGCACAGCAATTAGAACCAGCAACTTAATTTTCGAGAAGTTTGCACTAAAGTTGGTGATTGTTTAACAAAGCAAAAAAGTTTGTTAACAAGAAGCTAACTAATTACGATCTTCGTAAATACAAATGTGGCAGTAATGCCTTCTGTCCCGACAATAAATTGGAATTTTATCAGTGGTTTTGTGGAACATTATTAAATCAAATTGATGTTAAAAGCTATTATTACTGCATCTCATGTTGACTCAAGAATATTACCCTGTTATGCTAGATATAAAATCCTCCAGGTGAACGCAGGCCGTTTCCAGGTATTCAGTATTAATAGCAATCTGAATTAACTGCAAAGAAAAACAGCTGCACTGTACAATTAGTTCCCATGAAAAGCAGAAATTTACTCGAATCATCAAACTTTTATTACAGTTTCACACTGCCAAGAAGGATACTGTACACCAGGGTGTGGTGAAAAAACTTTTTTATATTTTTACTTTTTCTGCTTTGATAAGATATTAAAATGGTACTAAATTTTCAGCTAGGTTCAGCAATTGTGAACAAGTTTCTCCACCTATCTGACGATTATGGATTTATACTCATTTATGTGGTAATTTGACAAACCATAAAAGCTGTCATAAGCACTGTCATAGTTCTGTGTGTGATAACATTCTGAATTACTGGTGAAAGTTGGTAGGTCAGTTAAGTAGTGATAACAGTTTTAAGGGTTTGTCAAATTACAACACAAATGAGCATAATTCAGAAATCTTCAGACTCTCAAGTGGCAGAAGTTTCTTAATCACCTTCAGATGTCAAAACGTCCTGACTAAATGGAATAAATAGCCGGACTAAACCAAAAACTGCCAGAAGCACATTTACGCACGGCCGCCTATTATTTGCTAACCAAACATCTATTAACTTCGTAACTACTCAGATGTACTACAAAAATTAAACGATTTTCTTCATTGCAAATTTATCTGCCTTTATGCAATTACAATGCATGACCGAATTTTGTAATTTTTTATAAGCAGTGATCTGGCACACCTAGTCATATTTTAGTGCATCAAGTCATTGTGGAAGAGGTCTTAAAATTTAGTTAATCAGCTAATTGTGTACAAATATTGCTGTAGCCAATGTGTACATTATACCGGACCATGACAGAGCAAAATCAATTAATTTAGTATTTCTTAGATGAGGCTTGCTGCCTAGTAGTCAGCCCAATGTAACTGAAGTTCAGTCACTACTGCCCTTGGCCAGCTATATAGATAAACACTAAAAGCAGATACAAAAACACTCTTGTGAGATGCTATTTTTGTTTTTTATTACATTTGGCTGTTGAATATAGTTCAACTTTAAAGGCCACAGGGTACCTAGTTTTAATGACATCTCTTCTTGTCAAAATTCGATTTTGGTACGTACAATAAACCATCAGAATCTTTTCAATAACTGATGATTGTATTCTATGATTATACATGGTAAGTACAGAGTAAATAATATTCACCTGTTACAGGTCCAAGTTTAACAATTATAAATTTCAACTCAAGTGCTGTACTTTTGAAAAAGTGTTATTTTTTCCACCTGGTTGAACCAACCAATAAAGATAATTGAATAAAAATAAAACACATAATTATGAAAACATTCAGCATCACCATCACCTGTGACACTTACCTGTGACAAGCCCAAGTTTGGTTTTCGTATTAATGATGAAAGACACCCACTCAGTGTCCGTGTGAGGAGGAAGTTAGTGGATTTCCGCACCATGTCATCAATCTCCACTTGGCTATAGAAAATGATGATAAAATCTTGTTCAGTTATGAAGCATATAAACAATGTTCTCAGCAAATAGATTTCCCATAGCAACGTGACTGGGAGGGAAGGTGGTCAAAGCTTTCAGTTCAATGAGTTATTTACACAGCTATCCCAGTCAGGGCATATTTCATCATTAAATATATGAACGGGCGCTTGTTACATTTAAAATTTCATGCATTCTGATTAAAAACAAACAACACATATTGTAAAAACTTGTCAAGTCTGCTTTTAATCATCATGTAACTCATAAAAGCCGTTATTATCAAGATCATCAGGTTTTCATCTTGGTTTTGGAGTCTTGAAGGAAACTAAGATATGTGAGAATGCCCGCTTCTTAATCTTAAAACACCCAGCAGTGCTGCTCAGGTACCACAGTAAAATATTCTCTGCTAGGAATTCTCAAAAAGTCTGTTGTGCAGCAACAGTCATTGGGTAATAGCTTTCATTAATTCTTAGAATTTTCTGTTGATCAAATACAGAAAAATTTAAAGAATATGCACACACAAAAGTTAGCTTTTTCCATGAAGCTTTGATAAAGAATTCTTCTGACGTAGAAGCAAAATGGAGTAGGATAAGTACAACGGCACCTAATTTACAAGTATTAGTGGAAGGAGGTTTCACCACACAATTTAAATACTCTAACTCCAACCCCAGTCCTAACCCTAACCCTAACCCTAATCCCAGCCTTAATCATAATCTGCTTCAATACGAACATGGCACACGTTGCACAAGGTACTTACTGGTACACACCGCACACTTACCTGCGACCATATGTTAACTGAAAATAAATACAATGTAACACTCACCTGAGGTATAGATCTTCAGAGAATTTCAGACATGCGTAGATGTATTCCTTCACTTGACCGTATACGCTGGGCACAAACTGAGAGAATGGGAATCGCTTAGGAAATGGTGACTAGAATAAAAGTATGAGAATTTCAAGTATTAAATTTTGTGTTTTTGTGCTTTCCTCTTTCTGGACTTCTAAGTGTATATATACTCTTGAAAACGAAAATCACAATATTTTATTGTTTTTTAATTTAACCACTTTCTATCCTTAAAAAAAATTGCAAAGCAACATATGAAATAAATTAGAAGTAGCCAATGTGCACATCATGGCCAATCATGATACAGGAAAATGGAATAATTTTGTACTTGTTAGATGAGGCAATGCTGTCTAGTAATCAGACCAACGTAAGTGAAGTTCAGTCACTACAGTCCTTGAACAGTTATATAGGCAAACTCTAGAAAAATTTACTATGATTGGCAACTTCATGCTCTTACGAGATACTGTTTTTCTTTTTTATCACATTTGGTTAGTGAATATTGTTCAACTTTAAATGCCACTTTGTACCTATTTTAAACTTCTATATTTTTTTTAAAACAAACCTTTTCTACAAAATCATCTTTGAAAGGAAAGACAGAAACTATACTGGTATATTCTGCGGGATAGTCGACCATTATCGGAGTGTAGTTGTCTTCTTCAAATATATTCATAAACACTTGTTTCCATTGTTTCATTAAAATCTCATTGTACTGGTCCCTGTAACAAACAGTCGGTCCCTGAATTAGAACGAGATATTTTACTCTAGGTGTAGACATCTCAAGCTCTGGTTTTAAAATTTCCTGGTTCGAATCCAGGCTTGCTATCGACTTTTTCACATTTCATTCGTTTTTTATCAAGTTTGGGTTCAAATTTCAATAAATACGGACATCTGATGGTCTGGTTTTAAAGGTTCCCAGTTCAAATCCAGGTTTGGTATCGACTTTTTCACATTTCTTTCCTTTTAGTAAAGCTTGGATTCAAAGATTTAATAAATATAAGTTCATTTCATTATTAGTAACCTAGTGACTATGCAGAGCCAAAAACAATTCTACCACTGTGCAGTTTTTTTAAAAACCCATTACTAGAAATATAAGTTCTAAGAGTTTTTACCTTATTTCAATAAGAAGTCCATACAGTCGTGTAACTGGAAAGCCATAGCCCTCTAGTGTGTGACAGAAAAGAATAATCAAGTTTTTTATATCTAACATTAAAGTAGGATCTGTGCAATATGCCTGAAAAAGACAAAAAACACAATTATTTGTGTCTTCGAAAGTAAGAACACATGAACTAGAGTCTCTAAGCCATGGCTCTAGTAATTGAAAGCCTTGTGGTCTTATAAATTCTGCAACATTTTACAAGGTCAAAAGGTGACTCGTTAGTTAGTGTGGGACATTGGTTGCATTTTCATAATCGATTAATCAAATACAAAACCAATTCGATAATCAATTATAATCAGTTTTCGGGATATTTTGCGAGAACGAGGGTTCATGTGAGAAGGCAGGGTCACATGAAAACCACGTATTTGTGTTCATGAGAAACCTTAGCGTCTAAGTGGTGATGCCAACAAGTTAATTAACCTGTGCAACGGTAGTGCCATATTACTTGATTTTACTGCAATGGCCACAATATTTTTTCTGCATTTTTATAGATTTTCCAAAAAAAGTTAAAAATCGTAATACAATCCATTTGTATTGGAAGTGATAACTGAAAATAAAATCTCAGATAGATCAATCAGTTCTACCACCATATATATATATTGAATATGATGGTTACGCAACTTGCAGCATTCTACACCTCGAAGCTTAATTTCCATGAGTAGTGTTTAGGGTCTCTTTTTTGGAATGGGAGTTATATAATTGCCCGATTTAGTCTTCCTCTAATTTCAAAAGTTTTTCTATAAATTCCACAAAATCATCTGAATTGACGTGCCAATACATTTAGGAAACATTTAGCAAGTTCAGATGATGAAGGAAAGTATACTCTTACCGAATGTGTTCGGAGTACTGCAACGATTTTTGATAAAGCCATATCCCAGAGCTCGTCTAGGTAACTTTTGCTTACTAGGTCATTAGTTGTGTGCAATATGTGATCTTCTACTACAAAAAACCTAAAATAAAACAATAATGACTATGAATTACCTGGTGGACAGCTCACAGTGAACTGGTCAACACAGTAAACCTGCCTCATACTTTCTAACGTAATAATTCAAATATTAGAAACAATTGCTAACTTTTATAAGCATGAAAATGTGTATTCTAGACAGTAAATTAAAATGAGACTGAGGCTAATCAATTGTCCAGTTTTCCTTTAAGAATTACATTATTATTCTGCCGATGTTATTCTGGCAAATACTGTAATAATAAGTCAGACACAGTTATAATGCCCATTCCTCTTATAATGTCAAACGTCCAAATTTTTGCCAAAACAAAATGTCTATATTTGCATACACATACTTGTATATATGTTTATAATGCCAAACTCGTTCAAGGCAAACTTTTTTGCAGTGCCAAAGTAGGCGGTAAAAGAAGGTTTCATTGCACAGTTGAATCTGCTTAAAACACAAGACAGCCCTTCACTTATATAAAGCTTAAAAAATTCATCTTGTAACCCTACACAACTTCCATACTGCCTTATTTCAAGAAGGGCTTGTGTTGACAGTAACGCTGTAAAAAACTTGTAAATTTAAACTGCCACAATGACCGTTAGACGCAGCCATTTTAATTAGAGCATGCGTAGCATACATGTAACTAAACCAAGTAAAATTTTAAATTACTGTATCTTGTCAATAAGATTAAAAATGCATTTTTTGGTTAGTGTGTGGCGCACCCTGATGGGTGAGCCATCGACATTTTACCAATTGGCATAAACATTTTAAATTATTATATCTAGTTACATAAGTTTTTCCAGCAGGTAAGCGAAATGCTAAGTAATACAGATTTGCATGGAAAGTTTTTTGGGACATAATTTAACATTGTCTTTTTGTCCCCTGATTTACGTTTGCATGGGTGACGTCATGTCTTTTACCCCTTTTCTTGTCCTTTAATAAATCCACGGATAATAAATCCAGCCACTTACTATGGCCACTATGGCTGGAACGGAACTGTATAAGAACTTTAACCTAGTAAAATACGCTGTTTATTAAATCCAAACTTTGCTTAGAGCTAGATCAGCATTTTTGTTTTTGTTGAAGGCACGTTTTTGCAACTTTGCATTTTATTTTCTCCATTTAAACCTTTGTCTTTAACAGTCCAGCAGTGCAGTTCATCTACTGGCACCAGTTACGCAGTTGCACATGAACTGTTCTTATTGATTTTTGCTTAACAAACGTTTGCTGCCGTATGTTCTGGACCATTAGCCCCAGAACAGACAATCAGAATGCATTTGTACATGCCTGACGAAGTTGTTCATATAAGACTTGTCTTGTTCAGCTAAATCAAGTTATGTGCCTTAGAAGTTCAGCATGTACAAGTACAGAATATACTCAGAAATTGAGTCAATGACATAACTTCAACCTGCCTTAGGCAAAATACGAAACAAAAAATCAAGAAATCTTACCCTATTATTTCATGAAAGTACTTTTTGTAACCGTTTAAGGTTTCATGCTGAAAAAAAGAAAAATTACATAAATTAAGCACTTTGCAAATAGTGTGCGCAACATGAATGCCTGATGATGATGATGACGATGGGAACAACTTTTGGTGGGAAGCTATATTACACACATATTTGTCTGGTAAATCTAGTAGTTATTGATTTTATTGCTTCGGAAAATCAAAATTTACATTAAATATACCAATTTCTGCTAATTAACTTTTATGAGTCTTTTTCCATGTACAAAAGTGAATTAGCCATATTTTATAGATGATTGATACATGTACATAGAGAAGGTTTATTAATTCTACAGATACGACTAATAAATAGTTGAGATGACTAACCATTGTCGTTGCTGGCTGTAGACAGAGTTTAGCTTGTTTCTTTCGCTGTTTCCTATAGTAACCTTCAAATTCTTCACCAGCACCCTTTTTAAAAAAGAAAGTTTGTTTGGAATCATCTATAAAAGCTATTTAAGATAATTAGAAACGAGTTTATTAACCATTTCTGCCTCCATGATGAGAATCTTCTGTCATAAAATGGTATTCTGACTGGAAAGTATGATGAGACTTTACTGTCATGTTTAATATGGCAATTAATTGATGTGTATGCCAGTAGCAATGATACCTGCAAAAGCCAGGCACACTTCAAATATCTGACTAGTGAAAATAAACAGTGGCGCTGTCCTCTATTGGCAAAAGAGTTATTATAAAGGTTGTAAAATGTCAATAGCCAAAACCGTGCGCAAAACTTGCAGAAAAGATTGCTGTTATTCTTTTAATCATACCACACAAAATAAAACTAATTTTGAAATAAGGCGATAAAGATGATATTGGTGAAAGTGCTTAAATATAACTTGCTAAACACACACCTATTCTCATCTCTGATCATCTCTATATCACTTTTGTGAAGAAGTATGAAGTAGCAAAAACACTTATTTTAATTTAATCAGAAAACCAAGTGATGAGGGAAGAATTTGACAGGAAGTAATCCTAATTACGAGTTATTTATATCAAATATTTACTATTTAAGCAGGACATACTGTACCTACAGTGATAAAGATCAAATGAGAGTAATTTCAAACCAGTTAAGCAATCTCAAACTCAAAAGCGTTAGACCACTTAGCCAGCAAAATGTCTACTTACAAGTACAGTGTATATATGCCAGCAGCGGTACACTGGACTAAAGTCAACTAGATCTTGAGCACTCAATTCCTCGTCTTGGTCGTCGTATAAATCCGGTTCAGGATCTGACTGACTTGGCACTTCGCCAGTAAACGGATTAGGTGGAGGTGGAGCTTTGCGTTTTCGTCGGACCATTTTAACCAGACCTGGATCTATGCTGTGCTGTTCAGCTGCCTGAAATTATTTAGTTTGATATTAAATAACTAGCAACATCACTAAATTGGATTAAGAACACCCTTTATTAAGTTTAGCAAGAATATTCATTACCAAAATAAGTGTGCTTGGTCACTAACTTATATATACATGTAGTACAACAGACAGCAGCCTTATACAAGTAACTGCACATCATTTAAGTCTATCAACTAAGCTCGTGCCCTATGCACACATAAAGCTGATGTTCATCAGATTAAGACTCGTCTGAAGAAATAGTGACTTTCAGGCAGTTTTCTCAAAACAATTTTCAGTTGCGAACAAAATTTCATTGAATCAATTCTATTCTATCTGGGGAGTCAAAGTTGATTAAATATTCTATCTCTGAAGACAAAGGTGAAAGCTCTGCTAAGACTTTGTGCAAACCGGTCAAACATCTAAATTTAAGTTAACACACTCCAGCTTAATGCTGCTGTACACTTAAGCAAACTAGTCAAGCATCTAAACTTAAGTGAACTCACTCGAAATTAATGCTGTTATAGGCGTTCAAAGAAATTTAACAAAGCTTACATGACGCATGGCGACTTCCCCGATTTTGCTGGAATATTTTCTAATGCTCTCCAAGAAATCCTTTAGGTCTGACATGGAAGCATTCTTTATGTTCTCTCGTAACTTAGGTATTTGATCATACATAAGTTTGGTAAACCGATATTCGCTGACCCGAGGAAGATACGTGTGTTCTAGCTGTTCAAGAGTCTTTAGAGCTGGGTAATATCTACAAATTAAAGATACTTGTATATATATCAAAACAAATAATTGGTAATCAAAACAAAATAGTTTGTTTTAAAACATTGCAAAAATGATTTGCAAACCACAAAGGTAAATCGAATCATACAATAAATTACGTGTATCTACATTTCCATATACTTGCAGATGTCAAATCTATTAAAAGCCTTGAGTTAATAATATACAGAAAACTTTGAGCAGGATAAAAATGTACAAAATTGTCCATATTATTTGCAATTTTTTAAGTAAATCAACGAGTCATAATAATATTAATTTAATTTCGAACAAGTGTGATTTTATATAGTGGCAAAAAAATTAAAGTAAATAATTGCACATGTTTCAGAAACGCATTATACAAAAACAGGTAATGTACCTCTCAGTTCAGCTGTGTTAGTTTCTGACGAACTATGCACGTTTGACAGCTCATGAGTGAGCACAGCAGTAAATTTGAAATTTGAATTTTTATCTTAAAACATGCCTAGTTTTAGTAAGTCATTTTTGAAAAAATAGTGTGTTCCTGTTCAATATTTTAAGGAGTATATTGTTTTGACCTACAGTTTAAGATTGGGTCCGGTTTTGCTTTAAATTGAAAAGTGATGAATAAAATAGTGTTTAAAGAAACCCTGCCACCATATCATTAACTGGGGGCTTATACTTAGGGATGAAGTGGGTTTAGCGTATTCACAATATTCACAAGGAGGCAGCAAAGAAGACAGTATAGCACTGTTGGAAGCAGTTGAGAGGAGAGTGACCTAAGGAGAGAACCAGTTGAAGGAAGAGAACGGAAGGCAACAGAGACAACTTGTCTGGCTAGGATGAATTCACCCAGACACTCCTCTTGGCCAAGGAGACATGAGAAGCACTCGGTGGTCACTAGTGTTATGTTGCACGACGTTGGTACAGGTCTCTGTTGGTGGCGAAATGAAACCAGAAGATGTCAAGCATAACACACACAGGCGACTTTGATGAAAGGAGGCCGGGTATCAGAGGGAGTTCACAGCTTGGATCTACATCTCACTGCAATGACTGACAGCCCACAAATGTTGGAAAAGATGTAGTTCGGGAGTCAGTCAGTCTTTGTTGCAGCAGACCTTTGCCAGGCTCCTGAAAGCACTTCTTACCACAGCTCCTTTGTTTTTACAAAAAGAGGTGATAAGGCAACAATGTCAATCGTTAGGAACAGAGACGCAAGACCTAATCAATCTGTTAATGAGAGAAAGCCGGGGAGAGAGGGTTTCAGAGGTGCCTTCAATATTTTTGCAGTAATGCAAATCCTGTCAGAGATTCGAGCTGAAAGGAGCTTGCAGACGGTAGCAGCTATTTCAAAAAGAGAAAGAGGTTTGGTGTAGACATCAGACATCGGGGTCCTGAGGTCGCAAATTGCATAAAGCTATTGAAGAGAGAAAATGGCTTGTCGAGTACGGAAGAGCTTAGAGTTAGCCTCAGTAAGGAACTGGCTGGTCTGGGAGAAGACAAAAGAGACTGAAAAGAGGTTTTGAAAAAGGAGTATGTAAGCCACTATCATGTCACTTACGTGGATTTTGGCTTAAGTGTGGCCCATTTAAAGTTAACGTAATAATTAATAATTAAAGTACAACGGAAGTCAACACATATAAGATTCATTAAATAACGAAAATCAATACTCAGTTAATCAAGTAGCAGGCAAAACAATCAAATAGAAATGCCGATTATCTGGCATTATTGGTATGGTATGTCTTTTCCAGACTTCTTGAAATTGGTCTCCTGTCATATTTTCAACTGGGTATCATGTAATAAAGCACACGCAAGGATACACATACCCACATTTTAGAAATAACTGGTGATTAGCACGAGGTAACATTGAGAGACTCCCGGGACGTAATTCTGAAATGGAAGCATGAAGCATAATATGTCCCTGAACAAGATTGGTTTTGACCACTCTAACACGGCCTACCAACTTCAGCATTTCAAAAGTTTTTTAAATGCTTTTCTAAAAGCATTACTTGATGCAGCATAAATAAGTGGATTCATTGCACTGTTAGTGTAAGCAAGCCAAATGAAAATTAAACCATAATGCGGAAAGCATCTGGGTGCCAGCAAGCAATGGCTAGGAATTTTCCCCATATATGGCAAAAGCATGAATGGACACCAAAGAACAAGAAAAGTCTCTGTTACTGCACCTACAGTCCTTGTCGCCTTCATTTCTCTTATGGTTGCACTATGCTCACCACGGCTGGAGTGTATGCGTAATACTTGCTGTCTAGCAGTTTTCCACATTAATCCATACAGAATTACCATTACTATTGTAGGTATGTAGAAAAACACAATCAAACTAAAATTGAAATATATTTCCACTTCTTCCAGCTCTAGTATTCAAACTAAAATTGAAATATATTTCCACTTCTTCCGGCTCTAGTATTAAATGTATTAATTAAATTAATATAATTAATTAAACTTATTACATGTATTAAAACAGATCCAGTAAGAGCACTAATCCAAGCAGCAGTTATTGTAATAACAAGAGCTCTCTTTGTTATGTATATATAGTACTTAAAAGGATGCACGACAGCCAAATATCTCTCAATGGATATCAGATATAGATGATACACACTCGCAATCCAGCTACAGTCGGAAAGAAGATTTACACACCATTCAAGAATCAGCCTAATTCTGGAATAATCGGGTAGCAATAAAACAGTGACTTCAATAGGAATTGCCAGTCCAGCCAATAGGTCAGCAAATGCTAGTGACACAATGAGAAAATTCATTCTTGCCTGTAATTCTTCACATTTGTAAACTGCTATCAACACAAGCAAATTGCCTCCGATAATGGCACATTCTGACAGCATGAACAATGATGCTATTAGCTTGTAAAACGAATGATCTTTTATAGTATAGTTATAAGTTGAATTTGTAATCATTGTTGAAATTCCTTCATTTGAATACTCTATTATTGGTATT
Source organism: Tubiluchus corallicola (assembly GCA_030141605.1). NCBI lineage: Eukaryota > Metazoa > Priapulida > Priapulimorpha > Priapulimorphida > Tubiluchidae > Tubiluchus > Tubiluchus corallicola. The sequence goes on along the minus strand of JAQGDQ010000011.1, from coordinate 1,088,238 downwards.
ATTCAATTTCAATTTCAACTTTAAACTTAAAATTAGAAATGAACTTTTCTGGCTTGCATTGTACACCAAACTCCGCACAACCTTGTCTTGCAACAGCCTTATCTTTACTTTCTTCTCTGCTCTTGCTCAAACAATGGTAAGTAGTATAGGTACATAAATCTCTACATTAAATTTTAGTTAATGTCACATTAAGCTTATCATTGTTGGAATATCTTAGCATATTTTCTTTGAATTTCTTCTCTTTGTTCTTGTACATTAATGCTCTTTTCATATGTTACATTTTCATTCAGTAATCATTAAACTTATTCACACAAATATGGAAAACTGAAAGATATGTTTCAACAGATTAAACATACTAACTAGAATGCTCTGTCTCATAATGGTAGATTAAGCACAATTTCAGGCATTATAAATAAACAAATGGCCACAGCACAAGATTAATTCATTGTGTATGAGTGCATGTCAAAGACTTGTAATAAATTCAGTAAATGAAAGAGACAGCTTTGTTCATGTATAATGTGCCATGTATTTTCAGTAAACCCCTGTATTGCTGACAAAATCACAGTACATTAGTCAGTTGCTTGAAAAACTAATTCCGACTACAATGTTGTCTTATATATTACTTAATATTAAAATTAATTCTTATGGTAATGCAGCGAAAATAAAACTAATCTTTGTCAATATCGGTCTAGTTTATTTGTCTTATTCCATATGCTTATATACTATTTAATTACACACTGTTAATTATAATTGCATTGAGACGGGATGGCAAAGACCATAATGGTCACACCTAGCAGCCATCTCGATTTATAAAACATTACTATTGTATTTAGTTAGCTTAGTAGTGCTGTTAGTAGCTTGTGAAAGACTTATGTTTTGCAGTTATCATATTATATAATAAAATTGTGTTAGTAGTTAAAAATCAACAATATCAATTTCAACTTCAAGCTTGAAATTAGAAACGAACTTTTTTGCCGTGCGTTGTACACCAAACTCCGCAGTAGGTCAGCAATCGCTAGTAACACAATAAGCATGTTCATTCTTGTTTGTAATTCTTCACACTTGTAGATTGCCATCAACACAAGCAAGTTGTCTCCGATAAGAGCAACTTCTGACAGCATGAATAATGATGCCATTACATTATAAAATGAATATCCTTCTACATTATGGTAATAACTTGAATTGGTAATCATTGTCGAAGTTTCTGCATTTAAATATTCCATTGTTAGTCTTCAAGATGAAAGTTTTATGTATCTACACAAATTAGATACAAAATCTTTCTGCAGTCTTTCAATATGCAGATAGAGCCTAACACTGTGCACCGAACTTCACATTATTCTCGCAGCAAAAGGAAAATTATCCATTCATTCGAATTACTAAAGGCATTGCGAAATATAATTTGACATTAAGCTCATCACTGACATGTCTTGAAAACACGGTGCTCTTTTCAAAAGCTAGCTTTAATTTGTGATAATGCTCTGATGCAAATTCGATCATTTAATGTGCTCAGTATTAACGTCTATTTCTGCTTCAAATTTGTTTTATCATAGATTTCAAGACGTTTAATACCTTTAACTAAAATGGGAATTGATTGTTAAACGTCCAAATGTGAATGACTATAATAGGCCTAGTGCATTTGTCTTAATGCTCTAACTACTAAACAGCTAAAGATGCACACAGACAAACAATACAGATTTTTAGACAATTGTTGCATTAAGGTACCGGGTTGACCGAGTTAACAATAAATTACGTCCTTTGGGTATCAAAGTAAAAATGATGTTTTGAGCAGCTATGTACTAGCTTTGGGATTTTAAAAGGCGAAAAACACGTTTTAGACATATCATGTTACTATACAATAAAATCTGCACACAGGATTTCGCTGTTTGCTTGAGAAATACATCAATAATCTGTTTTTGTTTTCTGGAAAAACTTCCATATCACACTTTACAATGTAGATGTGTAATGAAATCATGACTGATTGGCACTGTGAAGTATACAGGGCGGGATTATCATATGGGCTAGTATAGGCTGTGGCCCGGGGACCCTTAAGCTTGGAGGCCTTCAAGCTTTGGTAACATTGGTTAAAAAATCGATTTTTCACTATGGTTGTGTTAAAATATGTGCTAATTTGGTTAGCATAAATAGTAAAACAGTGGTATTTCTTAAACAATATTTTTACTGACAGAAAAAACTATTCTAGTTTATTTGAAGAATTTGCAATAAGTTTATTTCAAGTTATGTAAATGTCGAAAAATATATCTGGAGTAAAAAATATACAAGACGGGTCCACGCGAGTCAGAAGGTGGTTCCATTTGAGGAGGCCCTATCATTTCATTAACCTAAGGGCCCGAAAAGGTCATAATCCATATGTAAAATGTATCAGTAACCATTGCAAATGAAAGAAAGTACCATTTTTGATGATGAACATGACTCACAGACTGCGGAAATTTCTGAGACATGTTCTAGCAGACTGGTAGTGGCACCATTAAACAAAAAAGACTTTTTATTACAGAAGAAATGTCCTTATAATACCTATAATGATCCAATCTATTGCCATTTAACAAATTAATGCAAATGTACACAGGAAATTTGATGCATTAAAAACAATAAAAGACTTTACAGTGCACAATGCTGAGAACAAAAATTAGCACATATTTCAACACAACCATAGTGAAAAAACAGATTTTTTTTGTCAAGTGTTAACAAAGCTTGAAGGGCTCCAAGCTGCAGCCTGTGGATAATCCTAGCCTACAGAATAATCTGATCCGGGTTATCATGCATTCCTTTGATGGTTATGAATGGTAACTAATAGTCAGGAATGATATTGAATTTGATGGCAAACTAACTCCTTCACTTATTCTTTTTTGTTCTGTTCTTTCTCAAAATAATATATCCAGAGGTATTCTCCTCAAATTTCTCTTCCCTTGAGAGACTGGTTTCATTCAAGGCATGCGAAGTCGACATTCATTTGTTCCGTGGAGAGAAGCACTGTACATTGTTCTAGCCTATCGGCATTGTTTAGCATAAGAAGTGTCCCCATGCTCCACATTCTGAAAATCAGTTTTGAAGCTTGCGATTTCTTCGAGTTTTGAAAGGAATGCCAGTGGAATGGATTTGTTGAATCTGATCTCAGCTGGCCAAGAAATGATGCATGTGCTATGGTTTCAATATCATGCCCTTGGGGCACTTGTAAACTGCCATCAACACAAACAAGTTGTTCTGACTGTTACATTTCTGTTTGGGAGTCATGAGTTCAATACAGCGGCCAGTCATACCAAAGGCTTTAAAAATGGTACCTGCTGTTGTCCTGCTTGGGGCGTGGACAACTATTTAGTTGTAAAAGTGGGACAATAGTAGTCTCTGTTATGTAGTTGTATTTTGTTATTTACAGTCGGTGGCAAAAACTAGCTTATGTTAAATGTTCACCAAAAAGCCGACTATAAATGATTAGGGTAATTAATGATGCCATTAGCTTGTAAAATGATGATTTTCTATGCTGTAGTCATTGGATGAGTCGGTAATCATCATTGAAGTTAATCCAATTAAATGACACATTACACGTACTGTCAATTAGTAGTGAGCATTCTCTACCAGAAAGCAAATTCGAATCAAATAAAATCTGTGATTTTTGAATTCGAATCGAACTGAATTTCGGTATTTTGAATCCGAATCAAATTCGAAATGAGTTTGAAAGATTTCTGAACAAGTTTTCGAACCACTAGTAAAGACTGGTCTTACAAAGATCATGAGTATTATTTGACTTTGTTCTGCAGTAAAACCACTATTAGTTTGTTAAAAATTCTGCACAGAAACTACTGCAAAATTGCACTAATTGCATGCTGTTTCAAACATTTTAATGATAAAGATCGTATGTGGCTGAAATGCTGAATTATTCAAATCTATAAGTTTAGATTCGAATCGAATTTGAACTAAACAAACTCATTAGAATCGAATTTCACATTCGATTGATATTAAGCCTTTTTATTGTTCATGTACCTAAGTATATCTTTGCACCTTTCTTGTACACAAAGTCCTTTTCATATTTTGAAGTACAATAGCCGGCTTACTTCATGCTAATATGCTGTCGCAGGTATAAATCACAAAATTTGTTATTGTCTTATTGTGTTCAGCATTATTGCAACTTTAGGCAGTTGCAAATATCAGGTTAAGGTTGTAATATATTGCTGGAGTTTTCTGTGGCACATTTGGGTATATGCAGACGATCTAAGCTTATTAGTTCCCTTAAACACAAATGATGCTTTAGATATGTGGAAAACTTTGTATGCACATATGTGAATAATATGGAGTAAGAATACGGAACCAAAATTAAAAGCACGTGCATAAAATTTACAAAGAATAAGTATCCCAAATTCAATGTCAAATACTTATCTAGAAAATATTCCTTTAAAAACTCAGGTGGGCCAGGTCACAGTGGTCATATATATATATATATATATATATATATATATATATATATATATTATATAATCTACTGATTTAAATGTAATACAATGGTAACTTATCATTCTGCTTATATTGACTGCCAAGCTTTGTGATAAAGACTAGATTCTAGATTGGTTAAATACTGTGGGGAATATTGGGATTAAGTAATTTTTGCTTACCATGGCATACAGATATTAATTTCTTACCAATGAATCCTAGTACTTAAGTTTTTCCTTATGCCGAACATCTGCATTAGTTGCAAATTTTATTATGCAATGTCTTATGTCATCTAATATATAAGTGCATTATCTTTGTTATTAATAATACTAGAAACACGTGATTTGGTCTAATTTAAAATACTGAAGTGGATCACTAGAGGTCAGTAATAGCAAATGTCACATAAATTAAATGTACATGATTATATTAAACCATATATTAATAATGCAAATACGGAAGCCCTTAATATATCTATTCACAAAGCCAAATTTTATTTCCATGTGATTTTCGTGTAACTAGTATTAATCAAAGAAATTAGTGATAAGTTTTATGTATGATGTTTATGTTATAAAGTTTTATGTTTATACAAGCAAACTGCTAAACCGCATTTTCTAGAGTATCAGATTTGCGTGTTATTGTGCGTATGGGTTATTTAATCAATCGGGGTGCATATAAACACTTGTGAAATAGCTTCAAGAATAAATTACGCAAGCGATTTTACCAGACATGTGGAATGGAATGCATATTATTTAATCAAGGCTGCTTCATTGCACTCATGCTTTGAAGAAGACGACATCATTGCCATACAATAGTATTTTGTATTCTTTTTTCTGAAGACCCCGTGGCAGAATCACTTACAGAGAGTTTGAGGTTTTTCTGCATCACTAAGCTCCAATACACAATAACATGAATACAATAACAGAGATGTGATAACCGGGTGTGTTAAAAACTATATAATGTGATTTTATGTATAAAATGCAAATTACATTTGTAATAACGTTGGCCGTCTAGTAAGCACGGCTTTAATCATGTACAATATTAATAAAGACGGTATTAAGAACAATGTTTATAATAAGCCTTTTCACAGTTCTAGAGATTGATGCTGATCATGAAAAAGCCTTAAGTGTGCCAGACAACGCATTTGTGTACACCTGACAACACCTAGCAGCCCATGCTATTGTAATAGTAACAGTTATAACAGCTAGCTAGAACCTGACCTAATTCATTTTTTACTAGTTCACAAATTCTCATAGGCAATAAAGGTAGGCAAAGAAATAATTTCCCAGCAGCGCTTCCAGGTCAAACAGGGTCAAATAATTTTCGTGTCCAAATTTCACGCAGTTGATGTATTTGGCCCCATTCGACAGTTTTATCTTTGTCACATGGTCACTAAATGGAATTACCCAAAAGTTCTACACCATCGCCTAACATATATACTTGACATTTTGCGGCACAAAAATTGCCTTTATAACGCTATACTTGCAATTGTCAGAATCAGATATACGCTCTCTCTGGGAAAGGGGGTTAAAATTCTTTTGTCATTGTTGGATTGCCGCATAGAGCTGACTCAAACTCTTCTAACTCCTGAATCCACCAAGGAGAGGGGTAAAAAAATTTTGTCTATAGGTGTCATCAGCAGGTGAGAGGCCACTTTAATTTCTTGCATTGACCTTAATCAGATCAGTCCACTAGATCCATCATTACTGTGCTTGTTGAGATTCTGTGTGTTTACCTCTGTCCTGGATATGCCCTTGCCATGACCTTTGACTTTGATGATGATTTTGTCCTCAAGCTACTCCATACCAAAAAACTCAAAGCCACCCTAAGTGGTTCATGTTTAACTGCCTTAAACACAAATTGTGAACGAACGACGGACACTGCATGATGGCACGACTTGGAAAGTCAGGGGACCTAACAATGACAGCAACAACAGTAGCAGCACCAGCAGCACCAGCAACAACAACAACAACAACAACAGTGTTATTTATTTTAACAACTGTGCAGAAAGTTTAGTAGCGTCACACAATATTGATAAACCTTCAAAAGACATGATTAACACACTAGTAACAGAAAGTTATTTAAATTTTAATAATTTAACAAATACACATGTATTGTATGCCACACACTTGCTAACTATTCATGCATATGAAGATTTCAACTTATGGTTCTTCAAGTTGAATTGTAAGTTGTCAGATTAGCCTTACTAGCTTTTGGGTAATGTTGTAAGTTGTCAAATTAGCATTGCTAGCTCTTGAGTAATGTTTGACAATTTGGTCTGCACTATGCAGTGCAGAGACTTACTAAAATCAATGGACATAAGAATATGACCACAGATTAACCGCATTTTAAAATCTTTTTAAATGCTTTTCTAAATGCACTATTTGCTACTCCATAAATAAGTGGATTCAGTGCACTATTAGTGTAAGCAAGCCAAACCAAGATGAAGCTTTCATCTGAGTAGCAAGTATGATCCCAACAAGTTCTCAGAAATGATAATATAAATGGATAGAGCAAAAGAGGACACCAGCAGATGAAGAACACTACTGTGATTATACCAACGGTTCTTGTTGCTTTCATTTCTCTTATGGTTGTACCACTTTGAGGATCTTCCGGATGAATCTGTAGAACCAATCTTCTGGCTGTCTTCCATATCAACACATACAAAATTACCATTATTACTGCAGGTATGTAGAAGAAAAAAACTAAATACACATTAAGGAACAATTCTGATTGTTCCGGATTTTGTAGCAAGTGAAATACAAGTGATCCGGCTAATGCAGTTATCCATGCACAAAATATTAACGTTACCAACAGTTTCTTTGTCACATAATAGTATTTAAAAGGATGGACAACTGCCATATATCTTTCAGCGGCTATTAGATACAGATGATACAGACTTGTGTCCCAAGCCCAAGCTGCAAAAATCCCACTATAGAGTCCAATTTGAAGTCGATCATTCGGTCTCAGTAAAGCAGTAACTTCAATAGGAATTGCCAGACCAGCCAATAGGTCAGCACATGCTAGTGACACAATAAGCATGTTCATTCTTGTCTGTAATTCTTCACACTTGTAAACTGTCATCAATACAAGTAAGTTACCGCCGACAATAGCAAAATCTGTGAGCAGCAAAAGTGATGCTATTATTTTTAAAAATGAGCTGGCGCCTAGACTATAACTGCTATCAAAAGATAGATTAGCAGCAGTCAAACTTTCCATATTCATGTTCTTAATCACAAATGTCTATTACTGCAAACTATTACACTTGAAGTTTCCCAATGTCAATTCTTAACAGGATCTGTGAATAAAATACATTTCAGGATGTCTGTCATCTACTGTTTGGTTACACTAAACTGATGCAGCAAGTTTATGTTCATTTGTGCTGCTCTCTCTGCCTACATCTATAGAATTACTTGTTACAAGAAATGACATCCTGAGATTTATAAAACTTCAACAGTGAGCCTTGCTTAGAATAAAGCTTTGATGAAATGGCAATCATTGCGCTTTCACATTTTCAGCAATATGTCACAGCGTCACTAAAACGGTTGTTTTCGCACATCATTGTTTTATTGTAAGCTGCCTTTTCAGTCTAAAATGAACAATTAATCTTCTTTTCTCATAATGGTAACGATTCTTTTCTCATAGCATTAAGGCACATAATCACCTATATTTATTTTAGCTCAGTCTAATCTTTTCTGGGACAAAATATTTCTCTGAAAGAGTAAGCAGTCTTATAGGCAAATATTTCCAGTTATGACATTTTATCTAGTTTTTCTGTATTCCTAGTTTTTATCAGTTGATGTAAAAATGTATTTTGCCACATCACTTGACCGGAAGGCGCAACTTATTTCAAGATGCTTAGATGGTTCACAAGTTTGCAACACATGCACCATGCACATAATTATATATAAAAAAGAGGGCAACTGGCATACCGACTGATAATTAAGAGGATCTGTAAGGTAATATAATAGACACTTCATTTCATTACATCTTGGATATCATTAGTTATTTCAGCCAATAACTGCCAGTTAGGTCTCCTTTCAGTGTCTGGCACATCACATATAATGCTAGGGCGACATACATAATAAAAACTGTTAGCCAGTATATATGATTTTCAGAAACTAATAAGACACAGCAAACTAGATTATTATTGTGAATGTTGACAAGTTTTGAATAGTAAAAACTGGATCACATATTATAATGTTTGTCATATTGACTACGTCATTCCTAGTAATGCAATAATATGTCCACAAACAAAACAGTCTTTCAAAGATTAACTTAAAAATGTGATTACATGCATTGATGTAGACAGTTACAATGAGATAAGAAGATTATTGTAAATTCTACACACAAAAGATAAAATCATGACGTTCAAAAAGGATCTATTGTTTTAGCTACACCTGTGAAAATACATTATATTACTTAGGTGTAATATAATGGAAACTTTTTATTCTGCTTATTATGAGTTACGATCACCAAACTTTGTGATTAGTTACAGATTAGATTTTCACAGATGCGCAAAAGCATTTTATGATCTTTTTCTGTAAGCCCTTCCAGAAAGTAAAAGGATTTTCTGCATCCCTAAGCTCCAACACACAATAACACGAATACAATAATGGAGGTGTGATAACCGGGTGCATTAAAAATAATATAAATTGATTTTATATCTATAATGCAAATCGCATAAGCAATAGCATCGGTCGTCTAGTAAACGTAGCTTTAAACTGGTACAATATTAATAATGATGATAATAAGAACAATGTTTATAATTGAAACCATTTTTGCTAGGCAGCCCTTACCAGCAACAACAACTACAACAACAACCAGAGCATCAATGATGCTCTAGGTCCCCTGATTCTCATGTTTGATACCTAGACCGTCTTGACGTTTGACACAAAATCATTCCTTTTTGGTCAAATTTGGTTCATAAATTCTGATAGGCAATAAAAGCAGGCAGAGAACTAATTTCCCAGCAGCAATCCTGGTCAAACGAGTAAAATGGTTTCATGTCCAAATTTCATGCAGCTGGTGTTTTTGGCACATCTGACATTTTTACCTTTGTCACACGGTCACTGAATGGAATTATCCAAAAGTTCTTGCCCATCGCCAACAACTACACTTGACATTTTGCAGGACAAAACCTGCCCTTATAACGCTATACTTGCAACCATTAGAATCCGGTTAGGAGAGGAGATTAAACGATTTTTATCAATGTTGGATTGTCAACCGGCGACACATCATTCTAATTCTTGCTCTGAGCAGACTCAACTCTTTACTCCTGATCCACTAAGAAGAGGGGTAAAATTCTTTTTATCTATGTTGGGTTGTCAGTAGGTGAGAGGTTACTTAAATTTCTTGCATTAAGCTGAATCATATCCGTCCACTATGTCAATCATTGCTGTGCAGTTGTTGAGGTTTCTACATGTTACCCATATTCTGGATATGCCCTCAGCATGACCTATGACGTTGACTATGATTCTGTCTCAAAGTTACTCTAGGCCAAAAACCTCAAGGCCACCCAAAGTGGTTCAGGTACAAATGGCTTGAACACAAATTGTGAACAGACGACAGATGCTGCATGATGGGATAAGGTCCCCAAAAAACACCAACAACATTATTTATTTAAGCTACTGTGCAGAAAGTTTAATAACGTTTGACAACGTCAAAAAATCTTCAGAAGTCGCGATTAGCATACTACTGATAGAAAGTTCGTTATTTAAATTTTAATAATTAAACAAATACATGTGTATTGTTTGCCACACATTACTAACCATTCATGCACATGAAGATTTCAATTTATAGTTCTTCAAGTTAGAAACAGCAAACTTGTTAGTCGTAGAATTTGGCTTGCTAGCCATTAGGTAGGTAATGTTCTATGACCTAGTCTGCACTTTGCAGTATGGAGACTTATAAAAATAATGCCCATTTCACAGTGAGTATGCAAGGAAAATGATGCATGGAATTGCTGTCAGCAAATCAGAAAATTTGTCACTTTTTCTCAAGATCTCATACAGCAAGACAGTTTATTTCACAGTGAAATCACATGGTTGTTTCCACGCATCCATTTAGCTGCAGCTATTTTGCAAGTTGCAGGCTTGTAGCTGTTACTCTACCAGAAGGCAAATTCGAATCAAATCGAATTTGTGATTTTTGAATTCGAATCGAACTGAATTTTGGTATTTTGAAACCGAATCAAATTCGAATTGAGTTTGAAAGATTTCCGAACAAGTTTTCGAACCACTAGTAAAGACTAGTAAAGAAAGATTATGCGTATTATTTGATTGTGTTCTGCAGTAAGAAAACTATTAGTGTGTTGAAAATTCTGCACAGAAACTGCAGCAAAATTGCACGCTGTTTCAAACATTTTAATGATAAAGAATGTATGTGGCTGAAATGCTGAATTATTCGAATCTATAAATTTAGATTCATATCGAATTTGAACTAAACAAACTCATTCGAATCAAATTTGAACATATGATTGATACTAAGCCTTTTAATTGTTCATGTAACTCAGTATATCTTTGTACCTTTCTTGTACACAAAGTCCTTTTCATATTTTGAAGTACAATAGCCGGCTCACTTCATGCTAACATGCTGTCGCAGGTATAAATTACAAAACTTGTTATTGTCTTATTGTGTTCAGCATTATTGCAACTTTAGGCAGTTGCAAATATCAGGTCAAGGTTGTAATATATTGCTGGAGTTTTCTGTGGCACATTTGGGTATATGCAGACGATCTAAGCTTATTAGTTCCCTTAAACACAAATGATGCTTTAGGTATGTGGAAAACTTTGTATGCGTATATGTGAATACAACTGAGTAAGAATATGGAACCAAAATTAAAGCATGTGCATAAAATTTACAAAGAATAAGTATCCCAAATTCAATGTCCAATATTTATCTAGAAAATATTTCTTTAACAACTCAGGTGGGCCAGGTCACAGTGGTCATATATATATATATATATATATATATATATATATATATATATATATATATAATCTACTGATTTAAATGTAATACAATGGTAACTTATCATTCTGCGTATATTGACTACCAAGCTTTGATATAAAGACTAGATTCTAGATTGGTAAAATACTGTGGGGATTAAGTAATTTTTGCTTATCATGACATACAGATATTAATTTTTTACCAATGAATCCTAGTACTTTTCCATATGCCAAACATCTGCATGAGTTGTAAATTTTATTATGCAGTGTCTTATGTCATCTAATATATAAGTGCATTATCTCTGTTATTAATAATACTCGAAACACATGATTTGGTCTAATTTAAAATACTGAAGTGGATCACTAGAGGTCAGTAATAGCAAATGTCACATAAATTAAATGTACATGATTTTATTAAACCATATATTAATAATGCAAATACAGAAGCCCTTAATTTATCTATTCACAAAGCCAAATTGTATTTCCATGTGATTTTCGTGTAACTAGTATTAATCAAAGAAATTAGTGATAAGTTTTATGTATAATGTTAATGTTATAAAGTTTTATGTTTAAGCTTATACAAGCAAACTGCTAAACCGCATTTTCTAGAGTATCAGATTGTATGAGTGTTATTGTGCGTATGGGTTATTTAATCAATCGGGGTGCATAAAAACACTTGTGAAATAGCCTCAAAAGTAAATTACGTTTGCGATTTTACCAGACATGTGGAATGGAATACATATTATTTAATCAAGGCTGCTTCATCGCCATACAATAGTATTTTGTAGTCTTGTATCTCTTTTATCCGAAGACCCTTTGGCAGAATCACTTACAGAGAGTTTGAGGTTTTTCTGCATCCCTAAGCTCCAATACACAATAACATGAATACAATAACAGAGGTGTGATAACCGGGTGTGTTAAAAACTATATAATGTGATTTTATGTATAGAATGCAAATTACATATGTAATAACATTGGTCGTCTAGTAAACACGGCTTTAATCATGTGCAATATTAATAAAGACAGTAATAAGAAAAATGTTTATAATAAACCTTTTCACAGTTCAAGAGATTGATGCTGATCATGAAAAAGCCTTGAGTGTACCAGACAATGCATTTGTGTACACCTGTGACAACACCTAGCAGCCCATGCTATTGTAATAGTAACAGTTATAACAGCTACCTAGCACCTGACCTAATTCATTTTTTCACTAGTTCACAAATTCTCATAGGCAATAAAGGTAGGCAAAGAAATAATTTCCCAGCAGCGCTTCCAGGTCAAACAGGGTCAAATAATTTTCGTGTCCAAATTTCACGCAGTTGATGTTTTTGGCCCCATTCGACAGTCATATCTTTGTCACATGGTCACTAAATGGAATTACCCAAAAGTTCTACACCATCGCCTAACATATATACTTGACATTTTGCGGGACAAAACTTGCCTTTATAACGCTATACTTGCAATTGCCAGAATCCCATATATGCTCTCTCTGGGAGAGGGATTAAAATTCTTTTGTCATTGTTGGATTGTCGCAATTAGCTGACTCAAACTCTTCTAACTCCTGAATCCACCAAAGAGAGGGGTAAAAAAAAATTGTCTATAGGTGTCATCAGCAGGTCAGAGGTCCCACTTTAATTTCTTGCATTGACCTGAATCAGATCAGTCCACTAGATCCATCATTACCGTGCTTGTTGAGATTCTGTGTGTTTACCTCTGTCCTGGATATGCCCTTGCCATGACCTTTGACTTTGATCATGATTTTGTCCCCAAGCTACTCCATACCAAAAAACTCAAAGCCACCGTAAGTGGTTCATGTTTAACTGGCTTAAATGCAAATGGTGAACGAACGACGAACACTGCATGACGGCACGACTTGGAAAGTCAGGGGACCTAACAATGACAGCAACAACAGTAGCAGCAGCAGCAGCAGCAACAGCAACAACAACAACAACAGGGGACCTAACAATGACAGCAACAACAGTAGCAGCAGCAGCAGCAGCAACAAGAACAACAGCAACAACAACAGCAACAGCAACAACAACAACAACAGCGTTATTTATTTTAACAACTGTGCAGAAAGTTTAGTAACGTCACACAATATTGATAAACCTTCAAAAGACATGATTAACACACTAGTAACAGAAAGTTATTTAAATTTTAATAATTTAACAAATACACGTGTATTGTATGCCACACACTTGCTAACTATTCATGCATATGAAGATTTCAACTTATGGTTCTTCAAGTTGAATTCTAAGTTGTCAAATTAGTCTTGCTAGCTCTTGAGTAATGTTCTACAATTTGGTCTGCACTATGCAGTACAGAGACTTACTAAAATCAATGGACATAAGAATATGACCACAGATTAACCGTATTTTAAAATCTTTTTAAATGCTTTTCTAAATGCACTATTTGATGCTCCATAAATAAGTGGATTCAGTGCACTATTCGTGTAAGCAAGCCAAACCAAGATGACGCCTTCATGTGAGTAGCAAGTATGATCCCGACAAGTTCTCAGAAATGATAATATAAATGGATAGAGCAAAAGAGGACACCAGCAGATGAAGAACACCACTGTGATTATACCAACGGTTCTTGTTGCTTTCATTTCTCTTATGGTTGCACCACTTTGAGGATCTTCTGGATGAATCTGTAGAACAAGTCTTCTGGCTGTCTTCCATATCAACACATATAAAATTACCATTATTACTGCGGGTATGTAGAAGAAAAAAACGAAATACACGTTAAGGAACAATACTGATTGTTTCGGATCTTGCAGCAAGTAAAGTACAAGTGATCCGGCTAATGCAGTTATCCATGCACAAAATATTAACATTGCCAACAGTTTCTTTGTCACATAATAGTATTTAAAAGGATGTACAACTGCCACATATCTTTCAGCGGCTATTAGATACAGATGATACAGACTTGTGTCACAAGCCCAAGCTGCAAAAATCCCACTATAGAGTCCAACTTGAAGTCGATCATTCGGTCTCAGTAAAGCAGCAACTTCAATAGGAATTGCCAGACCAGCCAATAGGTCAGCACATACTAGTGACACAATAAGCATGTTCATTCTTGTCTGTAATTCTTCACACTTGTAAACTGTCATCAATACAAGTAAGTTACCTACGACAATGGCAAAATCTGTGAGCAGCAAAAGCGATGCTATTATTTTTAAAAATGAGCTGGTGCCTAGACTATAACTGCTATCAAAAGATAGATTAGCAGCAGCCGAACCTTCCATATTCATGTTCTTAATCCGAAATGTCTATTACTTCAAACTATTACACTTGAAGTTTTCCCAATGTCAATTCTTAAAAGGATCCGTTAATAAAATACATTTCAGGATGTCTGTCATCTACTGTTTGGTTACACTAAACTGATGGACCAAGTTTATGTTCAATTGTGCTGCTCTCTCTGCCAACATCCATAGAATTAGTTGTTACAAGAAATGACATCCTGAGATTTATAAAACTTCAACAGTGAACCTTGCTTAGAATAAAGCTTTGATAAAATGGCAATCACTGCGCTTTCACATTTTCAGCAATATGTCATAGCATCACTAAAAAGGTTGTTTTCGCACATCACATCATTGTTTTATTGTAAGCTGCCTTTTCAGTCTAAAATGAACAATTAATCTTCTTTTCTCATAACGATAATGTGCATTAAGGCACATAATCACCTATATTTATTTTAGCTCAGTCTAATCTTTTCTGGGACAAAATATTTCTCTGAAAGAGTAAGCAGTCTTATAGGCAAATATTTCCAATTATGACATTTTACCTAGTTTTTCTGTATTCCCAGTTTTTATCAGTTGATGTAAAAATGTATTCTGCCACATCACTTGACTGGAAAGCGCAACTTATTACAAGATGCTTAGATGCTTCACAAGTTTGCAACACATGCACCATGCACATAATTATATATAAAAAAGAGGGCAACTGGCATACTGACTGATAATTAAGAGAATCAGTAAAGTAAATAACAGACACTGCATTTCATTACATATTCATCTTGTGTATCATTTGTTGTGTCAACAAGCAACTGCCAGGTGTGTCTCCTTTCAGTATCTTCCACATTCAAAACGACGTTGAGGCGACATACGTGAAGTAAAACGAAAACTGTTAGCCAGTATATATGCTTTTCAGAAACTAATAAGACACAGCAAACTAGATTATTATTGTGAATATTGACAAGTTTTGAATAGTAAAAACTGGATCACATATTATAAATAAGAATGTTTGTCATATTGACTATGTCATTCCTAGTAAAGCAATAATATGTCCACAAACAAAACAGTCTTTCAAAGATTAACTTAAAAATGTGATTACATACATTGATGTAGACTGTTACAACAAGATAAGAAGATTAGTGGTAAATTCTACACAAAAAAGATAAAATTATGACGTTTTCAAATAGGATCTATTGTTTTCGCTACAACTGTTTCAGCAGAAGAAAACACAACAATGAGCAAACCATTAATGAGACAAAAAGATTAACATACATGCTATTGTCAAGAGAGAATTTAAGGTAAAAGATGAGGTATGAAAACAATTTGTTGTTTTAGCTACATTACATTATACAATCTATTATAATACGCCAAAAATGCGAAAGTGCAATGCAAAAGCATCACATGAGCAGCTTAGTTTTGAAAATTTTGTCAGAGGTATGCACTGGCTTAGACAGCTTTGTTTGCTTCACTAGCACCATGCACAAAAATGAAGGTGTTGGGTTCACAAGGTCTGTGCCTCATAAAGGAGGTTTCAACACAATCAAAGCCATTACGCACAAGCAAAAGAAATTAACAGCAAGAAATTGATTCAGCACGTGTAAGAGTATACTACCCTGTTGGTTGCTAGACACATCTGTTATCATAAATGTACTAGTCTTTAGTCTGGCAGCCAAAAGGCATTTTTTAGCCGAACCTTGCACTTACGGGTGTAAATTTGTTTCTCAACAGTTTTCTCACGGTCTGATAGTCCCTTTCGAGAATATTAAGGGTGGCCCTTTGCAACCCTTGACCATTTTGAAATATTACATTGTTACACTGAAACTATGTAGTAACTAAAAGCATTACATTGAAAGAACCGGGTGCTGTGACACCTTCTTTCAATGTAATGCTTTTAGTTACTATATTATTATGATAAGATATTTAAAACAGCCACTGACATAGAATTAATATTGATATCCAGATTATGACGTCGATAATTCACAAATTGGGCTACAATGCTTAAATAATGCATTAATTGCTGTCGCATACTTCATTTTAACAACAACTTTATCTTGTATACTAAATCTTGTTTACTGCATTTCCACTCTACAAATGAAGCCCGTCATTTAACCCAGATCACAGTATGGTTAGTAGACAGGTAGTAATTTGCCCAACTAAATAAATAAATCACAATAATAAAAATTTATATTTAAAGTCGGCCTTTTGAATCAACAATTAACATAAACTCCAAAGTGCTTTTGGGCCGACTGTAAATAACAATCTACAATTACATAACAGAGACTATTATTACCCCACTTTTACTCAAAATACCTTGCGGCAGGTAGGGCAACAGCAAGTACTATTTTCAAAGAATTTGATATGATCCTGCTGCTGTATCGAGCTAACAACCCCCCAGACGAAAGGTGGGTGCATTACCACTATACTAAACCATCTGGTGACTGGGCACTTATGCATAGCTAGGCAGATCACAATCATTCAGTGTTTTCATAATTCAGTGTTTTCCCTCGTTTAGATAAAATTCCTCTGGTTGATAAAACTCTCCTAAACAGTTAATAGCTGCATTTACCTGATTTCCATTTTAGCTGTACCTGGCAAGCACAACAATGAAAACGATAGACAACGTAACTCGAAAGTAAGATGGGACATAGCAAATGCAATGCAGTGTTATAAGGAAGTGGATGTAAAAGAAAAAAATTTAAGCAGCCAACCAATGATTTTTATGAAAAAAGGAGATAGAAAGGGAGAAAAAATAACTGAAAGAAAGCACCAGAGGAGGCAGAACCTATGTTTCAAATATGATTTTAGTTTTCATGCTTTAGTTACTCATTAGCTTTCTAGTTAAACGAATACGTAATGTAGAACTGTAAGCAATCTACTTAGTTAATTTAGGAGCTAAGCCTTATTGATTTTTCTCCTGCAATGTTACTGAAGGATTTTATATAGAAAATGCTTCTTGTTCTGCTGTAGGTAACTGATCCCTTTTAATTAGCCAAGCACTATTGATTTTTGGTCCTGGAATGCAATTGAATGCTTTTACGTTATTTCTTAGGGAAAGCAATATTTCATTTAGCGACGTTTCGCTTAACGGCGTGTTTTGCTGGAACGCATTAATGTCGTTAAGCGACAACTTGCTGCAGCTGAAAATTTCATTGTTAAAATTTTATTAATGTAAGTATTATACTAGTATTTTGGGTCACCCCATTATTCTCTAAATATTTGATAATACACATTGTTACAGTTTTTGCACAGAAGAGTTAATATGGCACAGTTTTTGTTGTTGCTGATAGAACTCTCTCGTGTCGAAGCCGTGCATTTATTTCTGATTCTCTGAACGTTCATTTGTCGACAGGAAACTCAGACAGATTCATATTCAAATCCAGACATTCAACTGGCAAGAACTGTTTGTTCTCTCGTCATTAACAGTATGAAGCTTCAAAGTCACCAGGTCATTTCTGTTTTCCAAAATTCTCTGATAATCCAAATTCACAAAGCTTTAAGCTCACTGGCTTTAAGCTCACAGATTCAAAACTGTACTTCAGATGTGACTTCCAAATGCCCCCCGTCTTCAAGCTAGATGACAACTACCATGGTACACAGGCAATTAGGACACAGACGTCATCATGCATTCAAAAAGAGCATCCATATTACACAAGCGATATACTTATTACTACAGTGCACCTTAAGTTGTGTGGGTAGATTAATTTTAAATGAGGGCCCAATTTCACAAAACCATCACTAACCTGACGACATCGTTATTAATAGTTAAGTGAATGTAATAATGATGGCTTTGTGAAATCGGCCCCAGGTTCGCGATAATATTTTACCTACACAAACAGTTCTTTAATCTCCATGATTCAGACCCTCAGTTAGCACACAGAAGTCAACTGTTCTCTAAATTATGATAAACATTACGTAAATTCAAACCTTTTATTCTTCATCTGTTCCTTGAGCTTTCCGTACATGGATAGAACTAAAAAAATAACAATATGTATTAAGTAAACATGTGTTCTTTTAATTTGGTAAACCATAACCTGTCTTTAGTTTAGTTAAAATGATAATTAAACAATCGTTTGAATGTGTGGGCCATTTAATGTAAAAATAAACGAGTCTACAAAATTATAAAAACACATAGGTCACATAAATTACTTCAATTATTTTACTATGGCAACTTTAGCTTATCGCTGTGTCATTGACATTACAGACGCTGCTTCAAAAATGTCAGCAAATACCAAAACTGAGAGACAGTCATCAGGTAGTGTGCAAAAGTTTCACTTAATGTATTTAACCGTTAGATATAGATGGGCTGGTAACAGTGCACGATCAACAGCCAAAGTTAGGCAACATCAAGCCCGATCAGTAAATGCATGGCAGATCGATAAATCTGCCATACTCCCACCCAGTTCTGAATTTCGCTGAGGGACACTCAATGCACAAGTGAACAAGGCTAAAACTCCTATGTCAATTCAGTGTTTCACCTTAGAAGATTAGAATTGAGTTTTGTTCCTACCACAATCATCTTCATTAAGTGTTAGGTTAGCAGCTTGCAAAATACAGAATGTATAAAAACATGTTGAGTTGTTCCACAGTTCTGATACAGCAGTTGCAGGGCTCTAGCAAACATCACTTACCAGGAAGACATATTTGCAAACGCTCTATTGTACAAGTGATGTTCATCTGTACTTGCTGAGCTGATATGACATCGCTGGCTTTTTCAATGAGAGATGATCCAGACTGCTGCAGTTTAGTGTTAACATCTCTAATCTCACCCTAAAATTCAACAAAAACATTATGTAAACTGTACCAATCACTGTATCACTGAGCACAGTTAATGATCAGACAGGAATAAATATATAACACATAAGAAGGAAAGGAGTTAGTTGCCACGATGTGTGTTTAGCGAACGAAATTAAGCAGTGTTGGGCCTGGTTAGTACATGGATGCATAACCATCACGAAATTTATTGTGGACGGTTTCATCTGCTACACTGCCTTCCTGATATTTAGCTTAAGAACACATATCATACACAATTCGATAAGATGCATTGTACACTTTTGGTAGCTCAGTACATCACATTACAGGACTTTATTCGATAGTGACCTAGAGTGAGCAAGTCCTGCCACCAATTACATTTAAAGTTTGTCGTAAGTTTATACTGAATACCGATTTGCTGTGTGCCAAACCATTTTTATCAAATTAGAAATGAAGAATATGTCTAGAAATACCCAGACAAAATTTCTTAAGCAACACATTTTAAAGGAACGGCCAAGCCTTCTGTGAATTTAGCCTGTGAACATTTGAATGTTCGATAAAAATGTTAGAAAGATTTAGTTATAAAAGTGCAATAAGCGCTCGTATAATTAGTAAAATTACTTAAAAATTGCGATCACTTCACATTTGAGCGCTCCTATTTTGAACGCCCATTCTTCCACTAATGACGCTATTCATCGTCTAGACAAAGCAGCGCACTGTCAGTTTCCAACAAAAGTAAAATAAGTTTTTACAAGAAATTAGATAGCAAATTTTGTGATACATTTGCATGAACATTACGTATGCTGCGCACGTTTGAATTAGTTTAATGAGCGCGAGCTTACTGAAAGCCATGATGTGCTTATGAAAAGTCGAGAATTCCACCAGTTACGTCATAATTTTCAAATGAATGGCAGCTACTACCATAATATGTTAATATGCTGATTTGGCAGAAAATGTGATACATTTTAGCTTTCCAATACACTAATCAACATCGTGCAAAACGGCATCCCGGGCAGGGAGTTAGCCGTAGAAAAACATGGCTGCATCCTCGTTAAAACAACAATGTTATAATTATTGCATTTTGTGTTTATTGCAAATTACAAAAATATGTTTTTATACAACTGCGTCAGGTAAGTATATGAACGTACAAAAAATTTATAAAATTTCCAGCCGGGTGTGTGCTAAAAAATATTACCCGGGCAATTAGGTGGAAATAGAAATATTTTTATTGTCCTCCAAACATTTCCCTATACTGTCAAAGAGTGTTTAGTTTAGAGATAGTGGTTAATCATACAAACTGTGCACATTACATTAAATTATTTGAAAAGACAAATACCAAAGGTAACTGGAAAATGCTCATTAACTGGAAGACAGATAATGACACAACCACAAAAGGTCAAAGGGTAAAGACGTTTTAATTCTTTCCACAAAGTATGCCATGTCAGGATGCAATAGTAAAAAAATTCTAAGCAGACGATTAAGGATGTCGCGAATATGAAATTACTGAATCTTAATCTGAATCTCATTTTACAATAATTTTCGAAACCGAATCAAATCAGAATCTGGATTTTTTAGATATTTCGTTAAACCAAATTTTGTTCAAATGGCTTTGGGTGTTATTACATGCACTCATTGTAAAAAATCCGGATGACAAAAAACTGAGTTCATCTAAGCCACACTGTGTCCAGCCTTGTGCTAAAGCATAATAAGAAATCTTAGCATTTTTGTTGGAACTAACAGTGAAAATCGTGGTGCACACTTTCATGCAGGATTTCATAACCCGGGCACACGCTGAAACTGGATATTAGTATATCTTATATAAGACAAAATTATCAAAAAAAAACAACAGTGAATTAATTAACTTTGCCAAAAAATTTCAGGGTAAAAGAACTCATGGATAATTGTTTTGTAATAAAGCACTACTGAATTTTCACTGCAGTCGAAGTTAAATCGAATTTATTTATGAATCTCTGCAGAATTGGGTCGGACCTAAAGTAACATATTGGGATTCGAATTGAATCAAAGCTCAGCTTTGGATTTGGTTCCAAAGCTTCGGTCTGGCAGAACTTTGTGACATCCCTACAGAAGATGACTAAGAACTAATGTACTATGGTGATTTTATCTTCACTCCACAGAAGCCTGCATTCAAACAATGAAGATTAGCATGCCAAGTTCAGAAGATTCTCACATCACCTTCACTCTCTCTGCTTCGGATCTAACTTGCAGTAATTCATGGATTGAGTCAATAAATCCCTGATAATGATAGTTGCACATTCGTTCAATTTCACGATCATGATTCTTTATTCTCTCGTCCAACTTTTCCATAAACTGTTTGTGATCGTCATCGTCATAAATGGCCCTGAAATTAAAAATCAAACTAATGGCCAAAAATATATTCTAATAGTGCAATATAAAATTCTTCCCACTGAAGTCAAATCTCTAAAGATGAGAAATTAAGTATTTATCGTTTTATGCACAATATATGAGAGAAATGACAGCTGCCTGTATCCCAGCACCTGAGGGGTTGCAGATTGAACTCCTGAGCGAGTCATGCCAAATACTTAAAAAAATAGTACTGCAGATTCTTCAGCAAGCATGCGGGTTTATCAAAGTGACATGTGAATAATAATGATCTTGAAATTTAGTATTGAGTTAGTTAAGGTGTTATCCATGGACTATGCCCTAAACGAAATCATTATTTTTATTACCCTGGTAGTAGAGGTGAGGCAGAGCAAAGTAACTCAGATTTAAGAATGAACAAACGACTTAAGCTAGAATTAAACATCACAACCTAGTAAACCATGAAACTGGATACAAGACAACTTAGCAAATTACTTAAGCTAAATTGACTTATTTAGATTTCACAGTATAGATCCTAAATAAAAACAGTGTAATATAAACAAATCTTCCAGTATCGTCGATGTTAATGTCATAGTACATGGATGTACAATTGCGTGATTCGCAGTTTATTTGCCGTTTAAGATGCTTTGGTAACGTCTACCTGCGGTAAAATATTAATATTTTATGATTATCAGGCAGTTTCGGCATTTCTTTCATGCATCATGTCAACAACTACAGGTCCAAGTAACCAATTAAATTATCTGATTAAATCTTGTTGAGTATAAATGCAAGTACCCCGCTGTGGATTTTACGACAGAAGCCCCCCGCCTCACCTCGACGCCATAGTTGATTTATCACCGAATTTTTGGAACAGCATTTGGTAACCCTAATCCTAGTGCAGCTACATACTAACAAAGTAACATGACAACAATTATTGAACCAGTTTACCGAAATAACGGCCCAATTGACTCAAGCGCATCTTCAGCTGACTCAATTTCAATAACAAGATGTTCATGATGAGAATTTTTTGCCTCAGCGTTATCAGGTTTATTTTGATTAGCAACAAATTTAGAGTTGTTTGTACTTGAGGGAGTTCCACTACCGCAGCACTCAGCCATACTTGCAAATTTCCGACGTTTTCCGCATACCTGAGGCGCACAGCGAATCACATCAGGTCAGTTCAAGTTGATGTTACTTTGTTTAGTACACAACCGAGCACATCTGCCGTTTCCTGTTTTATTTTCATGACTTGCTTTGTTATTTGCAGATCCCTATAAACATTTCTGCCAACGATATTAATATTGTTAATAATAAGTGTCCAAAAAACAAAGGCGCCAATAAAGGCATAAAATAATCTTTATTTTAATAGTCTCGAGTGTATACAGCACAAGTTGTCACTCATCAATCAGTCATTTACTGATGTAAGAAACAAAAATTAAAACTGCAACAGTAACAATACACCTTACACAAATGTCAATATAAAATTCTTGGCTAATGCACACAGAAGAAAGACTAAGCAACAATCAACAATCAGACAGGCTTTGTCAGTTAACTTTTATTCCATAATATTATGTCGTTCTGGTTATTATGACTGATGAAGAGAGCTAAATATGCTCAAAACATATCATAATAAAGAAATTTTATGCTGTCGTGAGTGTACTTAGACTATGGTTCCCATGCAGTGAAGGTTTGCTATTAGTATAGTTAATATTTACTTTAATGAGCTCACGTTTGATTACTTTGCTCTTGTATTAAATATTCTGCCAAATATAGTTATAAAAAGTTAGGAAAGGGATCATGTGCATCGTTCGGAAGTTTTCCTTTTCACTTTATTGTCTCACAAGCCCTTATTTGGCACTATAAACACTGTTTTAATTGATACAAGAATTCTATGTTCCTCTATTTGCAAAAGTTTCAAAAGTGCTTTCAGGGGACAAATTAGGCAATCAGCCTGTCACTGCAGTGCACGCCTCATTCAGAACAAATTAAAAACGACACTGAGCTTTATGCTTGGGTAAGGTTTGCATGGACAACAACAACGGCAAGAACATTATTTTAGTTATCACCTCCTCATGATCAAAACTTTAATAGTTATGGAACGAACACATGAACACAACTTACTAAAATAATTTCTTAAATGAAAGAAGGCTGAAAGGAAAGACTGCAAATGCAGAGAAGTTGATATAGTGCCTTCAAACAGGCAAGCAGGTAAGTGTAATGTTAAGCAATATAGCAGTGCATGGAAATTTTCTGGGCTACATTAATTTGCCTTTTTCTTCTCCTTTAAATATGAAAGGTTTCTCTAACTTACACGGCCGTCAAAGTATTGTGATGACTCGAGCACTGTAGAGCCCTGAGCAGCTAGCAAGGATGATCAGAACGGTCACGTGATTAAGCTATGGCGGACGTTTCAGGTGTTGTTATTTCGTGTAATTTGCTTGAAGCTAAAAGAGAGTTATATACAGCACATTATAACTGCAGTAAACGTGGTTTAGTACATTCAGGAAAGTGGTATGTAGTTGTTAGTCAGAGTTTTAAAATAGGCGATATAAGCGACGGAAGAGAACACCTCTTATGCTGTTCTTGCGAATTTCCTTTGACGTTTCTAAATAGAAATAAATGATACTAACGTAGCTAGGACACTTCTGGCTTTTACATTATCATTTTTGATGTTAAATGAAATAGGTTATGGACCACAGTAACTTCCCAGGTAAACTTGTAGGACCATAAAGACTTTAAAGCGGTCTATTTCGCCATCTGATGCTGTCGTTGTTTATGTAATGTGTCTTTGAATGACTTAGAGGAACCGAGGGAACGGCATCACCCATGCCTTAGTTGAAGGCCAGAGGGGATTCCTGAAACATAGCATACCATTATACTAAAGTTTGTACATTTTTTCATACAAGCAAAATGTACGAGCGTGCCTGTAATTAACCCAATGCTTCGGATTACGTTCTAGTTTGTCTGTAAAAAGAGATAACTGGCCTTAATGAACCAATGGATCGGTATTATAATAACCTATACCATATTATCTGTAAGCGGGCCTCTTTCATGTGTCTTCTGAAACTGTCAACTATAGTTGACAAGAGATGATTCTAGCGTTGAACTACATGATACCTGCACAAGTAAACTCTGTTGTTAGTTTAGTTTGATGCACACCTTTAAATTGTGACCAGCAATGATTCTATGAGGACTAGAATAGTCTGCCTCTTTCAGAATTTACTGTTTCCACTGATTATTTTGAAGCAGTTTACAAGGTTATGGTTTGGTGCCTTGGTAGTTCCAAATCAATTACTAGGTAAATTCATCAGTACTACATTCTTTCAATCTTAAAAGTACAATGGCACACTCTGGTGAATAGACAACCGCTACATATTATAAAGTGGGTCGAGCGACTGTAGTATTTATTGTCATTGTTCCCATTGGCACAAGGGAAGCTGTTGATTATTCTTTGTGATCTGCTTTTTAGGTTATCTGAGCTCCTGTTTTCATTACGAGATATCGATGGACTCCCAACAGATTCTAGTATTTCAACGGATACACATCAATTGGGAAATGTAAGTTAGCACTTGCTAGGGATGGGATGAATCTGAAATTGCCAAATCCATATCTAAACCGAATTAATTTTAAAATAATTTTCGAGTTCGGATTAGATCTGAATCTTAGTTTAGTATAGTTTTCAAAACCGAATCGAATTTGAATATTCAATTTTCAGTTATTTTTTTAAATCAAATCAAATTTGATTCTTGAATTTTCAGCTGTTTTTTTAAATCAAATCTTTTTCAAATTTATGCAGTTTTTGTTCATATCATGGCAGATTGGTAAGGCTGCAGTGATTTTCACAAAATAAATTACAGATGACAGTAATTACAGATGTCTGAGCAGTGAGCAGCACAGCTGACAGTAATTCTGCAATAATAAAAACTATGATTTAGTTCTGCTAAAGTAATACAAGAAATCTTCTTAGCATTTTGTTGAAACTATATCGTAATATGACTGTTCAACTTTGGTTTCTAAGCAAACACTGAGACATCTCATTTATTTCGCTTTTTAAATTTTAGTAGCTGGTGAAATTCATGAATGTTCCTTTCACTTTCAGGTTGGCGAAATTGAAACGTATATTTTGGTAAAGAGTTACTTTGACCTCCGAGAATATGACCGAGCGGCATTTTTTGCAGCATCGGCAAAGAGCCATTTGCTATACTTTTTATACATATATTCTAAATATATGGTAAATTTACTTCTATGTAATATTTCTTATTTTTTATTATTTCCCATCAGTTCTTCGGTTTCATTTATCTACTTTTTAACTTGTCTATTGACTGAGGCACTAGCTTATAGTTCTTTTGCTTCCGCTATAGGTCGTTGTACCTTGTACTTCTTTCATAATTCAATGTTTCATCATGTTGTGTTCTGTGTATTGTAGCTTTTAATCGGATTGTGTTAGGCGTGCTTTCCATGTGCGCATTTGTACTGGTAAGTTTCAGCACGTGTTGTAATATATTTCCACGTGTGTGGAATCGCCGAATTAGAAGGTCATCATGCAGGAAATTCCGGGAAATCCTCATCTACGCGTTTTGTTGACAACTAATGCAGCTGGCTTGTTCTGTACTTGCCGTGTTTCTCAACACTTGACTAATATGTCTCAGGAAGGGAAGAAGCATTGTATGAAACTCACCACTGAGCAGCAGGAGAGGGTAATAGATCTTGCTGAACTACACAAGTTTATTTATGACACTGCTGATTATGGGAACAAGCTTCTGACAAGCAACACGTGGAAGAAGATGAATAGCCTCATGGACATCAAGGGTCTGACTTGTAAGCAGGGTACAGTACCTTTAAAGGCCAGTGGCGATGATCATAGCGGAAATTAGCCGAATTTTATCTCATAATTTATTTATTATTTATATAATTTGCTTGTGTTACTATAGTCTACTATTGATGCGACTTTTCTGCCTGCGAGATAATACCAGTGTGCGGAAGCACCCACAGTGTCACACAACTGCAGTGAACTAACTTTTCCACGTACTGCAGTGCATGCGAAATCATGCACATGGAAAGCTCGCCTAAAGTGATGTCATAGACTAATAGAATTGACTTTAAAACTGCAGTCTTGATGAAGAATGCTTTTAATTTATTTTGCCAAACACTTCTGTAGAGAAAACAATTTGTTTGCTAATCCAAAACAAAGTATTGCTGGCAACAGAGTTATGGTTCTCTTTATGCCAAATCTCAGAGGCAGCACAACTCTCTCTACTTTGCCTCTTTTCTGTCTGTTCTGTCACCTTTTTTAATGCCTGAACTGTTTTTTTATATACATAGCTTATATACTATGCATTGTTACAATGAGGAAGTACAGTCAAACCTTGTTATGACGTCCCCCTTTATAATGCCTTGCATAACACCACATTTTTGGCAAACCAAAATTTTTTCTCTAGAGTATGCTCTACAATCTAGACTGTCTGATCTGGCACAATACTTAGCAGAAATATATTCCCACAGAGATGAAAATTTAATACAAAACTGAAACATACAATATTGTACAAGAAAATCAATAACTCCGAGAACATATGCATTCCGAGAAAGTGTTAACAGTGCTAGTTTTGCTATAGATCTAAAACAGTGTATTTGTTTGAGGACAGACGTTGACATACGTTTAAAACATGCTAAGAAATATCTTTATCGATAGGCTGGGGAGAAGAAGAAGAATGATGACCGAGTCGATTCGCTTGGTAATTAAATTATGTGTTTCTTCATTATGTAATCAAGTTAACAAAATTTTATTTACACTAATTATGTATAGATGATAATGTATTATTTTCAGAAGTAATGTACATCCGCTTGTAAATTCAAACATTTTTCCTTGCTCTTTTTATTTGTGAAATTCTTTCTGCAAGTTTGTTTTTCTGTTATCTACAACGTCATTTACTTCCAGAAAATGTAACTGATACTCCTATCATCAGCAAATTAGTAAAAAATGATTTTTCTAAGCTAGTACGGTAGTTGCCGCTTAATAAAACCACCACGGGACCAACAATAAGTGGTCTTAATAAAAAGCAGTTTTATTATATCGAGCCTGTTGCAAGCGTGTGTATTTGGCAATATGCATTACGTAAACGTTTCTACCCAATTAATATTTTTACAGTTAAACACGCGGCAGTCAGCTCACTTACATGCCTGCAGAATGACTTAACCATGCAACAGTGATACGGATATATGGTCATATGGATAATTATCCATAGTTTTATTAAACAGGCTGTTTACAGTATTAATATTTTCGCTTGTATAATGATCCCATTTGTTTTTGAGCAACCACTGTCCTTATGTGCAGTGATTTATATAGCAAGCATACTCTCCCTTCAATGTTCTTGGTTACTTTTAAATTATATTGTTCTTTGTTTTAATTTTCTTGCTTTAGTGCCTTCGCAGGAAGTGGACACCAGTTACCTACATGACCTGAGAGCAGAGTTAGAGAAAAAGTACGGAAAAAATGAACTCGATGGCTATGGTCTTTATTTGTAAGTGAATCGTGTCTATATTTATGTGTACTAGAAGGCTTTGCTATTTTCGCCCTCTTCTTCAGAGACCTCAAGAGCTTCAGAGGCGAATCCAATAGCAAATCATTTATCATGCGTTAAAAAAGTCTCTTGCAGCCCATGAGTGGTGAGGAAAGGCTGTACCTTGTCGAAAAACTACTTTGTTAATAGTGAGATAATAGTGTGGTTCATATGGTGCTCTGAATTACTACTGAACTTCAATTGGTGATCGAAGAACCGCCTCATGCGAGCCTGATTTTGCACCTCATTTCTAATGTTGCTGTTGACGCTACAGCCACGGGGGTTTCAGTAGAAAAATACATCAATGAATTGCTAAAGACCCCTTTTGATTTATGTAAGAGCTTGCTGAGATTAGAGAAAAATTTAAAAAGAAAATTAGAAATCATTAGTGACTTATGGAACACCCTGTATTTTGCTTAATTTAAATTCATATAAATCTGCCAAAGATGATAACCTAATCCTTTATTATGATATTGTATGTATTGTTAGTTTGAAGTCATTCATACTGATTACATTTTGTTTTAGATATGGCATTGTTTTGAGGAAGCTGCAACTCAATGAGGAGGCTTTGCATATTTTGTGTGAAGCTTTACAGCAGTTACCAATACACTGGGGCTGTTGGATGGAGCTGGCTACTCTGATAACTGACAAAGAGACAGTAAGCCATTTTTGTTTACTAAATTTCTTGTGCACTGCATAGTTGTATATTATATATCAGTTAGATATGTTGCCTGTCTGTCATGCACAGTAAACTCCCATTCATTGACAAGTCTAAAAAACTACCACAAGGGTGGTAAAAGCTGCTGTGAAAAGTTATTATCAGCATTTCAAGGTTCTGCTCTCCTGAAGTGAAGCCCTGACATTGAATTTTTGCCTTCAAGCTTAACTGGAAAGAAGAAAATATGAATAGGAGCTTGGTTTGAATCAGAGACTTTCAGAGCAAACATGCAGTTGCACAGTATGTCAGCTCACTACTGGTCACTAGTTGTGAAAATTAAAGATTTTGCAAAACATTTTTAGCAATGCAATGGGAAAGACCTGCTTTAAATTTCTCGTATGAGAGAGCAATTCTTTAATTCTTAAGCTGGGGTCCCATATGTGCGTGATACGTGATCCGCAATGCATGAGGCGTATTGACTGTTTCCATGTGTCCGTGAACGCTATGCATATTAACAAAGATCACGACACTCTTACCACCATTTTGGTTGCTGTTCGTGAAAATTGAAACTAATAATTTTTGGAAAACATGCCCCCATCGAAATTTCAGTATGATAATTACAGTGGTGGCATTAGCTTATTACTGTACTATTAGATGGAAAAGGAAGCACAGGTTTGGGTGCGCAACATTTTGCAGGGAGAAGAACAATACAACATTCATCATCATTTAATGAAAGAAATGTAACTAGATTCGTAACACATAATACACTTTCCACCCCTCAAAAACTCAAGTGGAAGAAATATTATTGTGTGCATGTTTTAAAGTGACCAAAGTTCACATAACAAGAACTTCCAGAAAACCAATCAGCAAAAATGGTCACTGGAAACTTGAAAATTGTCTAATTTGCCTACCCAGGATAGTTTCCAATCTGTATATTGCTGCTTGATGCATATTTGGACGATGACATTTGAGCGACTACAGATCACGCATAGTGCATTATGGATTGCACATTACGTGCGCATGGAAACACTTTCACGTGTTCAAATACAAACTGTTGTATATGCATTACGGTTCACGCATCGTGCATTACGTTCACATGAAGTCGTTGACCTTTAATCTATTATATCTGTTGCATAAGTGTGATATGATGGTGAGCAGGATAAAAAGGCTAGACTGCCTACAGTAAAATTTCAAGAATTTTTATCAGTTGTTACCATGTTTTTTTTCTTTTCAGTTATCATCACTGCCTGTACCTGATCACTGGATGAAGTGGTTTTTCTTTGCCCACGTCTTTCTCGAACTTCAAATGAACCAGGAGGCTTTGAACGTTTATGAACAACTGCAGAACGCCGGCTTTGGCAAGAGCAGTTACATCACAGCACAGACTGCCATCTGTTGGCAAAACATGAGAGGTGCTAATTAATGCAGAGACATAATGCTTAAAGTGTTAAGAAACCATATATTTTTTACATTTTTTCTTTGTGATCTTAATTAGTACCATTTTCTATTACTGCAGTAAATATTTCTGAAGTATCTGTTGCACTGGGAGTAATGATATGTCCACTGTGGGTGCTTGCTACAAAAATTTGTAAAAAGACAAACTAGTTCTTGTTTTTTTACAGAAGTGGATCAGGCTGTTGCCACTTTTGGACAATTGCAAAGCGACGATCCGTTTCGTCTCGACAACATGGACTTGTATTCTAACTTGCTGTATGTGAAAGAAATGCGAGTCGAATTGAGTCGCCTAGCACATCATGTTTGCGAGGTTGACAAATATAGGGTTGAGACTTGCTGCGTGATAGGTAAATACATTTGAATGAATTATGAAATGAAAATTATGAATTTTAATCATTTACACTTACTGAATAAATTGCTGCTCTAAGCTAATAACAGCTAGTAATTATACTGTCTGATAGTGTGCAATACACTGATATATTTCTAATTACTGTCAGTAGTACTGTGGTAGATATTTGCAGGTGTCTTCTCAAGTCTCCAAAAGTAAACTAAGGTAACAGTGCAGAGTAAGCTAGGTAGGTCATATTTGCAAGACGTATTCACGATCGTCTGGACAGCATTACAAATAGAATCTCCATACACACAGCCAAATGCTCAGATATAATTTTTAAGCAAATTGTATGAAAAACGTTAATCAGATTATGACTGCAAATGCCAAAATATTCATAAACCATTGTGGTTTATTTTACAATAATGTGGGTCCTGAAAAATTTGAGCCCATTCTATCATGTTGAACTGGTCATGAGAGGTCTAGCTCAGCTGGCAGAGCATGAGAGGTCTAACCCAGGTCTTGTGTTCAAGTCCATATAGGTTCACAGTTTTTCAGCATCTCCTTTCTTTCTTCAACTCAGTACCCACAATGGGTAATAATTGTTGTAACGTAAACTGCAATGGTTTATAAACATTCTGGATTTTGCAGTCATACTCTGATTAATGGTATCTTTAATTGCCAGCTAATTTGAAAATGTTGTTTCTATGAAAAACTTTTTGCATCTTTTGGAGGCTGATTGATTTATAATACTTAAAGATTGGTCATTTAGCTGTGTTGTAAATTAATTTAACTAACAACTTCTTTTTTTCGTAACTACGTTACCATTGGCTAAACTATTTAGGTAAAACAATTGTGTGACCTAGGTATTACCAAGCGATCATTTACTCACCTTAATTCTTTGCATTAGCTAGGGGTTCCAAAGTGATCATTTACTGAGATCAATTCTTTGCATTAGCTAGTGGTTCCAAAGTAATCATTTACTCAACTTAATTCTTTGCATTAGCTAGAACCTACAAAGTAATCATTTGCCCAACTTAGTTCATTGCATTTTGAACTTGGCTGATTGTAAAATTTACAGATGTGCCAAATTTTTCAAAAATTACTTCTTAATGCTTGTACCATGATCTTCTATTTATCTCTGAA
This sequence comes from Tubiluchus corallicola, assembly GCA_030141605.1. NCBI lineage: Eukaryota > Metazoa > Priapulida > Priapulimorpha > Priapulimorphida > Tubiluchidae > Tubiluchus > Tubiluchus corallicola. The sequence continues at coordinate 1,056,383 of JAQGDQ010000011.1, read as the reverse complement.
AAGTTATTTTAAACCAGAGTAATCAGCTCCTGTGAGATAATATCATGTCATGAAATAATTAATGTCAGCGTTTCTTTGACAGGTAATTACTATAGCTTGCGGTCACAACACGAAAAGGCAGTTGTTTGTTTCCAGAGAGCTCTCAAGCTGAATCCTAATTACCTGTCAGCTTGGACGCTGATGGGTCATGAGTTTATGGAAATGAAGAACACGCAAGCGGCAATACAAGCATACAGGCACGCTATAGGTATTTTGCATTTTGTTACACTATTACATACTAAGAAAGCACATCCTAGGTGGCTAATTCTTATACATGCATGTTGTCTTGAAGTTACCCCACGAAAGTTACCTCACATAGTGTTTTTCTCATTTTAGAAGTGAACAGGAGGGATTACAGGGCATGGTATGGCTTAGGCCAGACTTATGAGATTCTAAAGATGCCTTTTTACTCCTTATACTACTACCAGCAAGCAGAAAAATTGAGGTTAGTATATTTGTTGTAATTTCGTTATTCTGATTATGTGTACATGATGGTCTGTGTTTGTTTTGCCTTTTCACGGTTGGCAAATAAAAAAGGATAAATCAGTTTTTGTGCATTTGTTTGGACATGAATAAGTGAATTAACATTAAAATTTAATGAGGTTTAGGATTTACAATTGCAGTTTTGCAAGAAACTTTGTTCATTTTGGCTTGTTGCTTGCTGTTACGGTGACGTTTCAACCAAGAATTTTTGCACAAAATTTCTGTTATTCACAACATGGTCTGCAACTTAAATGTCATAAATATTATAACACTTTGTCTTGACTACAATAAATCTGTTTATATCGGGTGGAGCAGAAAAATGTGCGGAGGTTTACACTATAAAAATATTGGGAAGCAAATGTCCTACAAGGCATTGTGGTATTGACAATCGTCAACTGAAAAACAGCCTTGTTGACGTGTAAATTTCTGTATTTTTGGAAAAATCTAAGGAAATGACCTTAAAATTTTTAATGTGTACACATAAATGACTGTAACATTAATGCAGTAATTTTCAAGTGATTCTGGTATTTTCTTATAATATCATGGTAAAAACTTCTCAGTTTTTTTTGCGCCACCTACACTGCATGTGTGCCAGCTGCAGAAAATGATCTATCCATACATCTCAGTGCTCTTCCTAAGAATAAAGAAAAACATGCACTTTTGTGATAAAAAATATAGTTTTTTTGCATTTCTTGTCAAGAAATCTCGAGGTTACCAAACCTTCTGTCACAAACAATCAAGTGTTACGAATGTTTTGGTTTTTGCAACGGCCATTTTGACAGCCAAATGCATGCACAGGGTCGTACATAACGTTTTTCTAGGGGGTTCAGAAGTAATGATTAATAATACAGAACAATTTAATACATCAAAATATTGTTGAACCAGTTGCAAATCCACCATACTCTCAAATTTAGTGTGTAAATCTCTGGTGTTTCGGTCAGCATTCAGTCTTGTGAGGTATTATCTGAGCAGCAACTCATGGAACTTTTGACAGTTTTAGTATTTTCATTTTAATCTGAAAGTATTTTATTGATTTAGATAAACAAGCCAATTCTAGTGCAATGTTTGTGAAGTTTTAAACATTTTCTAATGAATTTGCAGACCAAATGATTCACGGATGTTAGTGGCACTTGGCGACAATTATGAGAAGTTGGACAGGTTGCTAGAGGCAAAGAAGTGTTTTTGGAAAGCGTATTCAGTGTGTGATGTTGAAGGCATAGCTTTAATCAAGCTAGCACGGTATGTAGTATTCCATTGTTTATTGTCAGCTATTCACAACTACAGTGCTAGGCTTTGAAATTAAACTTAGCGTACAACTCTACAACTCCGGGTAGTGAATGGATATGTGACCACTGGAAAGAGTTGAGCACTTCTATGTGCATTTTTCCATTTTAAAGTTGGTGTGCTTCAAGTATTGGAAAAATTGTTGTTGTCATTTTAGACTTGTTGCTGCCGTGGCTACCATGGTTGTTGTATCATACATCCAAGCATGCTTAGGATACTTGTCAGTTCAGTATCTCATCTCAGAGAACGGAGTTAGATTGCATTGCTGCTATGACCATTTGCATTAAATAGGCCTTGCTCTTGAGTGCCAGGTCCCATTTGCAGACTGCTGAATTATATTTGCCTTACATAATTTCCTATGTAACTCTAAATTAACAGTCAAATTTTCATAAGTAACTACCATTATTATTCTTGCTGCTTACACGTACATTACCCTTTCAGGTTGTACGAAAGACTCGGTGAAGAGGATCAAGCTAAAGCTGCCTACACTGAATATATTTGGGAAGCTGAAGCTGCGTCGGTATGCCGCTTATGTTATTGTGTGGAGTTTGCCAGGGAAAAGTTTCCTATCCAGAAAACCTTACAATTGAATGTTAAATTTGTCTATGCAGACCTTAGTTATATAGATGCAATGGTTTATTATCTAAAAATGTTGGCTAGTGTATTTGATGGTATGAGAACTTTTTCAGGTAACAGACCGAGAAGAGCAAAGTTCAGCTTATAGGTATTTGGCAAATTACTGCGTGAGAAAACTGCAGTTTGAGGAGGCTTATAAATATGCTCAGAAGTGCACTGAATATCCAGAGGTAAATGTTAGTTAAAAGTTTTCTTACAATTATGGCACATTAAAAAAGTAATGAAATATCAAAATCAGGATTAATTTTCATGTCTGGATTAAAAGTAGGTGCTCCTTGGGCGTGAATTTTGAACTAGCAGAAGTGATGAGGTTTACAGAAAAGGAAATGACAGGACAGCTGAATTTTTAGGCTTAGCAACCGAACTTGAACGAAAGGTCAAGCCTTCTGCAAAGTTAGTCTTATTTCAATGTTTGTGAAAAATATTAGAATGATTTATTAATAAAAGTATGATGACTGCCTCATGTAATTAGTAAAATCAGTTTTCGGTCATGATCATTTCACATTTCACATTTGGGTGCTCCCATTTTTCAACCAATGACGTCATTCATTGACTGAAGAAAAGCAACACACTGGCAGTTTCCATCAATTGTATTAGCTTTCACAAAAAATTAGATAGCTATTAGGTCACTATGTCTTTACGAAAAGTCACAAAGTCCACCAGTTATGCCATAATATTTACGTGGATATCTGCTACCAGTGCACCTGAAAACTTCTATACAGTTATAGTATAATTAACTTCATGCTTTGTAGAGTTTTTTTGCAAATTTCTTTGTTATATTTTTCAAAGTTTAAGTGATAGCTGTTAAATAAACCCCATGTGCTGTGACTTGTCCTTTCCTTTAACCATTGCCAAAGCAAATCACACTAGCTGGATGAGTGACTGCTAAACAAAGCTTTTCTGGACACTTCATTTGCTATTACACCGATTGTTTACTTCATAGTGGTGTGATATTTTCATCTCTGCCAATTTAGTTTATTTCGTTTTAGGTTTGTCCTTGATAATGGGCTACGTTCCTGTCTGTCGATAACCATCTCCATTAATTTCTTACGGAGTACTAAACTGTATAAAAATGACAAAATTGGCTGACGGTTGAATATCACAAAGCTGAGTTGAGCGAGAATTTTATAAAAACAAGTAGATCACAATTGACAAGGGGCCAATTCTGAATGAGAAAAATAGATTTAAAACACATTTACAAGCAGTTTACCAAATGCCAGGGGACTACCCAATGCTTAATATATGAAATATCACGAAATATGTTGTAAGAAACGGTAGTGGAAAGAATTCACAACCATAAAGAAAAGTGATTGAGAAAGTGATAAAGAACGATTTTCTAAAAAATGCAAAAAATGACAAGTGCATTGAAATATCAATTTAATGTCAATTAATGCAGCATAAAATTTGCATCTGCATCCTTTAATGCAATTTATCAACAAATTTGAAATGTATGACATTGCATTGCAACAGCACAAACAATGCTAAGTCAGAAAATCTGCATTCCAGTATATGTACAAGTGTATTAAAAATTCAAATACTGTATAAAAAAATGTAGAATTTTTCTCAGTATATGGAATTTAGTACTACAAGAGTAGATACAAATGATGAAATAACAGTTACATGTAGATTTTGAAGAAGCAGATGCATGCAAATGAAAGATGGACCATACAAGACTATTTATAGACCCAATCAGATGATGTTCATTTATCTGTACAGGGAGTTTTAGTGATTGCCATGTTCGAATTGTTCAAGTTATCAGGCTGGGGAATGAGGTTAAGGAACTGTAGAGACTAGACATTGTCCCATAACTGATCCCCTTTCTTCTGTTTCAGACTAGAGAAGAAGGAAAAGCCTTACTCAAGGATATTGCACAGCGACGTTCTTCCACAGAAACCGAGCCCATGAACTTTGATTCAAACAACGTGACTTCGGAACAATCTTCAAACGACCGGTTAACGAGAAAATATCTGACGTTTACACCTTGACAGGTTTCGGGTGCATCGTTGCTGTGTGAATCAAAGTTTATTGATTTTTCTAATGAGCGTCTAAAACGTGTGATCTTGTGTTTTGGCTGGGAAGTGTTTGAAACTGACATGGACTGTCTTTAGTTAAGAATGTGATGGGACACGCTGTTTGTAGTAAATGGATCTGCTGGCAGACGTTGTTTTTGTTTACCTGACATTCATAGAATGGAACTTGCTTAGTGTGCTCAATTCTTGAATGAATCTTGATGTAATTTGACGTGATGAAATCAGAAAAAAGTACGACGTAAAATTAATCTTTGCAAAATAGCTTTTATTTACACATTAATACTGAAATTGTAAAATTTGGTACTTTGATTTAGAAATTTTCTAGTTATTGCATGACTGAGTAAAATTAATGCTTCCCATTTTTTAACTATGAAATCCGCATTTCATTAGATACATTAGTAAGCACACGGTGTGCACGTTACAAAAAATCTACACTGCAGCTCCATGATCAGCAATTAATACAAAACATTACAGACGCAGTTGTGCAGATATCCTCAGAAATGAGTATTTACAAATATTTTTCTGTCGCAGTTTAAACAGTCGTATAAGCTCTGCAACGAATGTTCAAGTGTTTGGTAATAAACCGAGAGACTGTAGGCACACGGTAGCAGACTGAGCTCTTGCATGTTTCTTGTTAGGACTAGCTATCGTTGGTATGTATTCCACACCATTAACTTTTACCTGAAGAAGATAAAGAATCACTGAATTTACTAATATTTCACTCTCTAATTGTAATTTTTAGAACTGGTTCTGTTACAAGTTATTTTCTACAGTATACTGAGGCAAACATTGATTATTGCTGCTAAATAAATATTTACACTTAAACATGTTTTAAAACATTAGTACTGCAGCAAATACAGAATGTGGTAAAAATTTTTGTTTACAATTTTCCTTCTTTAACCACTTGAATGACCGGGTGACAAGACTGCACTGTCATGCTTAATATGCAAATTAACTGACGCCTATGCCAGTAGTAATAATACTTTGATATGCTGCATGCAATTGAGGAATCGAGTTGTTGAAAATAATGGGTGGTGGTGTTCTCTATTGTCTAAAAAGGTAATATACAAGCTACAAAAAAACCTATGGCCAAAAAACGTGGAAAACTTGCAAAAAGATACAGTGTACAACAAATTAGAAACTATCTTGTCAGACTGACAACAAGTCATCAAACGATGGTAGGTGAAGCCAATCTATATGTGTAATTAGATACGACTGGTTCAAAATTTTATGGTTGATAAACTAAATACATGCAAGCTAAAAATTACAGTATTAGGCCTATCACTGCTTTTATTTATTCTACATTAGAATGGCTAATTCGTGTTCATAAAATATTCCCGTGCACAAGCTGTAATAAATTGTGCATCAGTAAAATGATTAAATAATAACAAAAACAATTACTTTAGTAATTAATTAGTAAAAGTGGAGAAACAACAAGAAACACAGAAAAGCTTTCTTGCTTTTTGTACGTATAATAAACTTTGGCTAAAGTTTACAATTCTCCACACACAAGAAATTAATTCGTGAATTAGGATTAAAATTAAGGTGAGGTTAGAGTTAGAGTTATGGTATTTAAATTGTGGGGAATTGTAAACTCCTTCGTAAACTTTCTACTTCTAGTAAACAAAAATAAGGCTAGAAAGACGTTACCTTAAACAGGAAATGTTTTCTATGATCAGGGCCAGTAGAATCTACGAGAGTAAACTGAGGCGGTCCCCACCGTCGCTTGTTGCACAGTTCCGTCAGAGCAGACACCGGATGCTTCCCTAAACAGATGGAATAATAAATGCTGGAGTTGACAAAGCTTGAAAAAAACAGGCATATTTGTATTGCTGCTCCATTCAAATTTGGATTTTAAATTTAGATCAAAACAGTTGCTCTGTATTACCAAAGTGCTTCAAGTTTACCCACCTGACAAATCGTACTGAACAGGTGGAACAGGAAAACGACCAACTCTCCCTTTTACCGACACTTCTTCTTGTGTCACCAAGCCTAGAAAATAATATTACTGTTTTTCATCAATCAATAAATAATACACATAAAAACAAGTACATAGAACTGCGTCTTGTATCAGTCTTTTCAACCAAGAGGAATTACTTACTTGCACTATATTTTTGCTTTAAAAAGGGCAACTCCAGGAAAACATCAACAGCAATATTGTCTTGATCACATTTGCTCTTCAACTCTAGTTATGTAAGTGATTTTCTTATTTCTTCATATTCATATTATAAATTTTTCACTGACTAATAACCTTCCTCGATACCTAAATGAAAACTTCGGGATTTTTTTCTTATACTATGACTTCATTACATCTATATAACTCCAAGGTTCACCTTTTGAACTCTATTGATCTCATACCTTTTCTATCCATCTTTACGTCCAGCACCAGAGGAGTCAAACTGCCAGACTTGTTCTTTCCAAGTCCTTCGCCTTCCTTCCAACCCATTTTCTGCAGCAGGAACTTACCCATGCCACCAGATACCGGTGCCGCATGTTGGAACTGGTCCTGCATTATACAACAATGCGATGAAATTAACTTTGGCCACCTCAAAAACTTGGTAGTACGACAGATTAATGTCCAGGGTTTAATATCAATACTACCCAGAAAAATCATTAAGCTGAAACTGGGCCATTTAATTGCCTTCACCGAAGAAACCAGAAGAAATGATCATAGCCAGATATATTGCAATTACTGCAAATGTAGAGAAAGCAATTAGACGGCTAAGGTTCAGTTTCTAAAATGGGTAACTGCAGATAATTTTCTTTATTGACCTTTAACTCTTCCAGGCTGCAATGACATTAAATTGTAATTAACCTCTGCTATCGGCCCTGACTGAGCATCTTATTTTAAATGTACAAAAATGAAAAAAGCACTGTTCTTAATCTGTCTGGTTTAGATTGAAGTCGAGAAGTTGTGGGTCATCAAGTTCTATTGAAAATTAGCAAGTGTGTAACAGACGCGTCAGTATTCAAATGCATAAAAATAAAAGCACATTTGCTTGCAAAAATAAATACACATTCAAACAATAAGTACAGCCTTAATATTAACAAGATCAATGTTTCTGGAACATTGAGAATAAAAATCGAGACTACTTCTTACACGGGAATTAAAGCACAAGAAAACACTCTCCATACATCAAACCTAAAAAATTTGTCTTGAAACTTTGTATCACTTACACCCTGTCTTATTGCATACAGAGATTATGTGAGCAGTAATGCTGTATAAAACTTGTAAATTTAAATTCCCGTGATGACCGGGTACAGGCATTTTAACAGTAAGTCGTTTGAAACAAGTTTAGATAACATTGCTTAAAGTTTGAAAAAGTAATCAGAGCATTCGTAGCACACGCTTCACTAACTAACTTCACTTCACTTTAAAAGTATAAATTCCTTTGTACTGTGAATAAAATCAATATGTTTTTGGTGAGTCAGCGGTGCACACTGGGATGATGATGCAGTACCGTTCTACCAGACGGCATGAATATTTTAAATGAATGAGAATTTTCTTACAGAATATACATTAAAATTGCCTTTTCTTCCTGTTTAACCTGACTGGAGAATAAGTTTGTCTCTACATCAGTATTTCTTTAACTTTTAGTATTTGTCTAAACGTCAAAATGTTGAAATGTTGAGTCATGTTATTTCATCAAATGTGATATAATAATCAGAGGTACTACGAATTAAAATGTTATTACAATTTACCCGTACGAATTCTGATAACACACTCTTCAGTGTTGGAATGCTTCTACCGTAAACAGAGCTTAGGTTATAACTTGATTAAGAATTTTAACAAATTTTAAAACCTCATTCTCAAAGGGTCATACTAATTAGTGCCAGTTGTCAAGAAGTTCAAGGAAGTACTAAATAGCTAATACTGTCAAGGATTTTGAATCTTATTTATTGTGCAGTGAATGCTTCCGATTTCTCATCTGGCCACAATTTTTTAAACCTTATTTAAAAACAATTTTCCGCTTATTTTGGTTGCTAAACACCGACTCTTTTTTCATAGTAAGTATCCCCTGAGCTTCGTATCTGTGGAATTCTCCTCCAGCAATCTGTTTCCCTGAACTACAACCTCGTTTGATTCACGAGGAACTTCAAAAGATACCTCCTCTAGAAAATCACATGTTGTTAGAAAAATTCTATTTCTCTTGATAGTATACATATCTCAACCTTTTCACAGCAACGCTCTTAACACTAGTGTTGAAGCCCTTGACCCTTTTTCTTGATGCTTTTTAACAGCCCTGATGCTAAATAATCGGAATACTCCAAGAAATATGCATGGCTTCTGGTTGATAATGTACAGAAACAACTATAATCTGACGATAAATTTCTTCACTTCTTGTTCAATACACATCATACGCACCTATCCTCGCAGTACGGGACTACTGCATGTACGATCACGTCCATGTACCTTGATAAGTTACCAAAGGCCTGCAACATGTCAGAGTGATAACTGCATGTTCTGCTGTTTCTGTTCGCAACAAAATTTATCTGTCATGTTTTAAGCTGCGAGTAGAAACAGAGTGAAAGTAAAACTGGCAGTTGTCACTAAAACATAGTGCACAACCATATTTTTAGCAGAAATTCGATAATAGACGAAGCAGATTTTGGTGCTTCCAAATTGTAGTTTTTCATGTCCAAAGAAAGAGCAAATCGTGGCGACTTGAGCCGACCGCGGAGGTGTAGCATAAGTTCTTGAGCTGACTAAGAAAATGTGGCTAAGCTTAGCTTTAATGTATAAACAATTTGGTCTCTATTGAAGAAAACCCTCTTATACTCTTATACCAAAGATATTAAATACGCATATACGCAGGTATAGTGATCAGTACACTGGCAAGGCCTAACATCACAGGTGTGGCACTACAGGAATCTACTTTATTAATATGGATATTGAGGATAATTCTCTAAATTGACTGAAGTGTTGTTTTAGCTATGGATGTACATCTCCATGCAGTTTTGAAACAATAAAGGGAGTCGGGTGATGCCACATCGAGATGAACAGGGGATAGAGGCTCAAAACTAGACCAAAGAACTTCATTTGCTATATTTGGGCGTCGCAAAAGTCTTTTATTTCTAATTTGCGTTTTTAAATTTTTTACTAATCTCAGCAAGCTCATACAAGAATCAAATGGGGCCTTTGGCAATTTTTTTCATTTACTTTTTGACCAGAACTTGACTGATATGGTGATGGCGGTAATATTTGAAATGAGGTGTAAAATTAGACTGGCCTGAGGTTCTGTAATTGCTAACTGCAGTTCAGTAGAAATTTAGAGTGTCACATGAACTACACATTTTATCACAGTTTATCAAGGCGCAGCCTTTCCTCACTACTCATGAGCTGTAAGAGACTTTTCCTCAATGCCCGTCTTGCCATTGGATTGGTATCTGCAGCTCTTGATGTTGCAAAAATGACAAAGCCTACTAGTGCTGTAGTTCTTTTCAGATTTTTGTCTAACTTGACTAAAAGAATTGTCCAAGGGTTTAGCTCATTTGTGACAATTTTCAAAGTTTTGCATTTCATTGTTAAAAATATATATAGACAATGCAATCTGTATAGTGGCTTATGGGACACTATATTTTCTCAAATTCAGGACATGCAGATGTGTCCTTGTAAATACTAAATATTTCTGGTTTTGGGAAAGCAAGTTGACATGAAAACGCTGCACCTATTAACAGAGGTTTGAATTCGGAAAACAAGGACGTCCTAAACAATGCAGTGATTTCTGCTAAAAATCCAAGTTCGTATGACGGGATACTTTCTCTTAGAATCAAAGAGAGAGTATCGCGTCATACCCGCACAATGTGCGCCCAAGTCCTGCAAGTTAAACAACAATTAGCGAATTACTAGAGTATCACATCTGGCCTCCTAAACTAAGAAGAGCAGTGTCACACCAGAAAAATATGTGTACATCGTCGTGACAAACGAGATACAATCTGATTAATTCGTTTCATCGAAACAAATGTATCTGACTGTATCTCGTTTATCAGAAAAAGTGTTAGGTTTTCTAAGCTCTAGCTGCCAATCCTTCGGTGTTTTAAATTCCACAGCAGCTGACCTAGAAAAAGAGACAGATCACGACTATGCTTACGACTATGGTTATTTGTCCAACGAACACGTTTTCATGAGGCTTTCACTCGGAGTGTTTCACACAGGTTTAAAGATTTTGCCCATTTTTGGATACGTTCACATGGCTTTGCACAGCTAGGTTATCTGAAGAATTTCAAACATGGTTTGAAACATGTTTTCCACTACGTATTTACTCTACACCATCTTCAGGTACTTCAAACAGTCACAAAAGCTTCATGGAAATTCAAGGTTTTACAGAACTTCAACTGTCTTTCAATGATTCAGTTTACTATGACAGTCATACTATAAATGCATATCAAAGGTAAAAATGCTTACAGAGTAAACGTATGACTCTATGTGCATGCAATGCATGGTCCATAATGTGTATACAACACTTTGTATTTAAACATGTGGAAATGTTTCCATTAGTATGTATTGTGAAATGCGTAATGCGTGAAGCGTGATCCGTATTCACTAGAACATGATAGCTGTTGTCCAAATACACATCACACAGCAATTTAGAAAAATTTTTAAGTTTCTGGTGGCCATTTACACTGATTGGCTTTCTGGAAATTCTGTTTAGATGAGTTTTGGCTACTTTAAGATGTATGCACAATAATATTCGTTCTGCTTAAGTTTTGAGAGATAAAAGAAGCGTATAATTATGTGTTACAGTTCTTTCACTAAATGATGATAAATGTTGTATTGTTTTCTCAGCTGCAAAATGTGCACTCAAAACCTGTGCTTGCTTTTCCACCTAATATTACAGTAATAAGCTAGTGCCACTGCTATAATTATCATACTGAAATTTTGACAGACACAATTTTGACATTTCACAAACAGCAAGAAAAATAGCAGAAAAAGCACTGTGAGATTTTTGTTATACACATATGGGCATATGGAGAGCATTCATGGACACATGGCATTGTTCGATTAGATTAGACTGTTAATCAGATAGATGCGCTTGGACTGGCCACGTAGAGCGAGTCAGGCACTTATCTTGTACGGTGATAGAATAAACATATATTTTATGTTGATCTAGTATCTGAGTGTGTTTCAACACATGGAAACATTAATACGCATCACACAATATGGATGAAGAATCACACATTACGCACACGTGGAGTCATAACTTTAAGCCGCGAGAATCCAGGTAAAATGAAAGCGTGTTCGGTGACCAAGCAACCTCACAATTTAGAATAAATGGAAAGGTATGCAAAGTAATAGGAGCCCTGACTATTCATTTTTATGCCCGCAAAATATTGCCAAGAATCGTAATAATATCTATAGTATTTTATAGTAATACCACAATTACCGTATATACTCGCGTATAAGCCGAATTTAGAACTATAAAATACAATACTGAAATCAGGGGGTCGGCTTATATGCGCATGAAACAAAATGAACACAAGGACAGACACTAATGCCAATTTTCCAGCCACACATTTTCATCGCTATCTGACTCTTTATTTGGTTGTGTGTCACCAGTGGTGTATTGGAGGGGGATCGTGGGGGATCGCCGTCCACCCACTTTTTTTTAGAAAAAATTCACATTTCAATAAATGTCTGCTTTTTGTATTCATTAGATAAAAAAATATTAAAAATGTACTGTGGGATGATGACAATGTTCAGTACACAAAAGAGGAATGGAGAAAGCTGTTTGCGCCATTAATTAAAGAATGTACCAGCTTTGTCTCAAACACCAAGACGACAAGAATAAATTTAACAACTTTATTGTAACTCGCAAAGCAACGAGGTTATAAGTAGAAAGATGAGCGCAACGCAAAAACAAAGAAGCTGAAAACAAAAGAGCAACTTTGCAAAAGGGGTAAAGTTGATAAAACTAACAACACGCATGTATACTGGCGCGGCTTCTCTTTTCCTTTTTCTTAACCGATGGCTAGAAACAAAATCAAACAACATTTAGTATACATGTAATATGACATAAAAGGTGAAACTTGTAACTAGAATTACAATACAAACGATATAGAATGTAATTTATGAACTATCGCAAACTACGATGTGCGGTGCACAACATTAATATACGTTGTTTATCATGAAAACAGTATGTGCTTGTACAGTAATGCGAATATAAATGCATTAACGATAGCTGTCACAGTATTACATATAGAAAGAGGTAATACACAGATGACCAAAGAAATACAGCACGACTATAATAGAACTTAGCATGAAGTCAATGATTTAGGGCAATATTATCGGATTATGTTACTCAAAAACGCAATACAAAATTTGTGTGTAACTTACATTATAAAGTCAAAAAGGCACACTTACAACTTGATATGTAAATGCTGAAGAAAAAGGATAAAATTCAGGTAACGTAGTCAGCAAGATATTTTGGGGGGCGACGACTGCGTTTTGGATGAGAATAATCGGTGGCTGGAGGGATAGATTGCTCGGTTGAAGTGTCGCAAGTCGGGAACAACTGCTGAGGGACAGCAGATGCCTTGTCTGTATAGCTGTCAGATGGGGGTGAAGAAAGAGTGATGGGTATCAATGGCTGATGGGGAATTGGAAAGGCAGACACGGCCTCGGAGTCATCGTCATCATCGCAGAAACTATGTTTTAACAGAGGCGGAGGATACTTGTCATGGTCTGTGTGAGTCGGAACTAAATAACATTCAGAGTGCTTTACTTTATAAGATGAGGCACGCAATTGCGAACCAGTAAATTTTTTTTTAGAAAGAGCCATTCCCCATCAATACCAGTGACAAGATACCTGCTGCGTGCCTGGGATTTATCGCGATCTGAGTAAAGGTAGACCAAGTCTCCTATATTGATAACAGGGTGATTAGGATTTCGTCTACTGGGACATTTAGAGGATTCGCTGTGTGAGTGATTGGCCTGGCGCTGCATGTGTTGGGATATGATAGTATCTCTGTCAGAAATGGGTAGCTGATCATGAGAGAACTGGTCGCGCTGTGTCCATAACTCCCGGGAGGACAAACCGCCATGGCGGATGCGAGAATTTAGGCGAGCGAGAGCCATAGACAAACCTAAACGGGATACGGGTCCACCTCCAGGTTTGTGGCGCAAAAGTTCTTCTTCCAATTCCTGGATCGCACGCTCTGCAACTGGGTTCTTATTTGGATTTTTGATACGTCCAATTTCCAGAGAAAGACCAAGTTGCAGAAGAGTGCTGTCATTGGAAAGAGCACGAAAGCCAGGAGCAGGATCCACTCTGACTACTGCAGGAGGGCCATCTGGAGGGTGAAGATCTAAGCAAAGGCAAGCAAGAGCTTCACGAAAGGTGTCGCTTCTTTCATCTGGCACGATGCATGCATTCGTATAAGAAGTGGATGTTTCTCGCACTACTAGGATAAGTTGGCGATGACGTTTAAGAATGTCCGCAGCAAAGGACAGACCAACAGCATTGGGAGGAGAATCAGATGACTGGCTAATAAGACTTTGGGGAAACTTTTTCAGAGACGAGCACATGTGGCATGAGTCAGTAACTCGATCAATGGACTTTGACGTGTCTAAAGCAAAGAAGTGGCGCCTGGCAACGAGCTGAAGCTGATGCTTTGTAGGGTGACTAAGCTTTATGTGAAGAGCTGTGAGAAGGCCTTCCAGAACAGAACGTGGAACCACGATGAGCTCCATGGAAGGGTGCAATGGCTCATGACGACGCACAACCAATAAGCCATCCTTAGCACTTGTAGCGGCATTGAGGTACCTTTTAACATCTTTGATGTTAGTGCATTTCTTTGACGGACGCGTTCCTTGCCGAAGGTGGGCATGAGTGCGACGCAAATCTGGACAGCCAGACTGGATGTCCCTCCCTGCTGATCTGGTGGTAAAGGGCAATGGAGCAGTACAATTGATGATGTCCTGCACTGAGGCGGAACGGACAACAGAATCTTCGGTCTGTATGATAAATGAGCAGATCTGACAATGTGGTTCGTTGCACTCAGGTGCATTTCTGCTTGCAAAATCCGAAGGAATATTGGCATGTCCTGAGAGGTGCCGGACAGTTACCTGGTAGCGGCTTACGGTGGATAAAAATGACGTGACACGAGGACTGGCGGAAAATTCGCCTCTACAAAGCTTTTCTATAGCTTGAACACATGGTTTGCTGTCCGTTAGTACGCAGGGGTGAGAAGTCGACTGTATAATAAAAGGACTAAAATGTTTGACAGCAGCAGCAATGCACAAGGCTTCTACCTCACAAGGTAACCATGTAACCTGGTGTTTGCGTAACTTGGCACTGAAGAATCCGGCAAGAAATAATTTGGAAGTGCGGGTAACATACAAAGTAGCACCAATTCCCCTTTTAGTGACAGATCCATCAGTTACTATCCACAGCTGATCTGAAGGTACTGGTAAAATAATGGATTTGTGCATAGATAGAGCCTTTTGGGCAGCGGCAAAATGGTGGTGTAATTCATCGGTCCACTGCAGCTTGTCACGTGACTGCAGTCCAGCGATGGCATCCTCTAGAGGGGCTAACACAAGGGAACAGCCAGGTAAGACACGTCCAAGTACTTTATATGCACCAATAAATGATCGAAGACCATGGACTGTATCTGGTGCAGGGCATGTTGATAAGGTGGCTATGCGGTGAGGGCTAGCGGCAATGTTGCCTTGTGTCCAAATCCATCCTAGTATGGTGGTTGACTTTGGACAGATGATAGTCTTTGTGGGAGATAAGTGGATGTTAGACTTGTGAAGAGCGTCAAGAACCCGATGCCAATTGTTCAAGAGTTCTTCAGGGGTATCACCTCCACAATAGAGGTCATCTGCTAATTTAGAAACAAAGCCATCTTGGAGAGAGTCACCGAGGATCCGACACATTAATTCTTCTAGTGCCGTTTCAGAACCAGGCATGCCCATGGCACATCTGGTGTACACTCTGATGCCACGGAATGGAGTAGCTACCCCACAATATTTCATAGAAGAATGTTCTAATGGAATCTGATAGAAAGCATCAGTTAGGTCAGATACAATGATGTAACGCCAACGGGCAATAGTTTGTAGGATAGTGTTGGCATCAGGCATTAAAGATGGCTGGGGCTTGCTATATCTGCCAACATCTGAAAAGGCTGTTACAAGACGATGACCACCTCTGCGCTTTTTGACTAAGAATGAGGGGTTTAGGTATTCGACAGTAACATTAACATCTTCAGGGCGACGGACTACACCCTGTGCTTCAAGCTCATCAAACTTTGCTTGCAGCTCTATGAGTTTATCTCGTGAGTATTGAGGTACTCTGCCCGTGCGCTGTGGGGGCTGTACGGGACCCATATTGACTTTGGATGCGAACTTGCCAGCAGCACCATTGTATCCACTGATATTGGGGCTAAAAATGCCATCATAGTCTTGTAGTAGCTTCTTGAAGTTGGCATGAGATTGCGGGCTTAGGATGTTATCTGGGTCAACAGTGACGGCATCTGAGTAACAAACTGGTGGGTTCTGCTTGGCGTTATGCATTTGAGCCTGGGGTAGGTTTTGGGAATCCTGGCTATTAGTAGTAAGTTTGGAACTAGTTACCGAAGAGGTCTTGCAAATGTGTGCGTGTTTGGGTATTGTAAGTGGATCAGAAGAAATATTTGGTATGCGGATTTTTCCTGCTACAGCTTCAATTATGTCAGGTTGAGGCCATAGTGAGGTGGTTTTGGCATAGTCGGTATGAGGCTCTACGGCTAAAGGGCTGTCAGGGTCCACAGAAGAGGGGACTGATAACTCTAAGTACTCGCCAGGCCAGATCATAGTAGGAGTTGAGGGTGCACGCAGAACATGGGCATAGCAAATACTACTTTTGGAGGTGTTGGCAGGGGGAATATCATATTTAGCAGTGTCTGAGCCTTTTATGCAAACTTCTTTCCGAGCGGGACGAACTGAGATATCGTTAGCTATGAGGAAAGGAGTTCCAGCCAAGATATCAACATCCAAATGACGCACTACTAGGGCTTCTAAACAGAGATTGTGAGCATTTCGAGTAACGGTTATGCGTGTTTCACCTATGATGTCCAATGGTGTAACCCCATCAGCTTGCAAAGCGGACTGTGTAGTTTGCTGAATAGGAACACCAATTAGATGGGCAATAGCTTCTTTGATCATGCTGGTTTCAGCACCCGTGTCTAGGGTTATGTAGATTGGATGATGTTTGTAGAAAACTTTCAAATGAGGAGATTGTTTTGTGCTGACTCGATGTGCGGTAGACACACAACGGAGATTATGGGAAGCACACTCATCATCGTCACCGGCGTCAGGCTCTGTTGTGTCAATGTTATGACAACTATCTGCACTGTCTTGACTGTAGTCTTCCTCAAAGCTGATGGTCTGACGGGCTCTGGCAAAATATTCCTTATCTTCCTCTGGTAGGTACTGGCACGTACCGAGAAAATGTTGAAATTTAGCACGACCCGCTTGTTTGCATAACGGGCAAATTTTTGTTGAACGACGCGGTTGCTTTTTCCGAATCAACGGCTGTTTGCGTTTGGAATAATCTGGAAACTGTTGGAAGGCTGTGCGTAACACTTTAGCATCGGCTGATGCCTGAAGTTCCTCTAGCAAAGAATCTAGTGCCAATGAAATTTCTGGCTTCAGTGAGGCAAGTGTTTTGATCTTAGCTCTGTACCGTACTTTTGCTTGACTAAGCTGGGTAGCCCAGGATGTAAAAGTCGAAGCCAAGTCAGAATGATTAGGTTCTCTAAGGTAGGTGTAATTTCCTCATCACTAATTGGATTCTCACCGTGATGCTGTATACCACCTGCAGCGCTTAAGAGGTTATCCTCAATGAAACTATTTAAACGCTGGAAAAGATCTTCTGGACGTTCGTCTGGCTGCATATGAATATTATTAAAATCCAAAAAATGACCACCTGTTGTTTGGAATCCGAAATGCTGTCTAATTGTTTGCCATATACGAGTCAATGATGTTGAGTTTTTGACAATGGAATTTCTCGAAATAATCGGACAATAGTTGGCAATCTGTCCCAGCATTAAGTCCAGATGAGTGGTCTTTTGTGCGGCTGTTCGGCGGTTTGCAATGGGAACGTTTTCATCATCATCTTGCAGACGTCGTAAAGGTGCTGCATTTGTTTTCTTATGCCAGGTCGCACCTTCAACTAAAAATTCTGCAAAATTCTGATCTAGCGATAGAGTGTATTGCAAATTTTGGCGCCATGCTTCAAATGATGTAATTGTCTCTTGTTTTGTCAGACACCACTGTTTTGGAGCACGAGTAGTGGCCATATTCTAACACAAATTGAGGGTGTTTATTAATACTAGTTCTTTCGAAAATTGCGCTGATAAATTTGAATTCTTACGTCTTTGCAGCTATGGAATAAGCTGACTGGTTTTGGTTAGATTTAGACAGATGTATGTACACTCTCGACAAACCAATTATAAGGTCCACTGGCTTTTCTGAGTACGTAGTTCGTAGTCACACCGGCAGCCACCACGCCATTAATTAAAGAATGTACCAGCTTTGTCTCAAACACCAAGACGACAAGAATAAATTTAACAACTTTATTGTAACTCGCAAAGCAACGAGGTTATAAGTAGAAAGATGAGCGCAACGCAAAAACAAAGAAGCTGAAAACAAAAGAGCAACTTTGCAAAAGGGGTAAAGTTGATAAAACTAACAACACGCATGTATACTGGCGTTGGTGAGTCAGACGATGAGGGTGGTAGTGACAATGATTTTGAAGGTTTCTAATTATTTTTAAGAACACTACGTTAAATTATAAACAGAAATGTTATAATTTTTTGTGAATAAATAGAAAACAAAATATTTTCTTCTTTATTCATATCAAAATGTATAATTTCTTCTGTTTCTTCTAGTATGTAACATAAAAGTAAGCATTTTACATCTTTATAGTAAAAAATTTCTATGAACCAAAAATACCCAATTAACAAAATGTGACAAAAAGGGATCAATTTTGTTGACTGGGTATGGAGTAAAATTAGACAAGTTGATGGTCGGCTTATATACGGGTTTTTGCAAAAACTGGCCATTTTAAAGCAGTTTTAGGGCGTCGGCTTATATGCGATGTAGGCTTATATGCGAGTATATACGGTAGCTCATGAAGGGTTACCACACATACACACTCACACACACACGCAAAGCTTGGATTTTACGAAACACATTATAAAAGTTTATTTATATGTTACTCATGCGTTATCCTCACATAGGAAAGAGGAAGATCATATATACGCATCTTCTCGCTAAAATGCAGAGGGGATCAAGGGGAAAGTTTTTAGAATAACAACATTAAAAGCAAAACAAATTATTTATTTGTTACAAAAGTAACATTGTCCATTCACTACAGTATACATACAACACTCACACAAACAGAAAAATGATTCATGTTGCAACTCAAGCATTCGACAAAACATCAGAAAATCTTTAAAAATGTTTTCATCAACCTCGGCAGCTTTCCATGTACACCATCACTTCTAACAAGAGACATTACAAGCCGATAAGAACGAATGATTATCCCTCATTCCCTTACTAAAAAAAGAAGAGACTAAGTAGTTCATAACACATAGAACAATGTGTTTGCAAAGCAGCTATACAAAGCACAAATACTGTCAGGGTACACACAACGTGTTGTAGACAAGCTATGTTATTAACTAGCAGCTTATCGACAATAAAAACACAAACCTTTTTAGCCCAAATTTGTCGACCGGTTTTGTGGTCATCACCAAGTTCCTGTCGGCTAAGAATGTTAGCACCGGTGCTGCCGATGAATTGACCAGGCAGTTGTTTAGACTGAACCCATGACTGCATCTATAATATAGAAAACGAAATATAATAATGACGATGATGATAAAAAATGAGAATAAAGCACACTAAAATGATGATGATAATCGATGATAACCACGACAACAATGATGACAGTATGACTACGCCTGCTTATTAACATATCTGCTAAAATCAATTCCTCTGCTTCAATGAACAAGATTTTTTACAAAGCCATCTGCAGACTGTAACTGTCCCTCTGCGAAAATTTTCACAGCTACAACCGCCATGCTAGTAATTGACCAGTAACGTCCAATTTAAGCTAAAGTGACATACCATTTGTTGAGACTGATACATTTTGCTCATAGCCTCCACATCATTTGGATTTTCTTGCAGTTTTCGCATTGCTGCCAGTCTTTCTGCAACAACTGATCCGACATCAACAGCCTGTAAATGAAAACAAAACTTTGAACAGTTGCTACACCATACTGGTACAGTATTCACTAGAAAACAAACAGCAGTAAAAGCTATCAGAAATACAAGCACCAACTCAAACAATCAGTCCACTAATGCCACTCCACATACCACAGAGCAAGCCAGGGAATTGTGAACAAATTTGCAAATGATTACAAATTACTTTATGAAAGGATCCTTTTACAAGCACAACATTTTTGTACAGAATTTGAAAAACGGATTCCAGTGCTTAGCAGCAGAATCAATTATCTGTGTCAGGTTAGGCACAGTAGGACCAAAACGTTTGACAAAAAGGTGCAGCAGGACCAAAATGTACAGCAAGTCGTCGCTTAATCAGGATAATTTTTTGAGACTAATTCACATACTTTCACTTAGTGTTGCACGTTTCATTTTAACGACAATTTTTTTGCTTTACTTTAAGTGCTAATCTCGTTTATTGCACTCTACAAATGAAGCCCACTACTTAACCAAGATAATATCCTGGTAGTAATTTATTCAACTAAACTGATAGAAGGCAGTCAGACCAAGGTGATTCATTGCTTGCCCATGTTTAGACTAAATTTCTCTAGTTGATAAAATGGAGTAGTTCTCCAATAACTTGTCGAAGGTAACTCGCAAAGCAGTTCACACTTGTAAGTTTGCTGTCAGAGAGAAAGCTTGAGACAGAAAACTCGCCAGTCTGAATGTGCTGTAACTCAGTAGTGGTGCTTTAGAGTTAATAATTCGTTAATAAAAACATCTCCATCTGAAGAAAGTGAGTAATTGAACTGTTTATTTAAAAAGACATAAATCTGTGAAAATACTATTAATAATTTGTTGATTATCTAGTTGTCGCAGTAGAAATAGCAGATTAACGTACCACAGGTGCTTGGTCTTCAAAAACCTTATCCTCTGGACGTAGAGCAGAAGCTGCTGCCAGCTGCTGTGCTGCGGCAATGGCAGCCGTTACAACAGATGGAGGTGGCACAGGTGCAGTAACAGGTACCTCTGCATTTGTCACAGGTGCACTGCTGCTGCTAGGTACTGGTGGAGGAGGCATGAGGGCAAAGTCGGTGCTGGCAGCTGGAGGTGGCTTCTTCTCAGCTGGTGTGGGCTGTGGGGCTTTCGTGTCTTTCTTCACAACAACTGTAAGAAGCAATGACAAAATATTATTACGAGTTGAAAAGAATATATTATTGAAGATGTTCAACTAAGCTTTTTGAACAAAATCATTGATGAAGTAAAAACTAGGAACTAATTCTAACTTATTCAGTCTAAGTTATAGGCTTATTAAAGTAGTCACTTAATAACAACACCCTCACAACAATGTCTCTGCCTCAGTAGTAACCCTTCTCATATTTCTTTCAGTAAAGTTGTGATTTCTAACTTTGATAAGTGTGATTTATTCAACCATTAATTGACACCTTTAAAATTAAGATTATAAAACTGTAATTAATTTGATGAAAAAATGTGCAGAAGTTTTGATCATGACATCATCACAGCAAAATAACAAAAACGCTTGAAAACTACCACACTGATGTTACAGATGCTTATGCATCAACATCAAAAATTGAGTACTAATTTTAATTCTAAGATTAAGTCCTACTTTTTTCTCGACATATTTTGATAGCATGTATCGACTGCTTTATTCATCAGCTTGGTTGTTTCTACGCTGTAGCAAAGATTGTAGACATTAATTGTAGCAGCATTTTTTTTTAACATGCAAAAGCCTTTCAGCCATAACTCAAAAACCACTAAAACTATAAACTTGTAACTTTTATAGCCAAAATTCAATGTACTGCAATACCACACTGTGAAATTTCAACTTTGTAATGCAATTGCTACTAATCATATTGTAATCTAAACCTTGGCAAATTTTATCTGCACAACCCGCATAATAAATAACAATCGATACCTTGTGTTAGCTAGTGAAGTAACATGACCATGATACTGAAATCTGTCTCAACAACAACTAACAGTGTGTATAAAATAGTATTTAATTATTATACGTGATAGAAAATTTCACTACTTTGACAAATGCACGAGATATTTATATAAACGAGGACACATGTTACTAAGATAAAAACAAGAAGTTCAATTGACACCTTTTGACTCATCTTTTTCAACAGGCACCCACTCCAACTCCTTCATCCTGTGTTGACTGCCACTCGATACCGGGAATTGTAGTCGGAGTTGTGCGCCGGCTTGGTCTGTGATACGCTGAATGTTTGTAGTCGTTGGCATTTGCCGAGCATTCTGTAATTTTGTTTGCTTTGACAATAATTAACCGAAAAGAGAAAATGACAAACGAATAAAGTAAAATGGCAATTCCCAAGACCTGAGTGCATGAACGGTAAGCACCGGCAGTTGCTATTGACATAAAAATCAAGATAAAACGTCAATGCTACATTTCAAGGTAAATTTACTGAACAAAGAAAATGAGCCGTAACTGTATCATAACACAGAAATAGACTTTGAAGAAGAAATGAAAATAGTAACACAGTAGTAACCACTGGGCAAAACCACGGGTAATAAAACCAGAAGCACTTAAGAAGCATTTAGGAATTGTTTGGAATTACCTCATAGAAACTATTGTTAAGAACATTCAGCTAATAAAATCAGTGAGCCGTTTAATAAGACCACATTTTTCAGTAATAGGCGACAAAAGCAATAACAAAATGAAAAAATAAAATGTATTTTTGGTAGCTTGTCTATTTTTTAAGATTGCAATTGAAATTTAAGTTCTGTTTCTTAGATTACCCGGATCTTAGTCAAAGTCATATTGAAAATTAAGATTCATTGTTTTGCTCTGTATTGCTCTGCATATACACCTGAATAAAACTGCCATTATTAAGACCGCTGGTCCTGTGGTGGTTTTATTATGCAGCATCTACTGTACTGTAAGACGAAATGTTTTACGTAAGTAGTTTTCCATGTGTAAAATGCTTACCCGAATGTTTAAAACAAAATTAGGTTCTTTGTCTTTGACATTAAATGGATGGTGAATTTTCAAGTCTTCATCCTCAGAGTTCGATATCGCAGAGTCAGAATTTGATTCGCCGCTCTCCTTATTAACTAATTTCTTACAAACATCTGATGAGAATAACAAAGTTTTGTTGGTTAAGATGCATTTTTCTAACGAGATCATCAATGTAATTATCACCATAAAAAGAATCTGTAATAACATTGATAAAAACAATTATCTAACAAAGTGACATTTACTTTATAGACATTTGTAAAACAAATGCAGGAATGCACTGTAGGGCTGTAACGATGCATTGTGATATCTTTCATTATGATATGCTTATTGCCAAAGCAAATATTGCTTATTGCATATTGTGATAATATGAGTCAATGATATTTGACTTGACACGGGCACTGCTAGCAGGCAAAGCAATTGAAAATGCAAGGTGTTTAATCTATGGTAGGCTAATTACATTATTTGCACATAAACTTGTGAAATGACAAAAGGGAACCAGAAAATGCACAAGCAACTTTTATACCTAAAGCACAGGTAAGGTTTGCTTTTCTGGTGGTTTACAATGCAAATAGCCTACACACTACACAAGTAGTAAATAAGTAAAGAAAATCAAACAGTTTAGTATTTGTTATCAACAGCTTCAACTAGTTTTTTTTATAAAGCTTGCAAACATTAACTCAGGTGTATCGTGATAAAGTATCAAGAGATGTATCGTATCGTGACTTAGGTGTATCGTTACAGGCCTAGAATGTAGTTAAATAACATCATTTTATAGTATCACTTACTCGTGAGTTCTTCCACGGTTTTGCCACCTGCTTGAATCATTGCCATCTGGTCTGGTTTCAAATCTGGCAGCTTGAGCCCAGCAGGAAGAGCACCAGTTGCCTGGAGGCACTTTAGATTGGCCTTGGCTATTTTCAGAAGCCGCACTTGATCGATTCTCTCACGAGCATCTTTAACAGGTGACTTTGAATGGGCTTGTTTGTCGTCTCGAAGAGCATGACGCTTGGCGTAAAACTTGGGAGACGAGGATCTGGATCGCGATCGTTCCCAAGTTCCTCGGGATGGTCTTTGATGATAATCTGTATAACTAGATCTTCCGCGACGGTTGTCCTTGTATTTTCGATGATGTGAGTATGGGGAGGGTGATCTAGATCGTGATCTTGAACGTCTGTAAGAAGCAGAATGATGTTTAGATGACGAACGGGAGCGCGATCGAGATCTAGAGTATTTCGAATGTCTTGGCGAACGGGATTTTGATCTTAACACATTCACTGATTTTCTTGTTGATGACCTGTCCCTATCTTTGCTCTTACTCTTTTTCTTCTTGTGTTTGTGCTTGCGTTTTTTCTTTCTCGTTTTAACAGAAGTTGTCACATCGTGAACTGTAGCTTCATCATTATCAGAATCTGATATCTCACCATCTGTGTCGTCCAAGTCATCTATGTTTATGTCTGATTCACTACTAGATTGATCACTGTCATTTTGCTTAATGTCTTTCACCTGGAAGGTGCTTACTTCGGAAGATTCTGAAATAACAGCGTTTTTAAGATCTTTGATCTGGATTTTCATTTGCGATTTTTGACTAATTTCTTCTTTCTCTGCTTTGTCAAATGCACCTTTAGTTGCACATGCCTGTTTCTTTACCAGTTTACTTTCGTTAGATTCCGTCTTTATCTTATCTTTCAGGGAAGCGACTAGAACAGATTTTGGTTTGAAGGAAAGTATTTTCTTATCAGCTACGACAGCAGTTGAACTAGTTGAGGGTACACTGACTTTCTGTTCAGAAGAACCAGGCTTTTCAGAAGCTTTATCCATGCCTTTTTTAGATTCACTTTCAACGTTTGTAATTGGACTAGAACGACTGGGTGACTTTGAAACAACTGTTGTTACACGCCACACAGCTGGAACAGCAAAGGCTTCATTAGCATCAGCTTTTTTCTCAGTCGACTCTGAGCGCAGTATTTTCGTCTTTTCAGCAATCTTTTGTATCTTCGCAAGTTTTTCGTCACTTTTCTTATCGTCTTCATCGTTGTCAAACAGCATCCAACTGTCTTCATCGTCGTGTTTGTTTATTGTGAGTGAATCATTTTCGTAACCGTCATCTACATCGCAAACCATCCAACGTGACTTTGGTTTAACATTTCTAGGTTCATCACCGCTCACATTTATTTCTGCAATGCTATCATCATCTGAGTGATTTTCTTGCCTAGGCCTAACTTTATGTTTGTGCTTAGTCTTTCTATTAGCTTTACCACTTTTTTTACATTTCTTGTTACGTTTCAGAGGAACTCCTTGTGCAGGTAATACACTTTCTGCTTTTTTACTATAGCTTTCTTGCACAGAGCATTTATCAGCACTTTCCTCTTCAGTAACAAAAATGGTCTCGTTCTTTTTTAAACATTTAGCGGCACACTCATTGACTTCCTCTATTTTACTATGGAACCTTTTGTGACTTTTGTCTTTATGCTTCTTACTTTTTTGCTCCTTTTCCTT
This sequence comes from Tubiluchus corallicola, assembly GCA_030141605.1. NCBI lineage: Eukaryota > Metazoa > Priapulida > Priapulimorpha > Priapulimorphida > Tubiluchidae > Tubiluchus > Tubiluchus corallicola. The sequence goes on along the minus strand of JAQGDQ010000011.1, from coordinate 1,031,206 downwards.
ATCAGTGTGTTTGTGTTTCTTTTTATGTTTCTTTTTTGAGGGATTCCTATGCTTCCTTTCTTTTCTATCAATTTCACCAGTACTAGCACCACTGTATTCACAAACCTCATTTATAGGTGAACTTTCTTCACGAGAGTTTTGGCTACCAGCAAAACTGGTTACTAGTTCTTCTTTGTTGACGACAGAATCAAGCTTAATTGCCGGGGCCGCATCTATTTCTTGAATTTTCTTTGCGATAAAAGAATTAAATATTTTGTCAACAATTTCAGTTCCACCCTGTTTGCGCTTCGATGACATAGCTGACCATCATTTGTAATTAAGAAGACTAACTTTCAGACAAGCCTTACTGGTGAAATAAGCATCTTCAAACACCTCCTGAAAAAATCAAATAAGCTAATCAAATCATTCAGTTAAAAGAACTTAAGTCTAGTTTTTTAAAATCGGAACAATTATTTTATCACTGGGATTGTCACACATAACTGACATAATAACCAAAATCAAGGTCTACACTGTTTAAAGTGTAGTCATAATATGTGAATTTAAAGGCATCTAAATCGTTAAACATTTAGTGTGGAGACAAGAAGTCATGGCCAGTTTTGACGAGAAAGAAATGATTGCTCAAGTGCTGCTAGTAATAGACGGTATCTGCTTAGGCTCTTTTCAAACATGTTGAAGTTATAAAATTCAGAAACCAATTTTCTGGTAGAGATTCTATAGATAAGAAGCCCAAAGGCAAAAACTAGATTTATGGGCGGCATGTCTGTGCTTAGCTATTCACCCATTCTGGACCTAGGAATTCTAGGGTAAGACTATCCTGTCATCAGCAATCACTATTATATAAAATTTTAAACTTCAGGTATCATTTATCACTATTAAGTGAATCTTCCTATATAAGAATAGGAGTCTAGGTCTAACTAACTAAATCACTGATGAACTGTGGCACTGAATACAACAAGTTGATATTTTGTCAGCCCTCTCGACTTATCTTATCTTGTTCCAACAAAGCCAACTTCAACTTGAAGACTCTGATCCGATATAAGTGCACATGCTAAAAACAGTTAGTAGAAAGAGAATGGTTAAAAGATACGTGAAAAGTTAGGCATCTGAAGAAGTGATTAGTGAAAATAGTGGGACAGTGGTCCATGCAATAGGGGACAATCTCTCAGTGGAGTACTATATCCATCAAGGGACTATGGTAGAAAATGTGCACTAATGGCTACTGCTTGAGACATTACCTCCTTTAGTGAATTCTAGTTACGTACGGTGAGTATGAAAAATGTGTGCTTGAGGTAGTCACGAGTGCAAAATGGTGTGTGATATGCTTGCGCGCAGTACTAGTTGAAGAATTTTGACATTAATAGCACCTGGCCAGCAACAATTCAAATGGCGATTTATCTTGTAAAACATTATTAGCCACGCAAACCATTTTCTGCCAAAAACCCCTCCAGTGGCCAGTGAAGTGTCTGTAATACGTCAGTACGCTGGAAGTGGAATGATACCGGCATAGTGTAAATCTTGCTGCTCTACGCTAAACTGTTTCCTCAGACAGCCTAGCACTGCCTCAGGGTGGACTGCCCAAGTGCAATATAGGCTTCACCTTAGGATCACTGACATCAATTGATGTTTTGATCACCTCAAGAAGTTTAAAGCATTATTGGTTTTAAAAGTAATTCGATTTAAGTGACGGTTCCAGCAGAGATCATTTGATTTTGCACCCAATCGCATTAATGTACGTCCATCAAGAGTATATAAATATCTTCAGGAATGGTTTGATTTTGAGAGATAATTTCATATTGTACGATTAAACTCCATCATCCACTTATGCTCCCAAGAGACCAAGGTTAGTCGTATTTTGTTTTGTAAAAAATGGAAAATTTGAATAACCATGACTAATTAGGTGGATAAATTAATGCTTGTTATGTCTAAGTGAGGAAAGCTGATGAAATGTCGACTTGTTGTTTTCAACTTAAATTAACTAAGCATAACTATCGACATCTTAGAGTGGTAAAAAGTGCAGTAAACATTATCCATGGACTAGGCAACTTATCATATATACTGCGAAATTGCAACATCTTGGACTCCATAGAATCTCTTTTTGTAGACTCACTGAGATGTTTCTTATGCGGATTTATGTCTATATTTATAACTATGATTAACAGATATCAATCATTAAACTTTCTTCACCTTAAGTTAAACTTGCACCAGAGGTCATTTACTCAATCTTTACAAGTGCAGAGTTAACACAGAATGATTCAAACACAGCTTTTCAAAACGCCGAAATAGATCAATGGAATTTTCTACCGGAAGAAGTTATATGACCACAAACGATCGGCAGTTTAAAAAATGCATTAGGCGAATATTTGTCTCCTATATTAAAACCTTTGACGTATTATTGGCGGCAGAGCCGTTTTTTTGTAAATATCTATTCAAGAAGAGAGCCGTTTTTTTGTAAATATCTATTCAAGAAGAGATCAATGAATCTTCTGTGCTTATACAGGTGCTGGTAAATGTTTTGATATACGACCAATCACAACGTGCTCAGCATTACGGTAAGGCCCACAAGCACATGCCAAAGTCGTACTTATGTAAAATAAGTCGCCGCAACAAGGCACATTCATACACTGCAATTGTTATCACACTAACAAACTACTGAATAGTAATACACTATCTGTGCATTACTTTAAAGTCAGAAATGCAGAATCGCATAAGAAACTCATCATTTTAATGATTCCTCTATGTTACACACAAACCTTTGACGTATTATTGGCGGCAGAGCCGTTTTTTTGTAAATATCTATTCAAGAAGGGATCAATGAATCTTCTGTGCTTATACAGGTGCTGGTAAATGTTTTGATATACGACCAATCACAACGTGCTCAGCATTACGGTAAGGCCCACAAGCACATGCCAAAGTCGTACTTATGTAAAATAAGTCGCCGAAACAAGGCACATTCATACACTGCAATTGTTATCACACTAACAAACTACTGAATAGTAATACACTATCTGTGCATTACTTCAAAGTCAGAAATGCAGAATCGCATAAGAAATTCATCATTTTAATGATTCCTCTATGTTACACACAAAGCAGCCATGACAATATTTTTGCAGCTCCATCTAACGGCGCCGACTGTAGGTTAGAACGAGTTAGATTCATATCTCAGCAGTGTCCCACACTATCTGGTTAAATAGGCACAAATTAATGTCATCGTGCAAAACGCAAGTAACGCAATAAACTTTAACTCTTGTTTTTTTGCTAAATTTCCAGCTCGACACCTCTACTCTTTCTTGCTTCCATTGCTATTTGAACATATTCCAGCAACCCCTGTGACGGGAACACAAAGAATTTCCTTCATGGAATAGTGTGTCTCAGAAATCTTTATTTCTGTATATACAAAAAATGAAAATAATAAATTTGACAGCTTCTCACTGCATACAAATGTATAATAAATTGATTATTATAATTTAAGATATTAAAGTAAATGTTACTTACATCGTGTGGCTATAAAAAACTTAATAGATTCTTGAAACGTCATACAGGTTAATGGCAAATCAGGTAGAGACACTATACTTAAACATTATCAAACATTACTTAACATTTGCTGAGCCTTGTGTCAGCGTGTTTAGCGAGGCACCCAATTTACCACCTCACAGGTAAAAATTACAGGTAAGTTCCATAGGTGCTGCCACCTACATGTTAAGGCCAGAAACTGACCTTAACACACCCCCTTTAAATGGGACTTGAGTGCCATTTCCCACTAAAGGAATAACAAAATTAATCTGCTTTTTCAATTAAACATAATTTGTGTATAGATCGGGTTAGAAGCGTACTTTTGGTCTTTATGGTTGCAGAGCGGACGCATCCATCATCACTTGTCTTGACATCTGTAATTCGCCCAAGTATCCACTGGCTTCGTTGGACATTATCGCTTACCAAAACTATGTCTCCAACTTTCAGATTTTCTTTGCTTTGTAACCATTTTGTTCGCAGTTGCAACGTTGGCAAGTATTCACGATACCATCTTGTCCAGAATAAGTCTGCCATGTACTGGACTTGGCGCCACTTCTTTTTGTATTGGTCCTTTACTTCGAAGTTGCCAGGCGGCAGTGTGGGATTTGGTCGAAGCAGCAACAAATGGTTTGGTGTCAGAGCTTCTAAGTCATTTGGATCTTCTGAAACAATGGTAAGGGGCCGGCTATTTAAAATGGCCTCTACTAGACAGAATAGTTGACCTTTATGTCACAATAAAATATAAACAGTATTTTTTGTCGCAATTCTTGTTTTGTTTTGTTTTTTTGCTAAGGTTTATGTAGCCTGCAGCTGCTGTTCAGCAATTTGACTAGAGACTTTTTTAATTTGTGAATCTAATGCGATGCGGAGTAATTGCCTTCGAAAGATAATAAAAATCTCCTACCGCGACCATGTCACCAATGTAGAAGTTTTTCAACGAGCGCAGTCATTGCGGTTACAAGATATAGTTACAGAGAGAAGAATGAAACTGGCTGGACATATTCTCCGTCTATCAGAAAGTTGCTACGCCAAAACAGCAGTACAGTGGGAACCACCTGGTGGGAAACGAAAAAGAGGTCGGCCAAAAACAACGTGGCGCAGATCCTTCAAAGAAGACCTTCGAGCTGTCAACAGACGTTGGGAAAACGTAGAGAACGAAGCCGCCGATAGAACTCAGTGGAAAATGCTGTCTGCCCAATGTGCATCAATGCGCAGGAAGGACTAAGGTCTAAGGTAAGACAGAATAGTGTACTAAGTCTTTCGTCATCCAGTGTTTGCTGTTCCAAGATACTGACTAAAACTTTCCTTACACTTCTAATCATGCGCTCAAAGAAGCCCCCAAAATGGCTAGCTGAAGCAGGGTTGAAGATCCATTCTATATTTTTCTGACGTAGAGTGCTTTGAATTTGACTTTGGTTCCATTCGGTTATAGAATTCTGAAGCTCCTTTTGGGCGCCAACAAAATTTGTACCTTGATCAGACCTGATTAGTCTTGGTGGACCTCTTCGGCTTATGAAACGTTGCAGTGCTTGAATGAAAGAGCTGGTTTTGAGGGTGTGTAGAATCTCTAGGTGAACTGCTCTAGTGGTGGTGCAAGTAAAAATGCAGCCATATCGCTTAGCTTTTGCACGCCCTCTGACAACATAAAAGGTTCCGAAGCAGTCTACACCTACACATTCGAAAGCGTGAGTGCCTTCTACACGATCAGCTGGCAAATCTGCCATTTTCTGGCTCTCCGGGGGTGCATAGAGACGACGGCACTTACGACAATCTTTTAATAGTTTCTTTGTAAGTGTCCGTCCTCGAATAATCCAGTAAGCAGAGCGAACTAACGAGAGCACATGTTCTCTTCCAATGTGACCATTGGTTTCATGGTAATGACGGATTATTAAGGTTGAAACATGATGCTCTTTAGGAAGTACTGCAGGATGTTTGGCAGCTTCAGGTAGCGCTGCATTTCTAAGTCGCCCTCCAACAACAATGAGGTTGTCCTTGGACAGGACAGGATTTAACTTTGCTATCTTGCTCGATTTGGAGACAGCTTGTCCTGCAGATAAGGTTTTGTATTCCTGAGTAAAGTGTTGGCGTTGGATATAGCCGAGAATCGCCCTTTCCGCTTGCTCCAACTCTGAAACAGAAATCTCTGTATTATAGCATTGAGAGGATGGGATCTTTGCGATTTTGTTCTTCAAAATGGCTTTCACTCGCAAAAACCACGTGACTGCTTTTTTAAGTTTGTAGAAGCTACTATAATATTCCATAAGCTTGTCAGTAGCTTCTGACTTCGAAGGGTTAGCTTCACACAATAAGACTTTAACACTTTGCTTTATCTCATTGTCGTGACTATCCACTGTGGGCAGAACTGTTTGAACTGGCCATTCTGGTTCAGGTTTGTATAGAAATTCTGGGCCACGCAGCCATCTGACATTCGTGATTAAATCTCTTGCAGACAAACCTCGCGATGCATCATTTGCTGGATTTTCATCTCCAGAGACATGCCTCCATTGGCTGGGAACTGTTAAGCCGTGTATGGTAGCTAACTGGTTAGCCACAAAGGTTTTGTACCTGGCCCTTTCATTGTTGATATAGCCAAGAACAATTGTGCTGTCAACCCAAAATGTAGAAGTACCTATAGGAATGCTTAATTCCTTCCGTGCCATAGAATCAACTTTTACTGCAAGCACAGCCGCTGGCAAAGTGACTTTCTTAAAGGGGGTCAGTCTTGTTTTACTCACCACAAATGTACAGACGATATCTCCTGCAGCATTTGCTGATCTAAGATATGATACAGTTCCAAGGGCTCTTTCGGATGCATCCGAGAAATGATGAAGCTGGTATGAAACAGCTTCAAAGTTTGGTGGTGTAAAACACCGACTCAGGTGCACATCTTTGATTAAGTCAAGTTCTTCTAACCATCTTTTCCATTGTTGTTTCACATGATCCTCCAAAGGTTCATCCCAGGATTTCTTCAATCGTGTTTCTTCCTGAAATAGTAACTTCGCTTGCAGAACATAGGGACTTATTATTCCCATAGGATCATATGATGAAGCCATTACACTCAAAAGACCACGGCGTGTCATCGGTTTTTCTTTTTTTTAACAAGAATACTAAAATGGTCTGTTTCCATGTTCCATGCAATGCCAAGAACACGGTCAACAGGCAAGGTAGAGTTATCTCAATCAATATCCTTCACTGATTTCCCTCTTTCTTCTGCAGGGATAGAGTTGAGAACTTCTCGGTCATTGCTGCACCATTTTGTTAAATGGAAGCCACCATGGTGAAGTAAACTGGTTAGGTCTTCTATCAATGCAATACCTTCCTGAGTTGTTGAAAGAGACTTAAGAAGATCGTCTACATAGAAATTGCTTATAACTGTTTGTACCACGGTGCTGTTGTACAAAGCTCTGTTGTCCATGGCTGTTTTCTGGAGTGCATATGATGCAATACTTGGGCACCATATTCCGCCAAAAATATGGACTGTCATCCTGTATATTTTAGGTTTTAGTTCTATATTGCCTCCAGGCCACCAAAGGAAACGGAGTACATCTATGTCAGCAGGAGTGACTCTCACCTGGTAAAACATACTCTGGATGTCAGCAGCGATTGCTATTTTACCTTCTCTAAATCTGAGCAGGACGCCAAGGAGCTTGTTGGTTAGATCAGGTCCTTACATTACAATTTTGTTTAATGTTGTGCCAGCAAAACTCACAGCACAATCAAATACTACTCTTGTTTTCTCTGGCTTGCTCTCACTTTTAACATTAAAGTGTGGCAAATACCACACCTTGCCATCAGTGGTTGCAGCTTTCTCATTTACAGGTTCAGCATATCCTTTTTCGAGCAAGTCACTGATCTCTTTAGAGTATTTGTTGTGAAGGGCCTCATCTTGCTTAAACTTCTTCTTCAAACCTTCAAGTCTCTTCTCTGCTACAATTTTATTATTTGGCAAATCGGGAGATTCGCTTCTAAATGGGATATCCATCATATAGTGGTGGTCTTCAGTCAGTGTTGCGGATCGTTCCCAGATGTTAACAGTTCTTACATCTTCGACAGAAGGTTTATGGCTGTTATCTTCACAAGATTCTAGCTGCCAGAATCGCTCTACTTGTTGTTCCAGTGTTACAGGCTGCAAAATGCTAAGGTTACAACTGATATGCTCGGCTTCAGTTGTTCCAAGTGGTCCATTTAGGGTCCAACCCAAGACACTGAGCGATGCCCAAGGAGCATGTTTAGGTCCTTTTCTTATTTCAATTGGAGCGAGAGCTTCAGGCACATCTTGCCCTATGAGAAGGCCAAGTTACTTTGTCACTGCAAAACTGAAGAAGGAGTGTTAATCTGGCAACGTTAATGTAATGTTTGTGTAATTCTCAACCGTTGTTTCAAACTGTTTAATGAAGCGACAATACTCTCTATCTCGATACCAGGCAATGGACAACCATAAAACTGGTAAGGGGGTTGTACTGCTGGCAGAGGACTCCCTTTGATTTCAGGTTGCTTGACACGTAAAGGTGCCTGAAAGGAACTGCTTCCTGGTTGCTCTGCCTGAAAGGCACTGCTTCCTGGTTGCTCTGCCTGCAAGGAACTGCATCCTGGTTGCTCTTGGCAATAATTTGCTACCCAGTCTCTCGTTTGCTCTCTTTTGTCAGCAAAGGAAACGACCTCGGAAGAACGTGGACTACCGGCTTCAAACTGAGCAAAGACAGTTGCCTCAGCGTCTGCTTGCTTAATTTCAGTAGCTATCTTCAACTGTTCTTGTTGCAAAACTAACTTTTGCTTTTCTTGTTCGAGCTGCATTTCATTTAACTGCAATTTTGCCTTTTCTGCAAGTGCTTGTTGCTTAATCATAAGAGCAGCCTTTTTCGCTTCAGCTGACATTCTTTGTGCTGTTGCCGAAACAGTGATTGATTTTGAACTACGTGAATGAGGAGACTTGACTTTTGTGCGTTCTGTGGCTTCTTAGCTCGCGTAAGTTTTCCTCTTTGTCCCCACTGTCAGGTATAGCGGCAGGTGTTAGCTGCGTTTCATCATCAGTTGAGCTGGAAGCTGCGCCTTCGCACTGCAACAGCCTATCAATTAATTCCTGCTTCCGACCGCTAACAGGTAAACATTTGTCCTTAAGCATTCGCTGTAACTGAGGGACAGTTTTCTTACCTAAATCAGACATGCTTCAAAATACAGCAAAGCACAATTCAGTAAAATAATACAAGTAGCTAAGTAGATAATATAGTGAAATAGGCATAAAAATCCATGTAGTCAAATAGCAACGATAACATATGGTCTAATTTTTTATGCACTGCACTGTACTACTCGTATTTAGGCAATTAGGTAAACTGTACAACAAATCAAAGCATTATCTGACAGTGTAGAAATTCACCTTATTCTCTACACTAACATATTGAAATAATACCAAGTCGAAAATAAAATGTAATCTTAATTGGTATGGCTGTGAATATTTCAAAACTTTAATACTATTAAACCTTCAATACTTCAATACTAAACAGCCCAAGCGAATCTTACAAGTCTTAATGGCTTAATAACTTTATGCGCAAAATTAACGCAATAATTTTATGCAGTAGGTTGGTATTTCAGGTCAGTTCACCATACTGATACAGTTCTTAAAAATCTTGGCAATAGGCAATTCACATAATACAGGCCTGAGAAGCGTAGACGCATTTCCTGTCCTACTTCCGGCATGCAGTTATACACCTGTGGTGTAGGCTTCCTGACCTTGATCAACTTGGGCGGTTCGATGGCATGAAACCTCAGGTGGTTATGGCTGACGTTGAATTATTTCCAATATAGCCTTGATAAATAAATGTGACGGGAACACAAAGAATTTCCTTCATGGCATAGTGTGTCTCAGAAATCTTTATTTCTGTATATACAAAAAATGAAAATAATAAATTTGACAGCTTCTCACTGCATACAAATGTATAATAAATTGATTATTATAATTTAAGATATTAAAGTAAATGTTACTTACATCGTGTGGCTATAAAAAACTTAATAGATTCTTGAAACGTCATACAGGTTAACGGCAAATCAGGTAGAGACACTATACTTAAACATTATCAAACATTACTTAACATTTGCTGAGCCTTGTGTCAGCGTGTTTAGCGAGGCACCCAATTTACCACCTCACAGGTAAAAATTACAGGTAAGTTCCATAGGTGCTGCCACCTACATGTTAAGGCCAGAAACTGACCTTAACAACCCCTTTGCTATTTTGTGGATCTTTTGACTCAATCAAATTTTCAAAACTTGTTTCACTGATTGGTAATACGTTTCTTATCACCGTGAATTTGAATAGATGCTCTGTCAAGTCGACTTTTTACGGCTTAGCGGACGCCCTAGATCTCCTTTAAACTTACTTTTATAATTAAATTTTAGTGGTTGGCTGGTTGCATACATTGCTTCATTTCTAATGCCATTTTTGTCTATTCTGGCATCAATTCAGTTATGTAATGCTTGGCTTTATCATGCTTATAGATGGAGAACATTAACATAGTTTTTGAATGTATATGAATATTCATTATGTATATTTGCGAAATGCACTGACATATATGCGTATGTAGGCTTTTATATGGGGTTACATGTGTGACTTTGATTGTATACTGTTTTCTTTCATTGTGCACCTGATGCAAGTGTGGCACTTTTATTTTTTGTATTCTATCCCCTATGTCAGTCATAAAGTTGTTTTTTCTGCCACCCAGAGAGCTTCATTAATTTTCATGGTTCAAGCAATGAAATGGGTAATAAATTTCAGTATGTATCAGAGGAGATTTTAGTTAAACCTACGGGCTTTATTGATACCGATAATAACTAAGTGTGTTTAGAAAATCGTAAGTTAACAGCCTTAGTTTCTTTTTCCTATAATTCATAGTGGTGCTGATTTCACGTTAAGACGTCGTATTGTTTTCCAAGAGCATCAGTAGATGTCACTACTAGCCAGTTCTAGCCTGGTCCTTCCACTAAACTAAAGTAAGTGGACGGCTCTGCCTCTAACTTTTCAGACACTACGGGGGTAGTTAGATCTTATTTGGTTTTGCTATAATTTAAGCAAAATTCATTTGAATGCTGATCTTATTTAAAGCAGCAAGCCAAAATTAAGCCGACATGTCTAATTTCCCATTTATGATTCAGTGTGCAATAAATTTTATGCTAACTTTTGCCAGAATTTGTCGGCCTAAGAGCGATCCATCTTGAGAATTTTAAATATCTTTTTAATTTTACCAGGGTTTTTTATTTTAAGCAATCTCGACATTGTTTAACTTCTATTGAGACCACGCTGTGTTTAGGCCTAGCTATCAACTTAACGTTTTTGAAAGCTAATTAAGTTATACATTGTGACTATAAGATAAAGCTTAAAAACAAATTGAATACTTGAAATTTGCTCTAGCGTGCGTTACATGAGTAACAGATTTGTGTGCCGATCAAAGTGTTCTAGCTGAATGTGAAATTGACCACGTGACATAATATGACGCAATGACGTTTTCCAATGCATTAAAATATCAGTCCTAATTTGACTTGACTATTTTTTATGGATCGTTTTTTTGCGAAGATACGACGCCTAACGGAAAATGATTGTTTAATTTTTGTGAAGCCAATTAAAATTGAGCGTATATTTGTCTTTCTTGGATCTCCAACATGTGCTGCTTCGCAACATCTACGAACTTTCTTCTGCTTTCAATACTAAAACTGTATCTTAGTACGTTATCATGCTGGTTTAATAATTAACTCAGCCTGGTTGGTGAAATCAAAGCTTGCTCTGTGGTTGATTATAAAAACCTCGAAGCCTGGAATGCTGGTTTTCTATATTTACACTCCGCAAGAGACGCTTGCCAAACATACGTACTTGCTTCACTGGTCGAAATGCCGGGCTCTGATTGTAAGAAATTCTAGTTTCTGTGCCAAGTAGCAAACATCAAAATGGCGATTTTGCGTGTTTGTGATTAAATTCTGTTGAAACAAAATTACTATTTCCAGAATGTCTGAACGTAAGTAGTAGTAAGTTTGAGAATTTTTGTCCTATTATAAGCATAAGCTGCATCGTATATAGTTTTTTCTCTTTTTTGCCTATACCATTCGTTCGATTTTTCTCATTAAGTGTGCTTCATTCGATTCTTTGATCGGGTTTTAATTAATCTTTAGTTGGGATTTGGTTATTTATTATGCATATAAACAGATAAAATTTTAGAACAGTACGACATAGTTACACTCTCAGCAACTCTTCAATAACGAAAGCTTTAACGGGTAATCCAGGAGATATCTTCAAAGTCAATGATCTTGAAGTGTTTCAGCAGGCAGCTGTGGTTGTTGTACAGAGAGCCTCTTTTTTAGGAGCAGTTCTTCAATGGATATGTTTTTGTTAGATTATTTGCCCTGGAATTACAGCTGCAGTGGCTTATTTCATAGCTATCATAGTGTCTGTTGAGATAATCCATGCTTGTAATTCTTTAAGCATTAAATGTCGGGTCAACTCAAAACTGAAAAATACTTTCATTTTTTTAAATTAAAATGTTTTGCACAGTTTTAATAATTATAAGTTTAATAGTTGTAAGTAATTCGTTGAATTACCGTAAAACGGGGTGAGTTCGCCACCCGAGGGTGAGTTCGCCACACCCTACGTAATGGCCATTGTAGGTTTGCTGTAACTATTGTTCAGTGTTTAATGAACAGATGTCATGATCACCGTAATTATAAGCAGTTTGCGACAGTTATCTTCTTTCAATTCGCACTAGAAGTACTCCATTCTGCGCTACATATTACTTGTCTACTATTTCTGGCTACTTAACATGCCACGCACCTGCACCCCTGTACCGGGTCATAGATACCAAAATTATACCCCAGAAGCTCTGGAAGCTGCCCTACATGCCGTCAAGAATACCAACAGGACAATCAGCGCAGCGGCGAAGCAATTCGGAGTTCCAAGAAAGACCCTTTCTGGCAAACTCTCACGAAGTCATCCGCGGAAGACCGGAGGTCAGCCAGTGTTCTCCGCCGCCGAGGAGCACGAAATCGCCAACACTCCAAGTGGCCGCTGACCGGGGGTTCCCAATGACTGCCATCGATCTCCGACTACTGATTAAGAGTGTTCTTGACGCGAAGGGAATCCAGGAACGACGATTCAAGGCAAACACCCCTGGAATAGACTTTGTCAAATCATTCGCCCGAAGGAACAATCTGGTTTTCAGAGTGGCTGGCAACATCAAGGGCGCCCGCGATAAGATCAGTGCACAAGACGTTCAAGCCTTCCTTGCCAACGTGGAAGTTTCTATTTGAAAACTAAAACTAGACATTTTTCATAATTTTTTCATAGGGTGGCGAACTCACCCCCAACCAGCCAATCACAACCAGTTAACTTCAGTTGCCTAGAATGGCATTAAACAGTATTAAATTGTTAGTGGCGAATTCACCCCACGATAGTGTTTCATTCGAAAGGCAATATAAAGCTTGAACTAAGAAAATCGGTTGGGTAATTCTCTTGCTATGGCAGGAAACGTAAAAAATACCCCTAAAAAGTGGCGAACTCACCCCGTTTTACGGTATTCGTTGCGTTTCAAATGAGAGCGTCAAAACTATAATTAATTACTTTAATTAGCTTCTTCAGTTGTTGTTCTTTGCGACCTTCATTGTATGTCATAGATGTACTCCATTTTAGCGATCCCACGTTTTGTTTGATGTTTATGAACCCTTGTGATTTTACGGTTGAATATTTGATGCCAAAATTATTGGCGCCATCGACACGCGTCGCGGCATCAGCTCACAAATGTAATGCCGTTATACATTATTGCTAGTGACAAAGGCTAATAGACCTGTTAATGTTCATTATGTAAGCTCATTATGTGACAATGTAGCATTATGTAACAAAAATGCTGTATTATGTAACAAATCCCAAAATTCGTTACTGCGTAGCAAATTTTGCGGCATTACGTAGCAATCACTATGTAACAAAAATAAAGCATTATACCAGTGAAAACCTGACACCAGATCAGGCCGTGCCAAACCACAGACCACAGCCAGACCCACATCTAAAACAGAAAGAACTGACCTAGTTCAAAAATTTGAGCAAACTCGTACCACGCTAAGGCCTGTCCACAGACCAGACCAACCTTTCATTAGTTTGTTACATAGTGATTGTTACGTAATGACGCAAAAATTGTTGCATCATGATTGTTACGTAATGATACAGTTTTTTAAATAATGACGAATTTTGTGATTTGTTACATAATGAACCTTAACAACACGCTTGAGTGTGCGTGAACTGTATGGGTAGCCAAGCTAAAAAGTTATAAAAGAAACGGAAATCAGCCATTGTCTATTTAATGAAAAACGTTTTAAAATAATTATGTTATTATGAAAATGAGCAAGACGGATAATAACCTACTTAAAGTTAATTTAATTTAAGCAACAACAAGCCTTTCTTAACCAGGCTTAGCGTTATTTAACTTCGGCCGCCGAAAAAGCAAATTAATAAAAGCTGGAATCATAGCGGCCTTTCACACGGCTAGTTTCTCACAAGTCTTAATAAAGAGAGATCGTGTTTATAAATTCCATGGCATTTGTTGTGAAATTATGTAAGGAAATTCCATCTTCTTCGGGTACGTGGGCAGAGCTTCGCTAGAAGGGGAAATGATTTTATTGGGAGCAAAGTGATTTTACGAATTCTAATATGAGTGAATCTGCCGGACTAATTTTTTCTTCTTGACTCACTTATATTCATCATGACTCATACACTGTCTTTCTATTCGTTTAGCACTGTTGTAGTTTTCGCAAAATATGGTTTCGTTAATTTAGCAAACGTAGTTAATTAGTCACGCAGCATTGTTTTATTGGATGCCATCTGAGTACGAAAATGAATCCCACAATAAGCCTTTTCACAGTCTCGCTATGCGCATGCGCAGTCGCTGTAGGTCAAAGGTTAAGTGTACCACAGCAACGCGTCTTAACTACAGCCGTCACGTGACTTGTGGGTAAAGCAAAGAGTTGTCTGCCGCGTTAGTTCAGTAACGCCAGTTGTTTTACGTGTTTTACTAGTAGGATCTTGCCTGGGAACAATAAAAAATAAACTAGATAAGGTTGTAGCTAGCTGTTAAAACATGTTAAAATTGTTACTATTACAATAGCATGGGCTGCGAGACGTTGTCAAATGCGTACACAAATGCGTTGTCTGGCACACTTAACCGTTGGCCTTTACACGATCATCGTCAATCGCTATAATTGCGAAAAGGTTTATTAGTTTACAAACTGGAACTTGTGTAGTCCTAGAGCTACAAAAACAATTATAATAATACTGTCGTTAAAATGCGTTTTCCGGTTCGGCCTTTTTACATTTCATCAATTTCAATCGATCGGGTTATATGCATATAAGTATCTTGTTCACATCGTATTGCAGTGGAATCTATCGTATTCCAGCATATGGATATCCTACAGACGGTATAATAATAATTACTCCGAAGCTCAGACCCGCGTATAAAGTTGCACTTGGTATTTTTTTAAAATGTTTCGAATTAGGTACGAGAGCGTCTTGTATATGTGCGCATAATAAGATTCCACACTTTAAAGTTTTAATGAGAAAGAGCTGTTATAGCTTAAGAAATCGTATACTTGCAAATCATAACGACATTCTAATTAGTGCTTGTATAAACTCTGGCGCGTTACTTGGTCACAGTTTTTTTAAAAACTGGCGAAAGATATTACGTGATGATTTTAAATTGTAAATGTTCAGGCTAAAGTATTTTTAATGTGTATGCTAGATTTCTAGTTGGTAATTTCAGTCTATTTTACCAACAATTTTCATGTGTGTTGCAAATAGATGTAATATAGTACTACGTGTAAGTAATTAAATAACTATTTTATTTAAAGTGGATTTTGAGATACATAAAACGTTAGTTCACACAGGAACTATTATCACCGAATAAAATTACAACAATTATTACAATTATTACTAAAATAAGCAAAAGCTTACAGAAGCAAGCACAATGACACGTATCTAAGCCTATACTGAATTAAAATCTAATCTTAATACTTAGTATAGAACAAAGTAAGAAGTTATGTGTATAAACCACTAGCAGTTAGCAATGCATTGTGTCGGAAAAAGAGTGTATAACTTACAAACGCACTAATTTTATATTTGTTATCAGTTGCTGCAGTCTGTTATGTTATGCGTTGTTTGGAGAATTACCAAACCGCCTTAATAGCGAAGATCATTTTTTTTCAATTTTTTTCAATTTTTTTCAGAAACGACCGTCCAACAGGTCCAGCCGAGGCCTGCGTCGGTAACACCTCATGTGATGGTAGGTAGGCAGGGACTCGAACAACTATTTCTTTTCTTTGTCAAGAGATGGCACCACGTGTTTTGCTTTGTATAATTGTACATGTCACCTACTTAATTGCTTTTAATTGACGTAAAAAAACTAGTGTGAGTTTACGTTTAGTACCGCCAGGAAGTAATATGGTACCGATTTCTAAAGATTTAAGTCAGTTGATTAGGGTGCGCTCACACGATGACCGGTGTGCCCTTCTCCAAGGAATTTAATAAACTAACAGGAGAAATGTGGTCCGCAGCTGGAGGTAAACGGGTTTCTAAACCGCTGTTAATTAAATGAACGTAATTAAAAGAGAAATTCTAGAAAAATTGGAGTACATAATTTGAAGGTCACAGAATTTTTGGCAAGTAAGTCAACATGGTGCAGTTTGTTGGTGTTTACATATAGCAAACCTACATGCAACGCTCAGCAGTAGCACGTGCTTAATTATGTAGGCTTGTAGTTTGGGTTTTCATTTAACCTTCAATAGGAAATAAATTCTCTTATACAGAACATTCCTACAGGGAGATTAATTACAATTCAACCTCTTTATTAGTGGAATCATTGTTCATGTTGGCATGTAACTTGATTCATGACTGTAACCTGCCGTCATTTTATTAACCATCTTGTCCTCATAACGTTTTAACTGTAAAATAAAGTAATTAATAATCCTATAATCCCAGTGAGCTTTTAGGTAACCTCATTGTGCCAATTAATTATCTAATGAAACGAGATCAACTTTATTATTGCGCCGGTACACTTTAGAAACGAAACCGCATTTAAACTAGCAACAAATTATATTTTCATGAAAGATAAGAAACTTTAAATACAATAAAAAAATGACACATGCATCTTGTCCCTTTGTCTCATTTCAGTCAGTACAAAAATTCAAATTTCACAGTGTGAAAGGGCCATAAGAAGACAACTGACCCGGCACTCCAGAAAGCTTGTAACAAGAATGATATGAACACCTGAGAAAACCAGATAGGTGAAATGCCTAAGTCATTTAACTAAGTCACCTCTCTGTGACTCTTAGAAAGATTCAAACTGGCTTCAAGAGGTAAAACCCCACCATAAAAATCTTTTAAAAAGCGACACTTTTTTCACATTACACTTCTGGTGCAATTTTCACATTAAACTCATTTCATATTATACTTGTGGTAGGACCGGAATATGTCTTATCATCGAGGCAATCTACTAAGATGGAATTTTAAACAGACAATGTTATCTTAGCCACGTTCAGGTATTAATGCATCCTCACTTAACCAGACAGCCGGAGGTGGTTCTACCAATCACCCATTCATTTACGAAACTGAGTCAGTGTTGTGTAACTGCGGTCACTGAGTGCATATTGTCATCACTCAGCTATTCTTTTTTCGTGATCGAGCATCTAACACGCAGTGCAACCTTAATAGTAATAGGCCATTCACTTACTAACCTGGGTCAGCGTTGTATAACAGTGGTCACTGAGTACACATTGTGACCGCTCAGCTATTCCTTTCGAGTGATCGGGGACTTACATGCAGTACAACCTTAATAGGCCATTCATTTGCAAAGCTGGGGTGGAATATACGTAGGAAAAGGCTCGAAGCAAAATGTTTTTTTAATTATAAATTTAATATAAACACAAAGTTATTATGCAGGAAATTCAGTACTCAGCGACAGTGAGCAGTTCAGTACGCTTGCAATAGACAGTGAATTTATATAAAACTGCATTTTTTCCTGTCGTTTGTTAATTTGATATAAAATGTTAAGGGGAAAGGGGGAATTTTAAAGTGTGTCTCGGAAAACTTTCCATACAAAGTTATATTGCTTAGCATTATGCTCACCTGTTTGAAAGACAAAAAAACTGAAAAAGAAAATTCCTAACACTTTAAAGCAAAACAGGATGATTTTTCATATTCTATCCATTTTGAAGTACGGTAAAAAGTATGCATCTTAACACCTACAATAATGCCAAAGTCTTATATAAATATAATTATATAATATAGTTATATGATATTATAATTAAGTAATAGCCGGGGATGACATCACAAATGAACATAATTTTTAACAGCACAAACATTCCATGAGCGTGTTGTATGAGTTTGCGAAAGCGAACATTTTTTAGCTTTTAGCGATAAACGACAGGCTTTTTATAGCATAGGTGAAGAGACTAAGGGAGAGGGAACGGCGTATATATAGCGACAGAAGTCTGGTTAGTAAATGGATAGGTGAGCGCCGGAAAACTAATACAGTTGGTGGTTCTAGCTCTGGTTTTGACTACTTGACGGCTAATTCTCTTGGTTAAGTAGGATGTCTCAGACACTGTTTTCGTTTTACTTGCTAACTTTTGAGCATCACCATGGGAATGACATAAGTTCTGGTCCTGCCACAACCACTTAACACAATAAGCAGACCTTGCTGCTTGATGTTGTACAGTGGTTTACAGTGTTTTAAACTGTAATAAAAGGCGTGTTGTTGATTCTTCCTTTTTGGAAAACTTTGTGATTCTAATTGGTGGAATGTGGTCAATTTGTTTTTGCAAAGAAGAAGCAATTGTTTCAGGTGGTTTTGTTAGCACTGAATTGTCCATTTTATCAACATTCTAACAAAGGATTGAGGTCTAGGTGCTCCTTTATAAACCAATTGTTATCTTCATTCTGTGCGTATTTGCATTTTCGCTAATGGCCAGGCCTAATTAGTTAATGAACAAAAACGTACAGAACCTTGACAGTGAGCAAAAATGTGCACTCTAAGCGTTCAAACAATTTCCAGTAAACTGGAGCATGTAAATAGGCATCTGTTTTTTCTTACAGGTTTTAGACAAACGCCAAGTTCCGCCGAGTTATCTTCCGGTAGCTATACTTGTTTGCATTATCTGTCCGTGTCCAGGATTGATAACTCTTTACTACTCCTGTAAGGTGAGATACTTATGTTGACATAAATCACTATTTTTCATTAAATTTTGGCTGCTTGGATGTCTGGTGTATAAGCTTTATAATTAGGTAGCTTGCAATAACTTTACGATAAGCAGTTCTTTAATCAGCTGTTATGACAAGAAAACAGTTGCAGTAAACACGAGTCGCAAAAAGTAACAGCAACAGCAGCAGCAGTAGCCACAACAATGACGACGACGACGGCGACAACGAGCATGACGACGACGACGACGACAACAACAACAACAACAACAGCAGCAACAGCAACGTACAATATCAAAGTGTTCACGTGTCAATAACTGTACGTCCGTATGATTCAATATAGGAGAAAATCTGTGTTACTATGTTAAACTCGACAGTAAAGCATAGCTAAACGTGCTTTTTCTGAACAAGTTAGAATCAGAGAGAATTAAACGTTATTAAATTGTTTGCTTAACACGGGTTGTTGCATCAACTAATTATGATTTCGTTAACAAATTATATATAGATCATGAAAAATGCTCGTCTGAGAATAATTAGGCTTGTATATAACTTATAAAAAACTAGCACAACGCAAACAACATAAGTCATATTTATAATTCTGAAAAATGACGTAGCAGGTGATAAAAGTTTTTAATCATGTTGACAGACATCACTGCTTCTGCAGTTCTTTTCGTTTTAACAGCTAAATAAACAAGTTGACAGGTTGCAAAGGAACTTATAAACACTTGCTCACTCTCTTTAAAAATACGTGTTGCACCAACGTTTTTTTACTAAAGCGCAAAAATGTTTTATTCTGCTTGTCTCGGTAGATGAAATTAGCGTGTGAAGTTGAAAAAAATGACGTAAAATGTTTTTAATCCTGTTACACGAACTTAAGAAAGTTTCACCAATTGTAGCAAACGCAAGGAAACTTTTGACAAGCTCGTGGTGTAACACACATAGGAAGTTTACCACGGGTATAAACTGTTTGTGTTCTGGTTTTGTTTTGCTAAGATCTGTTCCTGTTATTTGTAAAGAGATCCTTATCCAGGGCCTATATTTGCTCACAAATTATCTGAGTTCATGTATAAAATCGGTTGTTGTAACTGCCGTCAGTAGTTCACAAACGTTTAGACCGTTTAAATGAATAAAACGTTGAATGCCCATTTGTAGCATCAATATAGATTATTTAATTGTTTCAGGAGCTTTCATCCTAACGGGTCTCACCAGGTGAAAAAATGTTAAAACTGAAACCAAAAATTAATCTGGAGAAAGGAATGGCAGCTATTAAATTAACTTTGCTCATTGTGTATTTGTTTTCTTCTTCTTCTTCTTCTTCTTCTTATTATTATTATTATTATTATTATTATTATTATTATTATTATTATTATTATTATTATTATTATTATTATTATTATTATTATTATTATTATTATTATTATTATTATTATTATTATTATTATTATTATTATTATTATCATCATTAATGACAAGGAAAGAGTTGCAGTAATCACGATTAGCAAACAGCAACAGTAACAGCAGCAGCAGCAACATCTGCAGTCATTATTGGTATTATTACTTATTTTTCTTCCTTCTGCTTCCTTCGGTGTTCCTTTGTTGGTCGCTGAGTCCATTTAGCATTTTAACTCAAAATCATTACTCAAACTTTGTTTTACATTTTTAAGTTTGTTAATTTTGCACTTTTAATTGACTTTTACTTGATTTTAATGTTCAAGTGTAATTTCCTAATGACCTACAATTTACTTAGTGTAGCCCACCACAAACAATTAATTCAGGTGTAAGTAATATGAAAATAAATTTTAATAAATAATTTTAATAAATAAATAAATATCGACACGATAATTAACGATACGTAATGTATCCACTGGAAATTATCGTTTTCCTACCTTGGCATTTACTTACCTATATCAGCAAAATTTAAGTAAATTCTTAGTGCCATTAAAGAATATACTACTACTACTACTATTACTACTACTACTACTACTACTACTATTACTACTACTACTACTACTACTACTACTACTACTACTACTACTACTACTACTACTACTACTACTACTACTACTACTACTACTGCTGCTGCTGCTGCTGCTACTACTGCTACTACTACTACTACTACTACTACTACTACTACTACTACTACTACTACTACTACTACTACTACTGTTAAGGGACAAGGATGTGTCTAATGTGTATAATCAAAAATTAGCTCAGCTGAAGTTCTGAAAACCGTCCTGTTGTCACTTTGTTACTCCACAATTGCTTTAGAAAAGCGGTCTGGTACATCAGGTAAAGGCGAATTGTCCTGCTTAAAGAATTTTTTAGCTGCTTAACTTAACACCATGACCACGACGCCCCCTGCAGGAGTGTTTGAACTAACAGAGTACAAGACCGGCGTACTTTGCATTATACAAAATTATGAATGAGCTCCAGAAACTTGTTCTATCTGTAATTTATTGTTTTACCACCTGCCAAATTCAGTAGTTTGCTGGTTCCGTATTTTATGGTAATAACAAAGGATGTACGGTAATTAATTTTTATTTCAAATTCAATTACAATAGTAATACAATAATAATTATTAATTCTGCGGCGTAACAAAATTATGATGATTTGCTTAACCTGTGTTTTTGACAAAAGAATATGCTTAGCTTGGCTGTGTCTATTATTGTGCGATTAAAGTGCATTGTATTCCCTTTAACCTCAAGGTCAAGCTCTCTCTCTCTCTCTCTCTCTCTCTCTCTCTCTCTCTCTCTCTCTCTCTCTCTCTCTCTCTCTCTCTCTCTCTTTCGATTTAATATAAAGTGGCGATCACTATCACTGTAGAACATAACTAGAAGGACGGCGTGGACTTTGTGACGAATGTAAGCAATGCTTGGTCTGGTTACTAAATAGATGGTAGAGCACTAGTAAAATCGTTTTTGGCGGTTCATGCACTGGAAATATTGGAAGCCGTTATTTCAACCGTTCCATTTTTCGTGACGCAAGAAAAAAATTCGAAAGCCAAATGAATGACTATGACATATGCACGGCTTATGTTGAACGACAAAAAGAGGCAGACGAGCGTTGTGTAAAACCAAAATATTTTAGCAATTTTTGTTGGACAACAAAAATTAAAAGACATTATCGGCAGTATGTCAGGAGTTAAACGTAGGCAGGAAATTGTCCATCTAAAATGTGACTTCATTAATCAAAGTGGACGCAATTAGATAATATGACCAATTTAAAGTAAATCAGAGATGGCAAAGCGAAGGTATGCTCAATGAATTTACTGATTTCAATAATTGGCATTTTGAACAAATATCATTTTTACAATGTTTACTTTTTGCAGGTTATAAATCAAAACAAGACAGGAAATTACGTAGAAGCGGAACTGACGTCAATAACAACCAAGAAACTAATCATAATCACCTTCATCCTAATATTTATATTTATCATATTATATATTGTGCTAGGAATACTTATTTGATAACACTATTTAATCGTTAACAAAATATATTTTTTGACAATCTTTGCATTCGAAATATGGTTAAATGCCCTTATTAATTTGTTATTAATTAGTGGCGTTAATTAAATTATTTGTATTATTGCGGTCTCCGCTACATTAATGTTTCGAGATGTAGATCTAAGCGCAAGTATAAAATCAATACCGCAATGCCACAGACGGGCACATCAGAAATCAGTGTTAGTTCCTGTTGACTTTAACCATCAGTTTCTGTTGTCTCTAATCATCAGTTTCTGTTGTCTCTAACCATCACTCTGTTGTCTCTAATCATCAGTTTCTGTTGTCTCTAACCATCAGTGTCTGTTATCTCTAACCATCAGTTACTGTTGTCTCTAACCATCGGCTTCTGTTGTCTCTAATTGTCAGTTTTTGTTGTCTCTAGTCATCAGTTTCTGTCGTCTCTGGCCATCAGTTTCTATGATCTCTAACTATCAGTTTCTGTCGTCTCTAATCGTCAATTTCAGTCGTCTCTAGGCATCAGCTTCTGACGTCTCTAACCATCAGTTTCTATGATCTCTAACCATCAGTTTCTGTTGTCTCTAGTTATCAATTTCAGTCGTCTCTAGGCATCAGCTTCTGTCGTCTCTAACCATCAGTTTCTGTTGTCTCTAATCGTCAGCTTCTGTCGTCTCTAATCATCAGTTTCTGTCGTCTCTAATCGTCAGTTTCTGTTGTCTCTAGGCATCAGTTTCTGTTGTCTCTAGTCATCAGTTTTTGTTGTCTCTAACCATCACTTTCTATTATCTCTAACCATCAGTTGCTGTTGTCTCTAATCGTCAGTTTCTGTTGTCTCTAGGCATCAGCTTCTGTCGTCTCTATCCTTCGTTTCTGCTGCCTATAACTATCAGTTTCTGATGTGTCTGTCAGACAGCAACATTGATTTTCTGCCCTTTTTTCTTTCTTCTTGCTTTATAATGTGGTGTTTTTCAATCATTCTCTCTATTCTTGTCATTAAGATTAATCTGTGTCATTGTTATTATAATTCTATTGACGACTTAAGTGCCTACATAGGTTATGATTAAAATTCTTATTTACATTTAATTATTATTAGAACTTCGCTTGCCATTTTTATACCCTAATAATATTAAAATCATGAAACTAGTAAAAATAATGGTTGAAAATATTGAAATTCTTGTCTTTGAGGGACCAACAGATAGTAATATTAATGAGCACAACAGTAAATGATTATGATACAACTTGACTTTAACCATGCGCTTATGCAAAACTGAAAGTTGTTCTTGTCATAATTTTCTCTAGCGTAACCTGTTTATAAACAGTTCTATTCAGTTCTTTTTTTGCAGATATTGTGTCAAGAGTTTTTATTCGTTTTTGTATTTGTTAATATTAACATTGTCATTCATCCTTTGTTGTTTGCTTAAGTGCTGTGGTCTGATTCACTTTGGTTGTTAAATAATTGTGCTAGTTTTTATACACCCATATTGTTGGCTGTGAGATAATCCTAAGATTTAATAACCGATGCTAGTGGTTATAAACTAGGTCTGTTATGGAACCTCACACGTACCATATAATTTCGTTGTATATTCAATAATGAACAATTGTATGGATTTTCGTGTTAATCAATACATTGCCAAGATTAACGTTTGGATTTATTGTAAAGAGCTACTCAAATAAATTACACTGTTGAAAAGAATGTACCTTGTGAAATTTTACTAAAAACTACAGCATTCTGTTTTGCAATGCTAATGAATTGCTCTGCAAGTTTTGTCTACAGTATTGGCTGAGTGTTAACTTTAATTGTTGCAATGTTGATTACCCGATTAACTTAGAGCTGATCATTATTGTTAACTATTTATTTATTTTTTATTTCTAGTATGAGTTAATGTGTAATAAACTATTATTAATTAATATTTGTTTCGGAAACGCAACAAATTTTGGTTTATATAACAATGTCATAATAAGTTGTAAGAATGTTCCTTGTCAAGTAACACTTTCTCTACTGACCTTAATAATATTACCTTTACATAGACCTAAGGGAGGTAGAGCATTAAAATAATTTAAAATTACCGTCGAAGCTTGGTTGTCTTTCGAAGGATAAACCAATCAGTGGGCAGGGGCGTATTAAGACATTACGACCACCTAGCTTGATATGTCAGTTCAATTACCTGTGGTGTATTAGTAGCACTTTTACATAATACATGTAATTACACATATTGACATAGGCTTTATATCTAGGAAGGTTGTGTAACTGCTTGTGATGTACTACCTTTTTTATAATAACCGTACTTCTTTGCTCCATGGCATTCATAAAAAGCGGACCCAGTAACTGCTTGTGGTGTGTTATAAGTTACGCGCTTTATATGTATATGAAAATTGGCACTTTAGGCTACAGTTTAGTTAGCCGTTTTGTAAATACGCCCCTGTCAATGGAACAACTCTGTCCAAAAAAACAGTAAGCAAAAATTGTTCTACTATTTGTGTGACAAAAAAATTTAAAATCGAAAGCAAGAATTCTGAGACCTGCTACACACATTGCAATAAATAAATTTGAATAAAATGTGGTTCTAGCTTTTTTGCTTTTGGTGGAAGTAGCTTCTTCGTTTGGACGTAGAACGTCATAGCTGCCTGAAATCTTTTTTGCTCTTGGCGGCAATAATTTCCTCAACTGTACGTACAACCAGTGCGATTAGTGCAACGCTGCCAATGGCTGCCATTTTGCATCAAGACAGAAGCTTTTATATTAATGATCGAAATCATTTCAGCAAATAATCACTACGAAAAGCCGCCAATTACTGGAATGTTACTGTAATCCATTCTAAAAGCGCAGAGCGTTCATAATCTGACACTGAGTCTGTGAGCTTCAGTACTTAAATGTGCATGCTCTATTGTCAAAACATGACGGCGGGTCCTACTCCTGTCAGATGAACGGTTGCAGTTTGGTCGCAGACTAATTGACTAAATTTTTGAAATTTTGTATGCCAATGCGTGGGCGTGTTTTTTGCGAAAATTTAAACCGTAATTGTAAGTGTGGGATCACGAGGCTTTTAGCAAAGTACATTGACATGATATTTATTACATAAATTCCCCCGATAAGACCAGTGGTCAGACGCGATAATTGATTAAAATGAAAAGGCGAAAATGTGAACGCCAGTAAAGAGACATTAATTTATTATAACTAATTCGCTAGCATTTGCTGATGTTTTTCTTAAAGCATTTGGGATAGCAGTTTTCAGGGAAACAGTTTTCAGGCTTACACGTGTAAAAATTCCACAGATAAGACGCCCAACAGAAGAAACGGGATTGATCATGCCGTGGTTAATGCGCCAAACATCACCAGTTTCAGCACCAGACTAGCAAACTGCAACTTTTTAAGCTGCTGCCATTTTAATAGTTTTACATAAGCTGTACTGCAGTTTCGGTCTGATTAAGTTTTTTAAGTTTTTTCGTTTAATGGTGAAATTTTTAGACCACATGTATTTGATTAATTTTATATCTGTGATTGTAAATGTATTAAAAATTATTGTACATTATATTTTATAGCCAGCATAAGTGCTACATGCCTGTTGCCATCTGGTTTTATGAAAACGGTTTTTTATAAATGTTCTTAAATAAAAATTAAAATTAAAATTAATTAGCAGCAAGTACTGTGTGAATAGTAAGCAAAGAAAAACAACTGGGAAACTAACAAGACGAATATGAACAAATTGTCGACGTTTAGGAGCCAATGAGAAGAGATCTTGAGAGCAACTTTTACAGAAATACCGATAAAATGGTTAGTGTTAGGCCTATGTGTTATGCTTCATGTGGGCATATATTTTTTAATTAATCAGTTGGTTTTATCTACTAACTCTCATTCTTTACCATTTACTGTGTGCAACTAACTGTATGGGCACTTTTATGTCTGAAATAAAACTGAAGCTGAAATAGAAATTAGTAGAGGGACTGCGGGGTTTTGTAGGATTTGCTTCAGATCAGACCAGACCAGAATAATGGTGCGATTTCGCCATAATGTTTAAAAGCTTGCAAGTTTGCAAGACAGTTTCTCAGTTTGCAGACGTAAAAGTCTACAGAAAGATGCCGGTTGTCAAAAATTTCATGTTCACTTTCCTAATCTTTAATCATATTTATTTAACCAATTAACTAGTATAGCAAGATAACAAACATATACACAGAAGAATGCTTCACCACACGGCATAGGACTTGTAGAGACCAGCTGAAGTAAATATTTTCGTAATATGTGTCGAAATTGAGAGTGTAAGCACTCAGAGTGCATGTAATCAACGCGCATAACAGCCTCCTACTTAAACCCTCCTCACAACAGTTATGTGACATAACAGACCGCGCAAGGCTTGTGTACCACGCACAAGCGATTGCGGCAGGCGTGTGTGCTCTCTGTCCATGGATGGTTGCTCCTTTTATTCGGGATGCCACTCTTCCTTCAATACAAGATTAGCGAGTCCATCCGCGTCCCCTTACCCCAATTTCCATTTTGTTTCGACGATGTTCCAAAAGTGCGGCGAGGGCGCGTGAAAAATTATTGCAGATTGTAATCGCATGCGTGTGTGTGTGCGTTTCCAGAAAGCGTGGCAATCTTTGAAGCGAGCCGAGTACTTCATGCATTAATATTTATTTCCGAAACTTCTTCACTGACATAGTTCACAGCGTTCTTATAACAATCGCAGTTTTGTCAGAAAAGCGCGCCGATGGTGGAAAGATGACTCGGATAACTGTGAGGTTGATGCTGATTCTTATCCGATGAACTTGAGCGCAGAGATAAAGGCGATGTTGATGTGACAGATGAATTCATCCCAGCCAAAGCTTTGCTCCAGAAGAGGCGATAGAGTGCTGCTGCTTGCAAGTGCGGAGCTAAACGTGTTCCAGTCAATTTACACTCTTCCAGAAGTGACAAACTGATGAATGAAATTTTTGCTGAATCTCACAAAACGACCGGTGCATGCTTCGTTGAAATTACTATTAAAAATAAGTGTGTGAAGCTACTGTGATAGAGTTTCAATAGCGAACTTGTGTGGAAAAGCGAAAAGTGAAGTTAGCAATCATCTGTAGCTGCTTACTTCAGGTCTGTTTTCAATACTTGATAGAATCAATCAATCTATTGAGTTTTAAAAAAACGTCTAGAATTTATAGACAAATATAATGAAGATACTACTTGTGATATCAGTGATAATAACAATAATAATTGTATCGTTAAGTGTTGTAGTGGCCTCATCACAAGCTGAGTCTGCTGTTAATGCTCAACAAGAACATGGGTATGCTCAAAATTCTGCTCAACCTGGTTATAGTCAGCAGCAGCAAGAAAACTTTCAAAGTCAAGGATATAAGCAGGAAAACACCGTTGTCCGAGGTTACGCTCAGCAACTTGAAGAACTTCCTCAGCAGGACTACACTCAGGTGCAAGAAACCGCACTAAACGTATATGCAGCTCAGCAGCAAGAACCTCTTCGTGAAGGTTATAGCCAACAGCAACCTCAGCAAGGGTATCAACAGCAACAATCTGTTCAGCAAACTTATCAACAACAGCAGTCTATTCAGCAAGGGCATCAAGAACAGCAACCTAAGAAAGAGTATCAACAACAGCAAACTGTTCAGCAAAGTTATGAAGAACTGCAACCTCCGCAGCAAGGGTACCAACAACAGCAAACTGTTCAGCAAGGGCATCAAGAACAGAAACCAGTTCAGCAAGGGTATCAACAACAGCAAAATGTTCAGCAAGGGTATCAACAACAGCAACCAGCTCAGCAAGGGTATCAACAACAGCAAACTGTTCAGCAAGGGTATCAAGAACAGCAACCAGTTCAGCAAGGGTATCAACAACAGCAAACTGTTCAGCAAGGGTATCAAGAACAGCAACCAGTTCAGCAAGGGTATCAACAACAGCAAACTGTTCAGCAAGGGTATCAAGAACAGCAACCTCCGCAGCAAGGGTACCAACAACAGCAAACTGTTCAGCAAGGGTATCAAGAACAGCAACCAGTTCAGCAAGGGTATCAACAACAGCAAACTGTTCAGCAAGGGTATCAAGAACAGCAACCAGTTCAGCAAGGGTATCAACAACAGCAAACTGTTCAACAAGGGTTTCAAGAACAGCAACCTTTGCAGCAAGAGTATCAACAGCAACAACCTGTTCAGCAAGGGTATCAAGAACAACAGCAACTTCAAGAAGGCTATAACCAACAACACCAGCAGCAGCACTTGGGTTACCTAGATGACCCACCTCAACATCAATCTTTAGATGGTATGTCAGCAAATCAGCAGTTCTCACAACAAAGTGCAAGCTATAGTGCTCAGCCAGTACAGCAGCCTGCATCTACTGGATATTCCAATTCCAATATCGCCACCAAACATTCCGGCATTAGTCAATACGAACAGGAAGCAATTAGAATTTTGTCAGAAGACGCCTCGGCAAAAATGCTCCAGAATCAGCCTACTGGATACGGTGGCCAGCAGGAGTCTGTTGTTCAGGACTATGCTGCACGACAGCCCAATGTGCCCCAACAGCCGCTGACTGTTCCCGGGCAGCAACAACAACAAGGATATGGGAGCAGTCAGCAGTCGGCCACCAACACCCCAGAGTACTTCACAACCACTAAGCACGGTCCTGTCCAAAGTGGAGAGGTGACAGGACAAGGTCGCAGAAGCAGTAAGTTGTCGTATGACAGGAGAGGAAAGGTGCAAGCATCTGTGTTCAAGAACGACATTGCGGACGCCTCTGAGGTTGCAACGAAGACAAAGTCTTATGAATATGGATTCAGGTAAGACAAATTAGCACAATGCATAATGAACAAAAATAAAATCATTATTTTTTTCATTAAAGCATCATCTCAAAGAAATTCTCAGACAAAATTAAACCAATGGTCTCATTGGCTTAAAATTAATACTTATAATTTATTTAAGAATCAAATTTTATAGATATATTTAGGATTTTCTTTATAAATTTAATATACTAGTACCGCATGTATCGTACATGCTGTCTCACATTACCAATTTATACTAATTGTGGTTTGATAGACTCTGTAGATTCGGTTTTCAGCCTTCGTGAAATCAAGTTTTTTATTAACGCTATCTATATATAGCAACAACGGTAACAAAAACAAGAATTATATAACTGACTAAGAAAGTAAGTAACTAGCTAACTAACTAACTAACTGATTACCTAATTAATTGACTGACTGAGTGACTAACTAACTAACTAACTAACTAACTAACTAACTAACTAACTAACTAACTAACTAACTAACTAACTAACTAACTAACTAACTAACTAACTAACTAACTAACTAACTAACTAACTAACTAACTAAACTGACTAACCAACTAACTAACAGACAGACAGACTAATTAACTATTTAACCAAATAAATAAATAAATATTAGTATAACAAACTTCTAATCTCATAGTACGTAAACCTCATAGTACGAGAATGCTAAAATGCATCGATTTAGTAATTATTGGTCAATCGAAATCATAAAATTTCCCACGTTTATTAATTTCACTTATGGCAACAGCTTTAACTATAATACATCACGTACGCCTTTGACTTATGTATTTGCAAATAGAGAGGTGCTGCTCTGTGTTATTTTCATGACTAAATAAACTGGAGCATACTATGTTATTCCACTCATAGTAGCTTTGTGCTTAAAGTTCAACAAAAGTCAAGCTAAGTCAGGAAATACCTTTTATAAACAGAGAACCACGCAGCGTTCACACACCTGCATCTTTTCATCATTTTAATAAAAAAAATTGTTAGGTTATTATTAGTTAGGACCAGCATTTTCCATCCTATTTCATCCTATAAAAGACAGTAAAAAGAAATATTTGAAAGACGAGGTTGCTTACATAACTGTCTTTGATAATAATGATGGTAACGGTAATGATGAGGTGATGATGATGATGATGATGATGATGGCGACGACGACGACGACGATGAGGGTAATAATAATGATGACAATTGATAATGAAACAGTATAAAATACATGCTGAGATAATCTTCTTCAATCGGTCACTAATTCTTTCCCGCTTCAATGTCTTTGTCAAAATTTTCATGACCCCATTTCTCAAACTCTTTGTACCAGAATCGTTATGAAGTTTATAAACTATTTAATACTTTCTTGATCTAATTCTGTTCTTATGCTCAATGTCAGGTATTCAAGAATTTAAATGTCCCAATATTACGATATTAAGTTGAGAAATTTTGTTTAATTTGGGTGTCAGAAAGAACTACTCAATGAGAGTGGACTACTGAAGTATATGAAATTACCAACTCAAGTTTATAATTATTATTATTACAAAAGTGCTGATCTACAGTAATTTAATAGTTTTCTCATTGTCCTCCAATAGGAACTGATATAATTGCCATCTAATATCATCAGCCGCTCAAAATCCCTTTCTCTCTTTATCACATCAATATCTAGAAGCAGTTGAATGACACTGAAATTTGATACTATTTTTGCTCTGTTTACCGGGCAGTGGGACTGATTGCTACATTTAACCTCTGAGTCACTTAAACTTTTTTCTAGACCAAAGATAAGGTCTAACCCTGTCTGGAACTAGGTTTTAATTCTCAAGCTTATCAAGATTACAATGGAGTCGGCATAAAAGATCTGGAGAAATTGATGAAGATAGGGATCTGTACTCTGTTTCTTTTTGTACAGAAAAAAAGTAGTTCAAAAAAGTAGTACAAAAAGGCGCGGGATAATCTAGCTACGAGAAGAGCAGTAGAATTCGTAACGCGTGAACGAAGAAATGGATGTAGACGACCAGTATTCTCATGTCGGATTAACTTGCTGAAAATTGTTAAAAATCAGAGGTACGCCCCACCTAGTTTGTGATGTTTTTCTAGCAGACGCCGTTTCTTTTGAAGATGGCATGTAATTAATGGAGGGGCACTTAAAAATCATCCTGGTGGTAAAACTAACAGTTCAAATTGAACGTCTTTCTTCTTTTCTGCTGAGTCAATTGTGACATGTAGTTTTCTCGCTATATCGATGCTTTATATTACTAGTTTTGCTTATGATTATTGTCTTAATTTAAGCATGCTACACCCAACTTCAGCACCCCTTCTTCTTGTTGTAGATGCGGGCACCACTCAAGACTGGACTTGTGCGTAGGGGCGCTTAGCAACAATGGTCCAATTTTACATGATTATTGACGGGATGACAAGTGTAACAATCTCTGTTTTAAGCCTCCTATTGTGCGATAATGACTATTTTGTGCTCTATGGGTTTGCCTAGATAAATGAGTTGAGATGGCGGATAGCTTCCGCGTGCTTAATTTGAAAACAGATTTGCCGATAACATTTCTTCCTAATTAAGGTTGCCACGATTAAGAACGCAGTTCGGAAATAATCATCAATAATACTTCAAGGTCTGGGTTGCCTGTGCTATCGTAGAGTTTAATCTGCATTTCCTATGTCTTAACGCGCAGTGGTTAAAATTAAAATTTGACCTGTCGGTTGTGGAAGCTCTTTTTTCGACATTTACTAAATTACTACATTGTTGATAACCTACCAGAGCACAACGATGCAAAAAGTCCTCAATACCCTGCGAAGACTCCAGCTGAGGCCTTGTGTTGTTTAAGTTTTTCTGTGTTGTAAAACAGCAAGTTTTTGACCGGGACATTGACTTAGAAAATTTGGGATATTATTGCTTTTCGTTGTGGAGACGTATTGTCCAGTAATTCAGGCTTGCCAAATAATTAGCGTCAATTTGCAGAGTCTGTTGCATTCTGCTGAATAAAAGATGTAGAGCAAGGCTTCAATTACCAAGGAAACTAGACCTACTTTTCATTCACGTTTGCGAACGAAACGCTTACGTTTTGGTTACAGATTACTTTAGCACCGTTTTTAATTTAAGCTTATTCAACCAGCATTTCGGAAAAACTATTCTGGATGATCAGTATTAGCTCTTTATTGTTGAGTATTTTCTCGTCTCCTGCATATAGAAATGCGTTTTATAAGTTACTAAACAGTAAAATTTATCTTTTTTTCCAGAGAGGGACATAACTATAAACAACCAAGGACGCTGTACAGTTATGATATTTCACGTCCAATTATTTATTATGGCGATGACGAAGACGGGTACTCCACGAATGGTCTGGTTATGGATTCAAACGCTGGTGCAGCCGGGATAGTACAGGCTATAGACCAGATGATGAACAGACCTCCGAGAAGTTCAGGAGGATTTCCATCTATTTTCTCTAGTCAACGTCGTCCTTCATATGGTGTCAGGTTTCAACAGCAACAAGATACTCAGCAGCAAGGTTATGGACCAAGTACCCAGCAACAAGGTTATGGACCAAGTACCCAGCAACAAGGTTATGGACCAAGTACCCAGCAACAAGGTTATGGACCAAGTACCCAGCAACAAGGTTATGGACCAAGTACCCAGCAACAAGGTTATGGACCAAGTACCCAGCAACAAGGTTATGGACCAAGTACTCGGCAACAAGGTTATGGATCAAGTTCTCAGCAACAAGGTTATGGACCAAGTACTCAGCAGCAAGGATATGGACCAAGTACTCAGCAACAAGGTTATGGACCAAGTACTCAGCAACAAGATTTTGGAACGCAGATGCAACAACAAAGCTATGAATCAAATTCTCAGCAACAAGGTTATGGGTCAGATACTCTGCAACAAAATTATGGGACAGGTACTCAGCAACAAGGTTACGGGGCAGGTAATCAGCAACAAGGTTATGCATCAAATACCCATCAGCAAGGTTATGGATCAGGTAATCAGCAACAAGGTTATGGGTTAACTACTCATAAGCAAGGTTATGGACTAAATACTGATCAACAAGATTACGGGTCAAGTACTCAACAACAAGGTTACGGGTCAAAACCTCAGCAGCAAGATTATGGATCAAATATTCAGCAACAAGGTTATGGTTCAAATACTCAGCAAGAAGGTTATGGGTCAGGTACTCAGCAACAAGGTTATGGATCAAATACTCAGCTGCAAGATTATGGATCAAATACTCAGCAACAAGATTATGGATCAAATACTCAGCAACAAGATTATGGATCAAATATTCAGCAACAAGGTTATGGTTCAAATACTCAGCAAGAAGGTTATGGATCAAATACTCAGCAACAAGGTTATGGATCAAATACTCAGCTGCAAGATTATGGATCAAATACTCAGCAACAAGGTTATGGACCAAATACTCAGCAACAAGGTTATGGATTAAATACTCAGCAACAAGGTTATGGAACACAGATGCAGCAGCAAGGTCATGGAGTAAATATTCAGCAACAAGGTTATGAAGAAAATACTCAGCAACAAGATTACAGTTCAAGTACTCAGCAACATGGCTATGGACCAAATGTTCCACAACCAGGATACGTGTTAAAAGCACAGCTACAAGGACACACTTCAAGTAAGATACAGCTTTCAGGTTATGGATCAAGCACTCAGCAACAAGATTATGGATCAAATACAAAGCAACAAAAACATTCTCCACAGCCTATTTCCAACAAACAAGGAACCATAGCTATCAGTGAGAGCGTCGGTAGCAGCTATGGCGCCAATGCTGTGCAACATCAAATATCGCCAGTGAAGAGGTCTTCAAAGAGTTTCATTAGCTTTGGGTTCACCAACCCTTCAATTTCGCAAACGACCTTCAGTAGTAATGGTGGATATGGAACCTCTCAGACTCAGACTTCTCGTGTGCCAGTGTCACAAGATCAGCGAAAAAGTGGATATGGAGTTGCCCAAGTGGACCAGCATGCACAGATCCAGCAACCAACTGGATACGGGCCCGTGTCAGTACAACAAGGACCCGCACATGGAACTACACAGACTGAAGTTAGTGGTCATGGAATGGCACAAAATACATATGGGTCAACTGGGACACAACAGTTAAATGATCAGGAAATATCAAAGTCGTTTATGAAACAACTGAGACATTATGGACCTGTGCCAGTCATGTTACAAGTAAGAAGCTTGGGGCACCAGCAGTCTTCAAGAGGCTATGGATCCGGTGCATCAGAGCAGCAGAATCAGTATGGTTCTGCACAACAGCAGACAAGCAGACCTTTTGCAATGGAAGTTGGATACTCTGTCCCTGTGAAGACGTTGACAAACAGAATCCAGACCCAGGCAGGATATGGTTCAGCTCCAGTGCAGAATCAAGCAGTTTATCAATCTACAGGACTTCATCGGAACACTATGTCTCAATACAATACAGGGCAGCAACAAATCGGGTATGGATTACAATCCACTCAACAACAAGGCGTACATGGATTACCATCCACACAGCAAGAAAGTGGGTATGGATTGCCATCCACACAGCAAGAAGGCGGATATGTATTACCATCTACGCAGCAATTAAGTGGGTATGGATTACCATCCACACAGCAAGAAGGTGGGTATGGATTGCCATCCACACAGCAAGAAAGCGGATATGGATTACCATCTACGCAGCAATTAAGTGGGTATGGATTGCCATCCACACAGCAACGAAATGGGTATGGTCTATCATCCACACAGCAACAAAGTGGGCATGGCGTATCATCCACACAACTGCACAGTGGTTATGGATTGCCATCCACACAGCAACAAAGTGGGTATGGATTGCCATCCACACAGCAACAAAGTAGGTATGGATCAGCACGTAGACAGCAACAAAGTGGATATGGATCAACACCTGCAGAACAGCAAAGTGTACAAGCAAGTACAAGACGTGGTTCAACACAGTTACAGCAGTTTGGAGGAACTGGGAAGAATATAGGTGTAGGTACCGGTATTGCTGCCCACCAAGGACCAAGAACAAGGTTTGGAACGGGTGGTGGATTTGCGATTTCACTTAAAGAAGAAATGTTTAAACAAAACAGAGACAATAATAGAAACACAAGGCATAATATTAGAGGTAACACAAGGACAAACTATCTAGATAGGAGGAGAAGTTTTAATAGCGGACGTTCATTATAGTTTTTAATAGAAGTTGTGCTTAAGTAGATGTATCATAGATGTAATTAAGTTATTTTAATGTTTCTAAGACCATGATAAATAATTTGAGATTGAAAGTGATGTTTAAGCACCCGAACGAGAAATCAAAATGATGATGTACAGTATTTACAGTATTTGTTTTTTTTGGAAAATTTCAGACGGGTATAGCCGTATAATATTTTAACGAACTTGAATTTGTAGTATGCAGGATGTACTGATACAGTTCAGGTTTAAAAGGCCAGATTGTTAAAAGTGCGTTATAGCAAGACCTGAATGAGAGCTACCTGTTTCTTCTGTTTAAAATATATTAACCGGGTGAATTCAAACTCTGAATTGTAGTAACTCAGTTGCTTTTTACTGTTAATAATAATAAATAATATTCTTCCTTCTTGGAAGTTTTCCTTAATTATTGTCCTTTGTCGTTGCATGATAATATAAATTTTGTATTATATTAAAATGGCAAAGAGTAAAATTTTTGATAAATAATAAATTTAAAAGGAATATTACGTAGAAAAGCGTACATTTTTCTTTGAATTCAAATTGACATTGGGTGTTCTGGAGCGGGGTAGAGGCGATCCGGAAAGAAATGTTGCTTGTGTACATTGTGTTAATAATGTTATGGTAATTTTGGAGAAATGTCCAAAACAAACTGAGTGCATAACGAGTTATAAAATGGATTATATAAACTACTCAGTTAATTTTATCCAGAATTATTCTGAATTTTGTGATGAAATACTAAAAAGTGACGCTCTAGACTGTATGGGTATCTTTAAGCATCGCCGCCAACCTATTGAGTTTATGGAGGGTTTAAAAATTATTGCCAATTCAAGCATTCAAGCGCATGGCAAAAACAAAGTTTGGAAAATACGCAAATGAAAGTAAAAGGCGTCGTCAACAGGCTTTTTGCTGCACATTCTGTAGCATTTATTAGGTAGAGCAGTATAATTATGATCAGATTATGCACGTACACTGAGGAAAGTTAAAATAAATTTTAAATTATAAAATAAAATCAACACTATTGGTGAAATGACTGTCTCACTATTTTCAAGTGTTGTTCGTTTTTAAAACGGATGGGACATAACTTAGGTAAATGTTCCTAATGTCCATCATACGAGACTAATTAAGATTACAATTTAATACCTTGAAATACGTAAACAGCAGCATTATTAAAAACTAATAAACGAAACGACAATAACAGCCTTTACATTATCTCAGTTATGCCGTCCTGCTTCTACTCACTGATGTGATTAAACAACGATGCACCATCGTGCTGCCATCTATTAGTGACGATGTATACTTTATATAGGGCTTTCAAAGTACCCATTTCGTGGCTTACGAATAGAATGAAAGGATCTCTCACTACAAGACAAAGAGGACAAAAAT
This sequence comes from Tubiluchus corallicola, assembly GCA_030141605.1. Lineage (NCBI taxonomy): Eukaryota > Metazoa > Priapulida > Priapulimorpha > Priapulimorphida > Tubiluchidae > Tubiluchus > Tubiluchus corallicola. The sequence continues at coordinate 994,680 of JAQGDQ010000011.1, read as the reverse complement.
TTAAAAATAAGCGGCTTGTATACATAAATTATCACCGCCAACATTAAACAGCAGCAATTTAGGTCGCAAATAAAACTCTTTCAACATAAAAATTATTTTTTATTTAGAAAATATGTTTAAAATATGTCAATTTTCTTTAAAAAAGTTAAACGGCTTGTAATATTTTATAGAGTTGATCACGCGTAGCTCGGCTCGAATGGTCAGTTGCTGTAAAAGCAGAAACTTCATATTTATTTTATTCGTTACACTAATCAGGCAATGTCGAATATTTTTCGCCTACATATTGCAGTGGGAAATAGATCGGGTCTCATGGAGTTTGACACTATAGGCAAGAGTGTATTTTCCAATAGGCTAACTAGGCTGTAGCCTAGGGCGCCAAAATTTTGAGAGGTGCCAGATTTTTTGGACCCAGCGTTGGAAAAATCCCATTCTTATAATTCTCCTCGGATAATGCGTTTCTCTTCATATTTCACTTATAAGATATAACAATAGCACTATATTATATGTATTATCATATTTATAAGGCACTTATGCATCATGATTAGTTTTTAGCAGTTTTAAAAGTGCGAATAAACCAGCAAGTTTTTCTTCTTTATTTTTCTTGAAGGTTACAAAAAAATTCGGAGACACAGGTGCAATCAATCTGCAAATTACACTTAGAATAACAGTTGTTATAGCACACTTAGAGTTAGCTGCTATGTAAGGTTTCATCGCAAGCAATTACTAATTCCGGTTATACATAAGTGTCATATAACGAACAAGTATGATTTATATTGTACATAAAAGATACTACACCATAAGTAGTTGCACAGACGACTTTAGATGTAAGTTCTCTGCAAATGCATATAATCAGCAATAAATATATGGACTACGGTACTAAATACACCACAAACAATTGCGTACCTAGAAAAGGTATGAAAAACAATAATGATGATCAGCCACACTGGACTATCAGCTTAAGCGGTCGTTATTAAATCCAACCCCTTTTTAATATTCTTTTGTACCATACTGCTTCAGCAGTCTTAGATGATTGTATGGTGGCTCCCTCTGGTGAAGCTTCGGATAAATTTGCGCTGCTTTATTTTTTACTCATCAGTCTTTACCTAGTTTATTTTTCAACTCAGTTTTTTGTTTGTAAACACTGCAGGAAAACAAACTCTAAAAAGCTACAGGTGATCCTAAATAATTTCGGAACGACTGAAACTCAGTTCTGCCTCGAATAAGCAAGAATTTTTAGTCCCTTCGATGATTAGATTAAAGCTAACCATTTTCAGAGCGTTGTATAGTAGGTTCTTACTATATACACCCGTTCATCATCATCTCATTTCTGGCATGCGTCCTCTGACATGATCCTTGCTATAACTTTAGACCACGCTGCCCTGCCACATGCAACTTCACATGTTTCTGTATTTTTGACATCTAACGGTGTGTTGTAAGATCCTTTTGGATGAAATTAGTGTAAGACAACAGCTGACCTCCTTGCGGTTTCTTTTCCTTCTGTAGTGTTTTTTGAAAGCTAATTTTAACGGGCTGTCATCTGGTAGTCGTATAACATGTCCTATCCATCATAATCTTTACCTTTTGATTTTAACTGTCCATTCCTCTGCCTTGACTTTATTATACAGATTCTGGTTTGATATTTTCTTTGGCCATTTCATTCCTAGAATGTTCCTGCAGTTTCTTCTTTGAAATGCTTCAAATTCTGATTTGAGTTGTGCCTTGATTGTCCATAATTCTGAGTTATAGCGAAACAGTTTCCACAAGTGTAACAAAGATTCTTAATTTTGCTTCTAGATGATCTTACTTTCAAAATTTTTGTTAATTTGGAATATTCTACTAATGCTAAGATTTTTATTCTTGATATATCTTCATCGGTTGCTAGAAGACTGTCTTTTCATTTCCTCCACGCATAGTCTCCATTCCTTTTTATGTGATACTCTTCTGTTTTATCTTTATTTTGTATGAGATTCATTTCTTTTAATTTTGTTTCTATTTTGATTTTGATATCATCTATTTCTTCTTTGGTTCTTGTTATCCATGCAATATAATCAGTATTATCAATTTTATCAGCAATATCATCTTGCAATATACACCCGTTAACGCCACTCTGCGAATATTTAGAGATCATCAGCCCCTGATATTCCGTAGGTCAGAGGGGCGGCTACCCCACTCGACAAATGAATTGTACATTTTCAGCATTTCGTGGCATTCTGAGAGTATCTGAGAGCGCTTTCGATTCATTTTTTACACGCTTCAACTTTTGTTTTTATCAAACTTGCAGTTACAATTATCGAAGTACAGCCAGAACAGTATCAATTTTAGCAATTACTGAAATAACTAAAAATAAAAAAACTGAAATTGGAAAATGACCAACTGTAATACTATTATAAAAATACTGGGGACGGGTAAGGGAGATGGCATACAGGGGTAAGGGAGGAAAAGGGGATAAGCAGAGCGAGCAGAGGTGTATAGCTATTAGATTACCCCGTTTATGCTGTCGATGCTGTCGAGTGCTGTATTCCTTCTTGCCGTATGGCAAAAGAAGAAATTAACACTTGCGTTGATGAATCTCTATCAGCATGATGTATCAGTGTAAACATTAAAAATTATTTTTTAAGAAATCGCTTTAATAGAATCTCAACTTCAGACGAATAAGTTCCTTTTGAGTGAAAATTAGCAAGTGAAGAAAGTTATGGTGTGGGGCCGTCTAGTAGTAGTAAACACAGTCTTTCATACTAGGTAGTTTAACTAGGCACACAATTTTCTTAAACTGAAACAATCATTGAATAATAACTGGTATGAAATGGCTGGTTTGGAAATAAAATTCAGTCAACAATTCCAGGCGTCATTCTGTTGATTTGCGCATGCGTTTCAGCTAGGCACTAATCATTGTCAACCTGATAAATTTTATTAGATTAGATTATTACTAATTTCAACAGCTAGGTCATAAATTACATAAAAATACGCACACGATTACAAGCACATTTACAATTTCATTTACAAAAAAACCATCTAAAATTACAGTCTTTAAGAAATAATAAAAATACAACAATTACAGATGTAAAACAATTCATTCAGTAGATGTGTGTCATTTTTACTCTCATTTTAACCCTGCGTTCTAGTTTCAGTTGTCTATAACTAAACGTCTAAATGAATGTCAAATATACAGTTCATTCTAATGCATATTTCAGACTGAAATTATCTGACTTCAAAATTCATTTCGCATAGAAGTTTTGTGAATTTTGCTTTCTAACAAATAGAGCGTTTAATTATAATATCAACTATTACTATAACGTCGTAATCTAAAAACATTTTGTATAGCACTGCAGTCATACTGAAGTGAGAATATTATAAGTAAGTTTAAGATTCCTGTAATTATGGAGAAAGAAATTTCTCTATTTGGATATTCCGTAGATAGAAGTGCAACAGGTTTGAAAAGTAAAATTTTAATTTCTCTATATCATTTTCCAAAGTTACTAATAATCATATTTGCTCTTCCTGCTAACAAACATTTTTGCCGCTTGATGACCTTACTGACTTATCATCAATGCCACAATCTGTGACAATGTGTCCTAAATATTTCTCATTGGTTACCGAATTTAATTGAAGTTCATTACAAGAGATTTTTCCTAATGGCATATATTTCATAGTTTTTGATTTCACAGTAATAAACTTAATTTTTTCATAATTAATTATAACGTTAAACATGATTACAAATTTATTGTATATACTAAGTAAAAAAACAAAGTGAAAATTTTCGTGTCAATTTATGTTATGTTTGGGTTTTACTGAATTTGTTGAAAATTGGTGAATATCTACTATTACTTTTAGTAAAGAAAAACAGGATGATTTTTCATATCCTATCCCATTTTGAAGTAATGCATGTATGCAGAAAAAAGTATGCAATATAACACCTATAATAATGATAATGCCATTCTGTTTCTGCTAATTAAACGATTGGTTAAAAACTTACCTAATGGCGGGCGGCCCAACTAGTGATGACATCACAACTGAACATAACTTTCAACAACGCGAACATTTCATGACCATGTTGCATGTGTTTGCGAAAGCGAAAATATAAGTACAGTACTATTTACAACATTCGCTGTGATATGCAAAAGCTTTTAAGTTTAAAAATTTAATTTTCAAGTTTACCAACGTGTTCACGCATGAACTCTCAAACACGTGCGTTATGTCAAAGCTGAACACCTCTGAACTGACAGGTACGGCACCCGTTTTTTGTGCAACGCTTTCTGAGATTCAGACGGTAGTGTCCATCTAACTAAGAATTACGTTTCTAGGGTAATAATTTTTTCACATAAGTCACTCATGAAAAGATATTACAGCATGCTTCTTTTCAATATTTTATGGAAAAGTTTGTTTTGAGTTATACCTCAAGATTCGATCCTTTCATTTAATTAGGTGATATTTAAAGGTTTTCCTTATTATCACCTAATTAAATGCCCGTTTAATTGTTTAGCTTTATATTTAATTATTACTGGCTTCTGATTTTGTTAAAGAATTCGTTTTTTTCTTGCATAGATTGAAAATGACTAATGTCTAGGCTTTAGTCGACGCGCATGCGCAGGTAGACAGGATCTGTTTTTCTCTTTACACTGTGAGATTTGAAGTTGTATTCAAGATATGACTTAGTCGGTTAAGCGGTTATTCTCATATATTTAGTTAGTAACATTAGCTTTTATTTAAAGACAGAAGAATTTTTTTATAATTATTGTACTTCCTTGATGTATGTACGGGTGTAGCTCTTCAGATGTCCATCGTAAATGTCGAGATGAATAATCCTTATTCTGCAGGGTGAACTAAAAGATAGTAGAATTATAAACAGGTGAAAGTGATGTCTAATTACCTAGAATCACAAATCTGCAAATTATAAATGATAAACAGAGAGACAGACAAACGGCTGGAGAAGCCAGTTAACAGGAAAGGCAAACAGTAAAGAAAACAGGCCAACTGGTAGACATGCAACTAAGCAAATAAAATAACTAGGCTAACTAACTGGGTTAACTGACTAATCGATGACTAACCAACTGACCGACTGACTGACCATTTGATTGATCAACCGACCAGCAAATCAGCTAAATAACTAACCAGCCGACAAATTAACCAACCAACCAACAAACAAACCAACCAACTAACCAACTAACCAATCAACCAACCAGCGAACCAACCAACCAACTAACCAACCATACCAACCGATCGATCAATTTACCAACCAATCAACCCATGGGCAAATGACATAGCAGTTTGCGTACCTACAATCTAAACATGTTTTTTCAAGTACTCTTTGTAAATAATTAACGTATTTGAAAGCAAATTACCATAAGCAAGTAACCAATATTGTTTGATGATACTACAAATCAAGCACGTGTCTTGCACACTTAACTATCAGAGCAAAATAATTTTGGGTGTTTGACGAACAGTACTTTCCCTGTTTGAAATTATAAGGCTATTTTCAGTGCCGTATTACATCCGTGCGCTACAGGCAGCGACAAACACTTCCATTTCCCGATAGTAACAACCTACTACCGGGTAGCTATAATCTGCCTAATGTTAAGTACAATAACAACATTGTCGTTTATAAAGTACCATTTTGAATTAGTAATATGTAACATTCACCCAGTTGCATTATACATGGTTTGAATGACTTTTGTAAAAGAAAAGAGAGGGCGCTATTAAAGGATTGGTTTTTGTAGCGCTTTAGCAAGCAGTAGCAGCTTTCCGTGGATCAACATAAGTTTTCATAAATGCTGAATTGCTACCCTTCACCGTTTTTTTACTGTCTCGTTACAATTATAGGCTCGTTAACTACTAATTAATCAAGCTAGTTACGTTTATTTAATGCACAAGAAAACACTCCTCACTAAAGCTTAAAAAATTCATCTTAAAATTTTATATCACTTACATAACGACTTATTGCATATAGGGCCTGAGCTAGCAAAAGCAACTCTGTATAAATTTAAACTCACGCGATGACCATTAGGCGCAGCCATTTTAACGGTAAGGCGTTTGCGGTAAGTTTAGTGTGTAAAGTTTGGAAAAATAATCAAAGCATTCGTAGCACGCTCTTCGTTAACTAAGCAAAAATTTAAATTACTTTATATTCTCAATAAGATCAATAACGTATTTTGGTGAATCAGTGGTGCACACTGGGATGTTGTTGCACTGCCGCTTTACCAGGTGGCGCGAATATTTTACATTACTAAGAATTTTCTTTTCCAACTACATAGATAATTCAAATAGCTAAGTGTAACGCTAAGTAATATAACTTTGTACTGAAAGTTTTTTGATACATACTTTAAAATTCCATTTTATTCCTCTTTAAAGTACGTCTAGTAGTAACAAATGTCTCCGTGTTCAGTATAGTCTGCGGCGATTACACCTACAATCATCATCATCATCATAACCATAAGCCAATCACGTCTGTTGTAGACATATTGGACAAGCAGAATTCTAAAATAAAAGAAATCTGCCCTTCAGACAGGTAAATAAAACAGTAATCCAGCAAAAAATCCTACAAGAGACGTAATCTATGAAAAAGCAATAGCAAAAAACACTTTGTGTCTCATGTGTGCAATAAAGATTTCTCGCATTGCTTTTACTTCAGCCACTTGCTGTGTTTACCTGTCTTGAGGACAGATTTCTTTTAATTTAGAATTCTGCTTGCCCAATGTCTACAATAGACATGATGTGCATATGACGATGATGAATTAAGAATTCCGTAATCTTTATAATTCATTCATGACACAAAGCTATGTATCTTGGGCAGTCTTATTTGAAATTTCACTGAACAATTAAGTGTACCAAGCATACCCTCAAGATTGCAGGCTGTGCGAGAAGCATGAGCCTTCCACATCAAATTTTGAGGGCATATAATAAATTGAACTGCACTGTTGCTCGTTGCTTTTGCACCCCCTTACCTAGCAAAAGGTTATGAACCACCCTGTACTCAGTCGTTTGGACTTTCGGCTCTTTGTCATTTTTCTAATGATTTACAAATCAAAACTTTACTGAGTTATTTGGCTTGAGGTGGCTGTATCTTGAAAGCTGTACCCATTGTTATCACAAACGGTTTAACAAATATTTTTCTCAAAAAATCTTTTGGTGTCTACCTTTGGGAAGGCACCAGTGCAGCTAAATTTAGCTCTAGGTCGTTGTTACACATTTAGCAGAGTAGGCAAGGTACCATTGTAACGGAACAGTGCATGTGCCTTACTGAAAAGTTCGCTGGGACAAAACCCACATCTGTTTCTTACATCTCATTAAAACCTTTTAGCAGAACTACACAGCGTATGCACATAGAAGAACAGTCCGCCATTGTTCCATTGGTATTGTTCATGTGGTGAAAGTCTTGCTGCAGCGCCAGGGATGAGCTAATCACGTGACTTACTTTGACCTTTGGACGAATTTTGCTGCCATTTCCTGGTAACCCGTTTTTGTGGATACACAATTGCCTAGTTCCTACTATTTTAACAAGGTTAAAACAACAAATTAATAGGGTAACTTCCATAAAACGGAAAAGGGCAACAAAAAACAAAACAAAAAAACAAAGAAAAATAAAATAAACTAAAGTAAAATGAAATGCATGTGAATGGTAACTCGATGTTGAAGGAAAGGGCAGTCACTTAGTATGTTGGGTTTATTTTATTGTTATCACTGTAACTTAGAAAAATATAACAAAGAAATTTGCACAAGAACTCTCTAGAAAGCATAAAGTTAATTTCTACTACCACTATAATAAATTTTCAGGTGCGGTGGTAGCAACCATTCATTTGAAAATTATGACGTAACTGGTGGATTTCGTCACTTCACGTAGCCGCTTCATGGCTTCCGTAAGCTTGCTGCTTAATCTCAAACTGTTGCAGCTTACCTAATATTCATGCAAAAAATGTTACAATCTATCTAATTTTTTGTAAAAACTTTTTATATTTTTGACTGAAATTGACAGTGCGCTGCTTTTCTTCAGCCGATGAACGACGTAATTGTTGGAAAAATTGGCGTTCAAAATTGTAGCACCCAAGCGTGAAATGATCGTGACTTTAAACTGATTTTGCTAATTACAGGAGAAGCTTATCACACTTTTATTACTAAAGCCTGATTACATTTTTCATGAATATTTAAATACGCCTAAAAAAACCAAAAGGCTTTTGCCTTTCCTTTAATAGAGCTTCAGCTAAATTTTTTAGTTAAAAACTAAAATTTTTTTAGTTAGTTAGTTAAATCTTATTTAAAGGCCAAAACAAACCGCGGTTTTGTACCTAATTCACATTTGATATAAAGCAATAAAGCGATGTAATACAATTTGAAAATACCTGCTGTTGACGTCACAGTACGCAATATATTATGTTCACTATTATGTCAACTGCAGCTGTTTTTATATTGATTTATTCAACAAGTTTTCTTGTATTTCATTGATGGAAAAAGAAACAAAGGGCCTGCTAATGAAATGTAGTAATAAACTGTCTGTTTCTACGGGATCTTCAAAACCAGCTGAACGCGTAGTTTATGTTTTATATCAATTTTGTATCAATAAGGCACCGTCAAAAATCCTCTATAATCCACATTTGGCAGAAAGGCGAAAAATGGATCAAGATGTCGAATAATCTTTTATTTTTGAATTGCAAAATCATTGCTAGAGTGGGTAGCAGGTGAAAGGCTTGACACAGAAGTAATGTAACGTCAAAACTGAAGGTTATACTGAAGAAACCATGCGCTAAAATGATTATCTGCCAAAGAACTGTAAGCTAAAGAATTTTAGAAGGAAGAACAGTGCAAAGTAAACCTCTATAGGACCAGGACACTTGAACTTGGGTCCATAGCAATATTATTTGAGAGATTCATTCGATAGCAACAGTTGGCAGAGCTAGTCACTACCAAACAGTTTCAATATCCCAGAGTTTCATTTTTGAACGAAATATATTTCAAATATTTTAAAGCTTTTTGGCCTTAGACGGTTTTCACCTGTAAAAGGTAACTTCTCTAGGGTAGCCGAGAGATTTTTCTTGCCTATTTCAAATGCTTTGTAAAAGCGAAACTGAAGTAAACGTTTTGCGCGAACCAATTAAAACTGGGGAGGGGGTTGGTAGTTTAACTGACCATGATGTCGGATGAGGTAGTAGTTTCAAACTCACAAGTTCTGACCCAAATCCAATACGTATCAATTTGTTCAAAAGTTAATAAGTGAGTGTGATGCAAAGATAGACAAAAGCACGAACGACCCCAATCATGTATTTCCTTTGATTTGGCGATAAAGCGGCTTGTTTTAACCAGCCAAGCGGCATAATGCACACGATTTGCTTGACACGGTCTGGTCAACGCTGAACAATGATGCAGAATAATAGAAATCAAGAGAGAAATCAGGACCTTCGCTCTTTTGATCAATTAGAATGGCTGGTAACACACTGAATGTAGCTGTTAATTGACTGAAAACTTGTGACCTGTTAATTTGCAACCAGTAAGTGTACTTTAAGGGTCAGTAGATTTGATTATTGAAACGACTTGATGTTAAGTCAACTGGCGCAATTAGCGACAGGTTGGTGAGAAGAGGAAGTTGATCATAATTGCATAAAGTCATAAATGGATTATAATAAAATCGATCAGTTACGCCCATTGTTGGCGATAACTTTGGTAGGTGAACTTTAAGAATTAGACCATTGTTTAGTAAAAAAACATCCTGAAATAGTTCAAAAAGAATAAAAAGAAAAACGATTTTCTGGCGCAAGTGAGAGACAGATTCTGAATTTATGCAAGGTCGCCCAGAAAAAACAATCTTTGCAAATTCTTTAATAAAGCAAAAATTAGAAGTCAAACAGCATAAAGGTTAAATGGGCCAAGTCGTACACTGGCCAATCTCAGACAAGGAGCTTCAGAAAGTAATTTATTAAACTGTTTTTGACTTTTCTCAATTAGTAAAGAAGATGAAAAAAACCAGTCACTTTAATGTTTTTAGTTTAGTTGTTTCTTGTTTTTAGTAAAAACCTGAAACTGACTGTCCAGCATTAATCAGTGTATGACATTAACTCATTACAACATTAACAACATTAGCTTATTTTGTAATGTATATTTTGTACACAAGAAAATACTTGTTGTAAGTTTCATGTTTTATTTTTGCTGATATTTTCAAAAAAATTATGTTTAAAAATGTTCTTCAATAACAAAGAAAAGGATTTTTTTACCAAAATTTACTATTCTAAATGAAAAAGAAATTCAGCCGTTGATACTTTCTTTATCTACATAACTTAGAAATGTTGTTTTTTGTGCTTTCTTTCTTTTTTGATCACTTTGCAAGTCTAGGTCGGATTTGGGCAATAACTGAATTAATCTCATTTTGCAGAAATTTAGCCAAATCTTGGATCAAAACTTTTTTCAGTTCAGGAACATCTTTGGTTTTCTTACACCATACACTCACTGAGAAAAGTTCTCCCATATTGCTAAAATTTAGAGGATTTAAGCCAGGGCTGTCTTCTAAGTCACGTTTATAAGAAACTCAAAAGCTGTGTTTCTTTTTCATTTAAAACAGTGACTTTTGGAAAATTTCCATTTTCTTTCTTATGGAAATACAATTTAAACATCACATTTTAAAAAAAAATAGGAAAAGCAAAGCACAAAACGTGAAGCAAGTTTCCTGGTTAGTAACATAATAATTCAGGTAAATGACTATACTAAATAATAAATCCCCAATACAATTATTATGTTCACGGTAAGCTACAAATTATAATCTCAAAAACTGCACAATTTTAAACCGTATTTTACTCAAATTTAGCAACAAGGTCTTAATATAAAAAGTTCTTTGTAAAGTAAATTAGCGTTGATACTAAGTTTACACTTTTTGTGTCATACACAAATACTTTTACACTTAAATTGTCATTTCTCAGTGCGTTTAGCAGTTTCGCTTGTTTAATTGACTCGAGGACATCAGTATATCAAATGCTCTGGACTCTGGGCTTCCGTACGGTATTCACAAAGCTCATCTCTAGCAAATTCAATGCGAATCAACAACTCGTTAAAATTTCTCTGCCTCTAACAAAGTTCTGTAAAAGTTTTTGCTACTATGGCCAACATTTGAGATAAATTATAGAAGGGAAAAGAAAAATAGCGGCTTTTCTGGAAAACAGTTATTGGAAATTGGGGTCTAGTAGGACAAGGGGGAGGGGTTAATCTAACAGCCGCACACAGCGCTCTAATAAACATAAGCAAATTGTTGGGTGTTTGAAAACTTGCCAGAAAAAATTAGCACACTAGCAGGCCTGTTATTAGTGCAACGGAAGCGGTCTAATAAAATTGTCCCTTGCCGTAATTAATTATTAAAACAATGTAAATTGAGGGCAAAATAGGGCGCGGAAATTTAACATCCACTGCAGAATGGTTAATTATATTTATTGTCGTTTTTGCGTCGTAGATTTATAAAATAGTCGTATTTATTTTGTACTGCAGTGAACTCTATGTGTCAATAAGTCAACGAAATAATTCAACCGAATTTTGAAATACTGTAGCACAATTTAACCAATTTGTCTTCTGCTGTCTTTTATTATATCTATTAAAATAAGTTGATTATTTATTTTGTTGTTAGATAAGTCAATTTTACAAAGGCCCCTCTGTGAACTTTAACCTTTTTGTGCTTCTAATTAAGAAGATCCGGTACCTTTTATTATTAAAACAACGCAACTTTCATGAAAAATTTTAATTTACAACTGTTTAAAAACATGTCCAACCGTTTCGACAGACAAACAACAAACCAGTTTAAATGGACAGAGCCTATGTTATAGAAAATTATGCTTTAACTATGTGTTTACAAAGAAGCCAATGTAATGAATAAACAGACAATGTAATGAGTAAAAAGAAATAGATACAGTAACAGATAGCTAAGTGTTTGAAAATAAAGTGTTTGAAAATACATTTTAGTGTTCGCATATTCTATTTTCCCACTTGCTCTTCTGATGATTTTTAAAGGGAACAATTTTCGCTCAAACTTTCACGCGCTATCGTGTTTTGATGTATCATGTTGAGTTGGTCTTCTTATTGTAAGCTTGAAGTGGAATTTGGGCTTGTTTTAAATATATAATTGACCTTGAGAGCTTTCCATTTGAGGATGGTGTCGCTTGCTTTCCATATCGTGAGACGTTTATAGATATTTTATCGAGTGGAAAAGAGTAAACATGGTTAAAAATTGATTACTAGGCTTATTTTTTTAGCATTAGAATGAAATTTTTTGCACATAAAAAGATGCACGTTTTAAGAATGTACCGACTTTTACATAAAAATCCAAAATTTGGAGATTTTATTGCGGTTTAGATAAAAAAGTTCGAATTTTCTAAACAAATAAAAACACATAATTTGTCCTTTAAGTGTGCGGTTTAATTCACATAAAAGAATGTTCAATGTGTTTTTCTGACACTTTTTTTCAATCGAGGAATGAATTGCTCAACAGCTTTATTGACAATACAGTCAAAGCAATATCAATGCAATAAAGGCAATAGCAATAAATCAACTAATATCTAGTTTTTTATTTTTATAGGCTCGATTGCAGTATCAAGCATAAAAGGTAATTTTTTTATCTTCTTTGCAAACAATAGCGACTAAGTGTTAAAATGTTTCTAGTTTATCCTGCTAAATTTGCATACAAATTGGATACTAATTCTCGGCTCTGTGGCATTGCTTTAAAAAGGGCTAACTTTTTTGCTCACCATGTATATATGCACTATGTATATATATATATATATATATTGTACATGCAATTATAGTCACAGCGTACAGTGTTACTTGTGAAAAACAAATTTAAGCGGCCGCATAAAGCATGACAAAGTAACCTAACTTTAGACCTAACTAACATGCAAAACAATCTACCTCAAACATACTAAATATAGTTTTAGTAATACTCTTCTGACTGCAAAGAATCGTTCTAAATAAACACTGTTGCTGACAAAAGCTTAGGAAACAAAATTCTATTCGGTGCTTAAAGTCTTTTCTTCTTTTATTCTTAAAATTTAAGGCAAGTAGAGAATTATCTGTCTGTTAAAATCTCGCCTCCTCATAATGTTCAGCAATTCTTTGATGTGTGCTAAATGACCCTACTGCCCCGCTGCAAATCTTTTCATCCTACTTCACTTTGTAAAGCAAACACTTTGCTTCTAAAAGAACTCCAAGTTTTCCATTGTGCAACAAGACAAAGGGACTTCGGCTCTCGACAGGTAGTTTTCAAATTTGCCGGAGTGGTTCAAGAAACTGATAGATATTCGGATTAACAACTGTATCGGTTTCTTCCGTAAACAGTGTAGCGGTACAGCGCGCTCTATTGTCCAGAGCTATTTTAATACAAGCTATTAGCTAAGATGAGTAGCTTAATCTATAGATTAAGGTTAAAGGTTAAACTTTAATGGCGTAGGGCTAATAATGGAGCTTCTATTTATAGCATTTACGTACGGTGCCTTCAGAATTTGTGAAAATTAATGATGATTCATATCATACACCAGTTTGGTAAAATTTCATAATAGGCCCTAACAATAGATAATGTACATACGTATAAATTATTACGTAGACATTGATACCAAAATTTTGAGTCCATCCTACCAAGGCACCACAATTACTAATCTACGCAAAGTATAGCATCACTCATTTTACGTGGCTTACGTGGCTCTTATACAGTGATTTCCTGCACAGGATTTTGGTCTATTATGCAGGAGAATAAATGCGAAGCACCACTAGAAGAACTTACGATGGATCTGTAAATGATTTTTATCTGTACAGAAATGACTTGTTGCTTAACAGCTTTGTAAATTTTGTAAATGATGAATTTATTCTGCATATCTTTGGTAAATAATATTAACATTAATGACTATAATGTAATTTAACAGCAAAACATTAACTAGCTTCTGATTTTGTGCTATTAAGCATTTAATATGGGATATAAGTTTTGTTAGCACTATTATTTCGTTGTACATATTCATAAAGTTTCATATATTCATATATATTCCATAAAGTTTAAATGGTGTGAAAATCTCTTCAGCCTGCAAATACTGCCTCATTGTGTTATTTGTGTAATAATAAAGATTTATCAGCATCATCATCATCAACTTATTTAATGCTCGGCTAACTTATTTAATATTGAACTCTTTGCTTGTTATCTGACGTCTTTTATTTCTAACTTTTCTGAACAAATTTCCTTGTCATATTCAGTTCTGTCCTGTCCCATCGCAGCCTGCCCTGTTCTGCCTACTTGATTACAACCCTTCCCATTTTACCCCATCTCATCCCAACTCACCCATCCCCTCCAATTCCACCCCTCCCATTCCATCCTCAGATCATCTCATCTCATCCCATTCCATCTCATCTCATCCAATCCCAGTTTCAACTGGGATGATGTAACAAATTTCACTAGAGTAGACCGGATAGCCCTGTTCCACTGGACTGGGCTGATGTTTTCCTCATTAAATTTCTTTTCAAATTTCATTAACAAGTAACAGGAAACAAATAACCCCATTGTTCGTTTTCTTTATCACTGTAGTGGAGCGAGGCGTGGAGACGTAGTGGAGCGAGGCATGGAGGGTACACATTCGATATGGCGTAAGCGACACACAAACCCAATTTTATTCTAGTATCAAGTTATGCATAAGTTCAGTTGAATTGTACGCTGTACGTGCATTTAAATAATATCGCTAGTTATCGATTTTAAGCAGCAATCGATGCTTATCAGTGAAATCTTTAATATCAGTAGAAAGGGAATGTTTCTATTGTTAGTATTGTTGGGAACTTTTTTTGCAAATTGCTAGGTGTCGAAGTTACTGCTATAGGGAGACAATCACTTAGACATTTGAAACCTTGTCTCTTTTGAAGCTGAGTATTTTACGCTGATATAATTCTATATAGACAGTGAAATTTGCTATTAAGAGGGAAAATTTAAGTATACTCAAGCATGACATTATTGTCAGCAATAAGCAGAGATGGTTTTCAATTAGCGATGTCCTAGAAAATCAAACAATTCCTCTTTGGCGAATTAAATTAAACGAATGAGATTTGTGGGACACGGAGCCTGATGATGCAAATTAGTATTAAAAGTGGCGAAACGTATACAAGAACATTGTCCGACTAGATGTTGGTTCTTCTTTGATGACAATTTTTAGCACTGACTGTTGTGCAGAAGAGGAAATTTTCTTTGGCTTCAATCCTAACCCTAAATCAAAGCTTTGTAATTTCTGTCTTCATGGGTTAAAAATAACCATTTTCATAAATATTGGTGTCAACAGCAAAAATATTCATTTTCTAGACGCCTTTCATCATTAACATAGCATTTTCGGTGTGTTGATTCTAAAAGGAATACGTTATTCAATTTAATACAAAATATCTTGTGTAACAATATGAAACGATGTAACACTACAACATGTAAATAAATATGCCAAAACAAGAAAATTTACATAAAAGGGCCGGAAAAAAGCAAGATGTTAGTTTAATCTTTAAGAAGAGCTTCTTGTATAAAAGTTTAAATGTTCTGAGGTCCATTTCTAGCCTGTTGTTTGCATTTTACATCATTTTATGTTGTTATACAAAATATTTTAAATCAGAATAACACATTTATATTTTTGAAATCAAAACGCTGATAGTGTCATGTTACAGGTCTGGAATGATTATATTTTTGCTTATTTTTTGCTGTTAATAAATAAAATGTTAATAAATAGCAATCAACTACAATTAATCAAAGCATGTCAGTTCTAATTTGATGGCCTTATGTTCAAATCCCGACTGCCTCACAGTTTTTCAACGTCCTCTTTCTTCAACTCGTCAGCACTTATGCTAGTTGTTGCTTATAGTAAAACCAGACCCAATCTGAAACTGTAGGTCAAACAATATACTCTTTGAAATGTTGAAAACAATACAATTTCACCTTCGCGCCATCAGTTCTTCGGGGTTACATGCATTTTGCCAATCGCTAGTTAGGTGGGCGCTGGTGTCTGAATCTCAGAAGCGCGTTGCACCAAAAACAGGTGTTGTACCTATCAGTTCAGAGGTGTTCAGTTGTGACGTAGCGCACACGTTTGAGAGTTCATGCGTGCACACAGCGGCAAATTTGAAATTTGAATTTTTATCTTAAAATTTGCTAGTTTTAGTACAACACACTGAATATCTTACAGTAGCACTGTACTTCAATTTTCGCTTTCGCAAACACGTGCAGCACGTTCATGGAATATTTTTGTTGTTGAAAATTATGTTAGTTTGTCATGTCATCAATAGTTGGTCTCGCCTGCCATTAATTAAGTTTTTAATCTACTATTTAATTATGAGAAACGCTTTTGCAGTATTAATTGTGTTAAAATGTATACTTTTTATCAGACTTGAAAATGGGGTAGTATATGAAAAATCGTCCTGTCTTGCTTTAACGGAAGATGTTGGCTTTCTCAGTTCTACTCTTCACAGCAAAAATAAGATATAATAAGCTATAAATTGCCATAACTCGTCTTATATGCCTTAATAAATTATGCAACTTATCCTTATAACTATTTCGTTTACTATTTAGAAGCAAAAACTAGTGATAATTTAATGAAAACCACAATCTGTGTAAATAAATCAGCTTACTTTGCTTTATAGATGATTTTAACCGAAGCATTAAAGATTTATTTCTATTTGCTGACCGGCTTAGAAAGTTTGTCCATTCATCTCATAATTCATAACAGACAGATGGATACGCAAAAGAAACTGAAAGTTGATAATTTTGTAAAAACTCGTTGATGCGATGCGTCTTGGTGAACGTGGTTACCTTAAACGTGACAACGTTTTTGCTTTTTAAAAGCAAAGCCGGACAATTGGTTAGACTCATATTCATTTTAAAGTACTGTCCAAAATATACATTTTCTTGCTATAAAAGTTAGCAATTGTTTATAATATTTATCTTAGAAAGTTATTTAACGGTAACGGAACACAGCTATCGTTTACGTAACAAACTAACCACAGTTTATGCAATGGTAGGCATCTTTCCTGCGCATCAAGCACGTTTGCGTAAGCGAAGATTGCTATAAAACGCTGATGTGATGTCACGAAAATGGACTCTATGTCACTCTGTCGTCACATATAACACTGCAAGTCATAAGCATGCTTATCACGGTACCGCGCTTATTTGTCTGTCTCGCGAATGAGACAAAAAGGCGCCATTTTCAGTCTTAGTGGATTCGCTGAGCAGCGCATAGCTTTGAAAATTTAACAAAATTTATCCGAGGTAATTATTATTTAAGCTAAGTTTTGATTTAAAAAAGCTGTTGTTTTTTTCTATATTTTAGAACACACTTTATTTAGAACTAATGCCTACACAATCGTCCGGTTTTCTTTAAGGATTTCTATCGTTCACAGTTTAGAACGCGGTGTTTGGAAGTTTTGATCCAATTGCTTCTAAAACTGTTGGAACCACTGAGTATTTCCATATCTAGCTGGACTGAGAAGGAAAACATATCAAAAACATATAACTTCTTGTCGGAATATTGTATCCGGTGCATTTGTTAGTCTTATTATCTAATAGGGGTGTTGAGCTCTTCGCTGATAGTGCTGTAATTACAGCTACGTACTATGGACAGGCCCTCGTTTCGAAAGGGAATCTTGCAGTTGCTTCACTTTTGCTTCTCTGCAGTACTTCGCTGGGAATCAGTTTGCAAAATTCCAATTTTTTTAGGTCTACGATTGCTTGACCAGTATTTTTAACTTTTATTACTCTATAATAAAGCAGTTGGAGTAGTAGTTGTCAAAAGTCATCCTTACTAGCGATACTTCACATATAAATTATTATAATTTAACAAGTACTATTCAAAAGTGATATTAAAAATTTAACTTGCTCATCAACTTATTTGTTATTGTCAGAATATGAGTAGCAAAGTAAGTTTGAATTTCAATTTAGTATGTTAAGTATGTTGCGAATATCGTTTTCTTTTTTGCACAACTTTTAACATCAGTGATGCGAAAACAGTAAAGTTACAACGATATTCTTCCGCAGTTTCAAACACACCTACTAAACTTAAACTTGACCGGATACTTGTCCAGGTTGTGAAGCAACCAGTCAAGTTTTTAAGATGCAGAACAGCATTTAAAGCGATCCATGCGAGAATTATCACTTTTTAGCAATCTAAGCTTCCTACTTTTTAAATTGTCCGTTAAGGAAGTCTTTTTAACATGTGGATCTGGTACAATCTAACAAGATTATATTGCTGATTTTAATTTTTATATTTAAAAGGTTGCACATGTTTGAAATTGATTGGTATCAGAATAGCTTATAGTAATCATTTGTTGTATGCAAACGATATTGATTTCATGTTGCGTTCATTTTGTCTGTATTTTGTTTAAGCTGGTTAATATACTACACACAACACAATAACAAGGAAACAAACAGTAAAAAACAGGATTATTATGTTATTATTATGAGTGGAAGATAAGGAATTGGGCACTTAAATGAATTCACGCTGGGAACTTTTTAAGTTCACGCTTTAATAACAATAGTTTAAATTTATTTCAATGGTCAACCGCAATTCATCATTGACCAATGTTCCCCAACTCTAAAAGCGTTTAACTGCAGTACAATGTACAATATTACTGGTATTGGCTGCAACCTAGTTAGATGGGCACTAGCGTCTGAATCTCAGAAACGCGCTGCACAAAATATAGGTGCTGTACCTATCAATTCAGAGGTGTTCAGTTGTGACGTAGCGCGCACGTTTGAGAGTTCATGCGTAAGCACAGCGGCAAATTTGAAATTTGAATTTTTATCTTAAAACTTGCCTGGTTTTAGTACAACACAAGTTTAAGTGATAACAGTAAAATAAATCCATCATACTGAGTGACTTGTCCTTTCCTTTAAATGTAGGATTCCTATACGTTTGATGCTTGATGACAGGTCTGACCCTATTTCCCAAGCCGTTGGGTGCACGGCCTACTGACACTATAAGCCTCCATACTGGTCTTTACCTGAAAGTTTCTCAGGCTTTAGACACTAATGAGTGATTATTAGAATAGAATTTATCTTGGTGTGAGATCAGAAGTTGTAACAAAAACGGACCAAGATTTGAACAAGAGACCGATGCTGTACCATTGTATGGATGCTGCAGCATTGTGTGCTTTAATCAGGTTGATCTGTTTCTTTTTCTATTATAAAATTCAGATGTTCCCAGTAACCGGAATATTAAGCGAGGGACAGCAATGACCAATATTTTTTCCTCTAATAGACCACGTTCACAGAGATATTGAAATGTATAGAAAATATTTTCATTTCATCGGGGATTCATCAAAATGAGTGCGTCCAAGCGCGAAGTGATCGCGACTTTAAATTGATTTTACTAATTTTACACGAGACACTTATCACAATGTTATTGCTGAAACTTTCTAACATTTTTCTCAAATATTAAATAAGAGAGACTTCCTGAGATACTTGGCTTTTGCTTTAAAACTATTGATATTTTAGGTCACATGGTTGATATTAGGAGAAGAAAAGTCAAGTGATTACAAGGCAGTATTAGCCGGAAAATTAAGCAGCGCTTGGCTAGTTAGTAATTGGATAGTTGCTGGCAAGAGTGTGTCTACAGTTTTGAGGAGTTAACGAAGTACCAGTCCTGCTGCAATTATTTATCTTCAGTAATAGCCATTGCCGTCGAGTCGTGGATGTTGGCTTGCAGTGAGCAACAAAAGTCATACATTTAGGAGTACGTCTACTAGGCGTAATCAGTTTAGAACCTACTTCCTTTCTGTAATTGTAATTACAGCTGTTACTGCCAGTGGGGGTGGATGGGTGATTGTACATTTTGAAATGAAACTAATAATTTTCACAGTCAAAATCAACAGTTGCAGTGGGTGTATATTACAGGAGTAAGTAAGTTAGTTAGTAAGTAAGTAACTAAGTAAGTAAGTGAGTGAGTGAGTGAGTGAGTGAGTGAGTGAGTGAGTGAGTGAGTGAGTGAGTGAGTGAGTGAGTGAGTGAGTGAGTAGGTAGGTAGGTAGGTAGGTAGGTAGGTAGGTAGGTAGGTAGGTAGGTAGGTAGGTAGGTAGGTAGGTAGGTAGGTATGTAAGTAGGTAGGTAGATAAGTAAGTGAGTAAGTGAGTGAGTGAGTGAGTGAGTGAGTGAGTGAGTGAGTAAGTGATGTGAGTGAATGAGTGAGTGAGTGAGTGAGTGAGTCAGTCAGTCAGTCAGTCAGTCAGTCAGTCAGTCAGTCAGTCAGTCAGTCAGTAAGTCAGTCAGTAAGTAAGTAAGTAAGTAAGTAACTCAGTAAGTAAGTAAGTAAGTAAGTAAGTAAGTAAATAAGTAAGTAAGTAAGTAAGTAAGTAAGTAAGTAAGTAAGTAAGTAAGTAAGTAAGTAAGTAAGTAAGTAAGTAAGTAAGTAAGTAAGTAAGTAAGTAAGTAAGTAAGTAAGTAAGTAAGTAAGTAAGTAAGTAAGTAAGTAAGTAAGTAAGTAAGTTATTGAGTGAGTAAGTAAGTGGGTAAGTAAGTAAAAAAGTGAGCAAGAAGGTAAGTAAATAAGTAAGTAACTTTATTAAAAAACACATTGCAGTCTAAAACTGAATTAATACTATGTACAAATGGTAAAAATTATTTAAAATTTAAAATGCCATTTTCCCTGCAGTTTACAAGTATGGAAAAACCATCACACATCAAGACCAAACACGAGTTATGAAAATCAACCATTTAAAAAAATCAAACTAAATCTTCCAAAACATTTCATTTGATTTTCTATAAATTTACCTTTCACTAATCGAATTAAATATTACAAGGAGACATGTAATACCTATTGGTTATACATTTTTCTTCAATATGTTTTCCCCGCCCATACTCTTGTAAAATTAAAATGTTTTAATGTAAGTGCGTGCATATATTGTAAATATAAAATGATTTATTTAGTATCTGTATGTTGTAAATGTCAATGTTCACTGTGTGTGTAGTGATAGCTCTGCACGTGATGTATTTGTCTTTTTTTTAGTGTTTCATGCACTGATGTCAAACGCAAATGTAATTTTTTATTAACATTTGTGATGTTAAAAATTTTTATAAGACAAATAAAGATTTTATATGTATATGTATATATATATTTCTAATCGATCTTAGAAATTGTTATCTCTTGAATTTTTTCATTTACTTCCAAGTTTTAAACACAGTTTAGCTCGCCGTGCGTCTAGTAATGCCAGTTTTAAATAAGGCATCCAAACGAGTGTTTCCAGGTACTGAATTACCAATAATTGCCAACTAATATGCATTATGTTATTGTTTAATTTCATCAACATTACCTAGTTTTGGTTGATCACTACACGCACTTGTATTTATAATTCATTTTTACATGAAATTATCACCTTGTATCAGTAATAGTGGTAAAAAGCCAAGAATTAAGACACTAGTGGCCAGCTTGACCAGGGCCGGATTTACCTACTAGTGGCCAAACTCATCAGTGGCCCTTCTAAATTTTAAGAACTGTTAGTATGTTTCAGTGTCC
Source organism: Tubiluchus corallicola (assembly GCA_030141605.1). Classification (NCBI taxonomy): domain Eukaryota; kingdom Metazoa; phylum Priapulida; class Priapulimorpha; order Priapulimorphida; family Tubiluchidae; genus Tubiluchus; species Tubiluchus corallicola. Next base: position 973,225 of record JAQGDQ010000011.1, on the reverse strand, counting down.
AATATATATAATTTTTTACAGTATTTTTGCATTGGCCAAACGTTAACAAATACTACCTAATATCATAATGTAAGAAATAAGAACTTTAACACATAGTTATAGTACAGCATTAGTTTCAGTGAGTTTTCAGATACACGTGGGCCCTAAGCCAATGGCTTGCTTTTGGTAAATCCAAGCCTGAGCGGGACTGTGGCAGGCGACCAGCGCCATCTTATCCAAATCATTACGTCATTACGAATTGCTAATGACGTCATTAGTCGTCATTACGAATCAGAAAAACTAATAATATGCTTTGATTTTTGGTATTAAAGTTTGCAAATTTAAACTAATTTTCATAATTTCCCCACAATTTAATGGTTGGCGTCTTTACTAAGCATCTTCATGTCACGTCCCGTACAGGAATATTTCTGGCATTTCGAGCTGGTTTGTTTTGGAGTTAAATTTCTGAATTTTGACAAAGACTTTTAAAATGATCGGCGAAAGTTAATTAACGTTAGGACTCAGGACTAAATTTGCGCGGGGAGTGGTGATGATATTAACTACTCGTCAATGATGTTTAGACCACATGATTCTTTTTGTTGTTTTTTTGCACTAATAAAGATTTGTTGCCAAGAAAAAAAGGGACTTAATCCTCTGGATTCTAGTACCTGGAATTCCCTTAAAGAGAAAGTGTACAATGCCCGCACAGAGCTGTTTGATGCAGAGGAACTAAAAGCAAAAATTTTCGAGTGCTGGGATACTCCTTAAAGAAGCGAGAAACTGTGTCAGCTGTTGGAAAAAATGCCTTCGTCTAGTTTGCAGTGAAAATGATGGACACATATAGCACTTGCTATAAATTTTAACAATAGTGACACGCAATTTTTTCCGGCATTCGTTTCTTGACTTGTTGTTTTAAAACTTCTGTATCCTTGGAAAAATTTAAAGGAATGAAATTGTTAGTGTCTTACGTAAGTGCCTGTAACATCAGTGTAGTAATTTTCACTTCATTCCGTTATTTTCTTCTTATAATATCATGACCAAAACTTCAACATAGTTTGCGCCGACATTATTTATCATTTTATTTTCATATTCTACTTAAATCAATATATATATATATATATTGAAGTCAATATATATATTGATTTAAGTAGAATATGAAAATAAAACGATAAATCCCAGTGTGCACCACTGTTTTATCAAAAACACGTTATTGTTCTTATTGGTAATATAAAGTATTTCAACTTTTGCTTAGTTAAAGAAAAGTGTGCTACGAATGCTCTGATCATTTTTTCAAACTTTACACAATATCCAAACTTTGCTTCAAACTACTTACTGTTAAAATGGCTGCGCCTAACTATCATCGCGAGAGTTTAAATTTATAAGTCTTATGCAGCGTTACTGCTAATACAAACTCTGTGCGCAATAAGACGTATGTAGGTGATGTAAAATTTCAAGACGCACTTTTAAGCTTTATTTTATGTAGAGTGTTTTTTGTGCTTTATTAAATACAATTGGCCTTCAAATCACTTTGATAAATAAAAAGTGCAAGTTCAGGAACTTTGTTGATGATTCTGTGGTAATCCTTGCACAAAAATAGTAAAAATACGTCCACATTTGATACAAGTTTTCTTTCCGCAGATTTACGGAATTTCTTCTGCTGTGTGGCTGAACTGCCGCCTTATTAAACGTATCTTATAAACCTAATAATCGTCAAAAATGTTTGAACTAGGAAGTATAAAGTTTGAGCTAAAGTTAATTCTGTAATTTCAACAATTTAGCATTTTGCCGTGTATTTTTACTGAAAAAACAAAGCTTTGTTGTTTTCAGCACGATTATCCATATTTAATGTCGTTTTTGGTGTTTAAAATGCATTTTAATAATGATTTCGAAACATGTACTGGAAGGTGCTTGCTACGCATGCGTTAAAGTGAAGAATAACATTTTGTAAATCTAAAGCGAATTTCATGCAAAGTAAAGTGAATAGAGTAAAGTAAAGTAAAGTAAAGTAAAGTAAAATAAAGTAAAGTAAAGTAAAGTAAAGTAAAGTAAAGTAAAGTAAAGTAAAGTAAAGTAAAGTAAAGTAAAGTAAAGTAAAGTAAAGTAAAGTAAAGTAAAGTAAAGTAAAGTAAAGTAAAGTAAAGTAAAGTAAAGTAAAGTAAAGTAAAGTAAAGTAAAGTAAAGTAAAGTAAAGTAAAGTAAAGTAAAGTAAAGTAAAGTAAAGTAAAGTAAAGTAAAGTAAAGTAAAGTAAAGTAAAGTAAAGTAAAGTAAAGTAAAGTAAAGTAAAGTAAAGTAAAGTAAAGTAAAGTAAAGTAAAGTAAAGTAAAGTAAAGTAAAGTAAAGTAAAGTAAAGTAAAAGTAAAGTAAGGTAAAAGTAAAGTTAAATAAAATAAAATTAAATTAAACAAAATAAAGTAAAATAAAATGAAATAAAATAAAACAAAATAAAAAACTTAGTGTAGTCTATATGCTTCCATAGACACGGAAAAACAACACCGACTAACAATTGTTTGTTAAAAATTATGGAACGAAATAAGGTATTATGATGGCTAATAACTGAAGTACATAATTGTTTTTAATGATCAACGCTTATGGTACAGTTTATAATCGCTACATTCTTTCAGCTTATATCAACAATAAACACAGGCTTGGTGTTATATTGCTCAATGTTGTAATGCCAGGCTTATCTGCGCATTCTTATCTCTCTACATTATCTAGTTAAAACACTAGGCCTACATTGAAGCAGGCTGACATGACCGGTACTCCGCATCACGTGACCAACTATGACCGATACGTCATTAGCTGAATTATCCGCAATAAGTGCTGGTATATAAGTTGTGCATTGGTGCAACTTCTGCTTATTGACCTAGTATTAAGGGGTGCAATATCTGAGTGTGAGCCTGTCCCTGTGCGTTAGGAATTTTTGGCTTTACTGGATCGGGACTGGGAAAAACTAACCGAGCAGGTAGGGAGAGACTACGTTCGTTCTTGTATTGCACACGGGCGTCATTGGATAACGTTTGGCAGCGCAAGTTGAAGGCACATATTGACCAGATATTGAATGCAAGTTTAGTGCAAATTGAAGGCAGTTTTAGATGTAAATTATTGAGAAACGTTTTGATGCGTTTGTGCGGAAATTACGGACGAAAGTTGCGATGCAGACAGTGAGGAAGCTTATGTAACCTACCTAATCTTTAACCTACCTAATCTTTAACCTAGCCAAGTTTTCTGCGCTTTTAAAGCATTCACTCATTTTCCACCTAGGAAAAGCTTTTCTTGGTCTTACAATAATCTTTTTTTTTGCTAAAAGATAATCACAATTTGTTTGATAATATGATATTATAAAATGAATATGTATTGTGAATATGAACATCATTTTATGATATTGAAACTCTTTAAACATTTTGTTTTGTTGGGTTTTCTTCGAGTTTCTCGATAACTTACTATTTTTACTTTTTAGTTCTATTTTCTATCATGACTTTCTTATTGACATTGTTATTTTAGCATGAACTATATTATACGTACGTGCCAAATGTAGAACTGCGTCAGTATAACGCTATAAGTCAGTATTGTGAACTTAGCACAACTTCATCTGCACAAATAATAAATGTTCTTGTCTGTCTGCCTGTGCCTCAGCTTGTGTGCAAATCGTTAACAATGTGTATCGTGTCGGTAAAGCATCTTATTGGATCAAGAGTATGTCCTGTTGGTGGAAGTTTTGTTTGAATTGTGCCACACTCTATTTACTAATTTAACGCGGGTAAAGTATAAGACTCTGTGCTTGGTGGAACGTTTATACACCACTGTATGAATGTATAAAAACGTATAAAATGTATAAAATGTATAAGTTGATATTAACACAGTACACGGTTTTTGAATTAAATTTAATCGTTTTCTGTAAACTATTATAGTCTTTATTGTAGTAATAATTTAATCTGGTTTACGTTTATGAAAAAGTGCCTATAGCGTAACCATGGAAACGCAGCAATTTAAAGCAGAAGTTCCACTTTTTAGTACCGATAAAGTGATACATTTCACATATTATAATGACATCAAATATGTAATATTAGGTGCAGACATCACTTAAGGCAAGAGGTCACGCAGTTTAAATACGAAAATGTATAAATATTTATCTCATAAATAATTCCATAATTAAGAGGTCCGAGGAAAAAGTGGAATTATGTTATGATGTGAGAAAGCAAGGTTAGTGAATTTTCACGAGAGTTTCGTATCATTTGTTTGTGATTTCACTGAATGTAGAGTTCATGTTTCGAGTGTTATGTGTGAACTTGAAAATTTAAACTACTGGGCACAGCCATTTTGACGGTTATTTGAAATGAATTAATTGTCCATTGATAAAGTAGGTAAAGAAGTAGAAAAAGTGAGCAAGGAAAATGGTGTGGACTAATCACTGGCCTAGTAGAAATCAATTACATTACTTAACGAATCAGCTTAATAATAATAAGAGCTGCAGGTGCATGCTGAGATCGAGTATCTCTGACGTCACGGTAGCTTCTTGGCTGCTTCCACGAATTATCTAAATTACTGTGATTTTTTACTACCAGTCCGGGACTTTTTTAAGCAAAATGTGCTGCATACTCGCACAGCTTATTTTGTAAATTTATTCTTTCGCTTTGCAGAAACCACGAAACATAAACAAAAGATTAACGTGAGCTGTGGTTTAAAAGTTTGCAAGGTTATATGATAATTGACATTTATTAGGCCCTTAATGCAGGCGGTCCGTGCCCTTTGATTAAATTCATTAATGATTTTGCTCCAATTTTACAATTCTTTATTTCTCGCCTCTTACTGATAACCCAGCTTCATTATCCTTGTGCATAATACATATTTATGGTTTTAGTCTAGTTTTACATACTCTTTGTTTCCCACGTTTTATTGATGATAATAACCGAACAACATTGAACCAACTAACCCAGTTTATCGCACTTTGTCAATGTGCCGTTTCTGCTCTGTTTTTCGCCTAGCACGATCCCGATTATAGCGTTTTACCGCTAGAAGGCGCATTTACGAATCAGTTTTTAGTTGATGTATCATGCAAGCAAGTAATCAGCGCTCCCAGAACCTGGAACCGCCACAGTTCTAATGGCTGTTTCTCACGCACGAACAATTTTTCTGTATCCTCTTTTCCGTTCGGCACGATAATGATAGTTATGTAAGGATGGTGTGCGTGCTATGGGATAGTGCTATGTTACTTTTCAGCAAATATTGGCGTAATTGTGGCAATGCCTCTGTTACATTCTAATTGTTGAAGTGAACTACATGATCAGAGAGCAATGCGTTCAATTCAGTCTTTGTGTCTAAAGGCCAAACCCGATCAATTCTTTTTTCTTTCTGCACAAAGTTTATTGGCGCTAATGATCTTTCTGTCATGGTTGTATCTTATTCAGAAACTTCTAATTTAGATGCCAGAAGAAGCGTTTCCATGAATTATGTTTAAAGATACGTATAAGTAGGGTGCCAATGGTAAGGAAACTAAGAATGGCCGATTGGGTTGTGTATATGTTACTGAGCGAGCCTATTTTCAGCTGGGTGGGTAAGATTATCTTGTTGTAGAGTTTCACTTTGGGCACGATTTTAAAAATTACGTATAAGATGAAAAGCTGAGATGGCTTCCTTTAATAGACTGGGTTCTTGCCTCCTTGCGCACCGCGAGCAGTTGCTTTTCTGACTTGGAGAAGAGGATGGGGAGATGTGCGTTTAAGATTCTAGTTAGATTCGTTTTTACTTGCTTTTCTTCTCTAGACGGCTAAACAAATAATAATATTTAACTAATTAGTGTCTAGCAACCTTTGAGCAACAATTTTCTTTTCAAGGGCAAATAGTTGATCTTGATAGGAAATGTTCATACGATAGTATAGTTTCATTTTCTCATGTGTTTGCACCTGTCTACATACCTAGAACAACAGTGCCTTACGCAGAAAATCATACGTTCTTCCGTTTGTTTATCTCGCTACTTTATTTATTTATTTATTTATCTATTCACTGTACGTGAAATTGTTTATTCTTTTACTCATCCAATTGTCATTTTTCAATTCATCCTTTCTATCAATCATTCATATGCTTACTTATTCATTCATTCATTCATTTATTTATTCTCATTCATTCATTCATTCATTAATCCATTCATTCATTTACTCATTTACTCGTTCAGTTATTTCACTTATTTACACATTTATTTGTTTGCTCGCTTGTTTGACAATTAATTAAACAAATTAATTAATTATTTTGTTTATTCTTTCACTTGTCAATTTAATAATCCATCCGTCCATCTGTCCATTCACTCTTTTATTAGCTTTTCGGCCAATTCATTTATTCTTTTATTCATCTTGTCATTTATTCGTCCATTCATTTGATAATTCGTTCATTCTTTCATTCGTTCGTTGCTGCAAGTTTTCCGACATGGGCGGAGAGCATTTAACGTTCATTGTTGCACTAGCACTCACACACAATACTTTATATAATACATCTATTATGCAACAACAGCTTGAACCGCCTCAAGCGCCTTCTTAGGTGGGCATTTATCCGAAAGTATCCTTTCGTTCTCACGGACCGTTCTCTGACACTTACCACCAGGAACGCGGAAGCAAGGCAACTTTTTGGGCTTCATGCATTGCTGACCAACATAGAGATTGTATCAGTCTATGATTCTCATCATGTTGTACAAGCAAACACCAGCGAGTGTGGTTTATGATCTGGTGTAAAAACGCATTAAGCCTTTTGTAAGGCTATTAAACCAGTTCTCTCTGACCGCCATTGCCCAACACATGGCACTCTTGTGATATATTCTCAGAAAAATGGCGTTTCTGTCAGAAACACAGCTGTATTTAATAAAGATTAATCAGTGATTATACTTTCACAAATTCCGTCAGTTCGCCTAGTCCTGTCCTGGTTTAACAAAATTGTTGAAAAGCATTGTAAATAGTGACTGTTTTTTCACTTCCCTAACTTAAATTCAAGTAATTATTTTTTGAAAACTAAAGTGGGGTTATGTAGAGAAAATTATCCTGAAAACGCATAATTCATAATCAAATATAATACAGAGAAATACTTCTAAAGATAACAAACATTTTTTACTTTTTCATTTTGATTCAGTATAAAAAATGAAAAATTTTCCATATCAGGCTTTCGAATCAACATCGATTTTCCACGACTGAATACAGACTTCATAGAGATTTGTAGAGTAGCCTAAAGTATCTCAAAGATCACCACTAAGTTACTCTGTTTTAAAATTCAAGATGGTACCGTCATATTTACTGTGAATAAAACAGCATAGTAAAAAAGACTATCTAAGCAAAACGTCAGCATTTAAAAAAGCATGTGATGTTTACCATATATCCGGCAAACGTATTGCAAAGTGGATCAGTTAAAAACACTTAAGAGTTTTTATTATAGTCGTCACCATCATCATCATCTTCTTCTTCTTCACCATCATAATTATTGTTGTTGTTATTATATCACTACAGTCATTACGGTTATTGCCGTCACTACTAACATCATCATCAACAGCATCATTATTATCGTCATCACCAATCATCATGTTCATCATCATCATGCTCCTCCTCCTCCTCCTTCTCCTCCTCCTCCTCCTCCTCCTCTTCCTCATTATTGTTGTTGCTTTTATATCACTACTATCATTGTCATCATGTCATTACGATTATTGCCGTCACTACCAACAGTGCCGTCAACAGCATCACTATTATTATCTTCATCCTCTTCGTCCTCATCATCACCTTCATCTTTATCATCATCATCATCATCATCATCATCATCATCATCATCATCGTTATCATCATTGTCGTCACCATCGTCATCATCATCGTCATCATCATCATCATCATCTTCGTCATTATCGTACCTTTGTCTGCACCCTGTTTTTAATATCCAGGCTTATTCACGGAATAGGTAATTTTGCACCTTAATTAATTTTTACATGCACTTAATAGTTGTCACTCCACGTCAAGAAACCGGCGTGCTGAAATCTGATTAGTCATAATTGGTGGCGGGCTGTTTAAAAGATTTAAGCCAATCTTCTGAATATAATAAAGTTTTAGAGCCTTATGCAGGAAGTCAAGCGGCCGCACAGACACTTCCTTCAACCGTACACGGCCCCTATTTATTCTTTCGCAACTGTATGTTGTCCGAGAAGGTTTCCGGTATTGGCTTAATTGCACTCAGTGGGTCACGATGGGGATTATGAGTTAGAAAACCCCCATTGATTCAGCCTACATTTCTGGGTCCAGGTAACAATTTATGCAGTTAGCGATAATCACACCATTGTGCGTGATATCAACTTTATAACACAAATAAAACAAACGCTTGTTATGCTAAAGACTTTTTCGAATGGTAATTTACTGCCAAGATTCTCATTTTTGGTCTTAAAGAAAAGATTTTTAGAGTTCAGTTGTGATCGCAAACTACGCTGAATTCAAGCCATAGATATTAGTGGGAGCCAGAAGGCCTAACAATATTTGCTGTGGATGCCAAATGATTTCTCTTTAACTTAACTTCAAAGAAACAAAGCATATGTCCTTAATGTAATATTCATAATAAATTCCACAATATAACATTGTTCTGAAGTTATATAGTTCTGAGTTACCAACGTTAACGGCTTACTCTTTAATTTGTTTCGGTGAAATACCTTAATCGCCATAATGCTTTAATCAGAAACTAATCTGTAAGAAAATAGTTTAGAATTTACCTAGAAGCCAACCTTGGCTGCACGGCAAAAACTTTCTCGGACTCCATTGTAAAGTTTAGAAAGAATGAAAAGCCTTTGGCCTTTGCCTTCGTGAAGTTCTCTATCTTTCTGCACTTGAAAAATGGATTTATAACGATTTTATATCTCATGTAGGTAACAGTTTTCTAGGGAAGAACTTTTCTCTGTTTGTGATTATACCATAACCATATGCACTTACTTTGCAGAAATACTTCGGATATTATTACTGACAGAAAACTCAAAATTTTACTAGAGGTATTTGAGGGGGAGATAATATTGGCTTAAAAGTTAGCAAAATTAAACGTTGTTCGTGGTTTGTGGTTTGTAGCTAACATAACAAGTCGTATTTCGTCAACTTGTTAAATGTATTTTTAAAAGTGCAGCCAAGTTTCCATAGCAATAGTTTATCAGCATCATTCGCACATTCGTTGCCTTTATTGGTGTTTTAATCATCTCGTTCTTTTCCTCCTCCATTTTCCTCATCTTCTTTTATTTTTCTGTTTTGTTTTCCTTATTCATCCTCAGTCTTACAATGCCGTCATCATCATCTACTCTTCTCCAATCCTCCGCCGCTAGTATCATCATCATCATCATAATCGTCATCATCATCACCATCATCATCATCATCATCATCATCATCACTATCATCTGCAAAACTAGATTTAGAGGACTACTTGTTTTAATCTCATTATGGATTTCATAGAAATCGTGTTTCATTCGCCTTGAGGTAGAGAAAGTTATTTACAGAATTGAAACCGTTGAATCGATAAGTATTATCAAATTCTATTTCCTTTTACAGTCAGATTAATTTCGTTTTTGACACGCCAGGAATCTGGGTAAGATAAAAATCCTGCGCCTGATGACAATGGGCGAAACTTTCACCTGCGAGATTCTCATTTTATGGGCTGCACATCTGGGTAGAATAATATTAAGTTATAGAAGACAATTTCGATTACGTTTGTCTAAGTGGTTGAAGATAAATGAGAGACTGCGTGTGCTTATTTACGCACTGATGCTCTTTTGTTAAACTTTAAAGGAAAAGTGGCACATGTTGGTACCACGAGTGCTTTTTGGGGCCGCACACTACTTACCAGAACGGAGTTACAGTGACACGCAAAGGCGGCTTATCCCCGCATGGTCCATTAGTTTACATTTGTCTACTGCTGACAAGTCATTTTGGGTCTAATAACATTGTAATAGTTAAGCATTGGTGAATGGGCAGTTGTTGGGAGGCAGCAGCCCATGTCTGAAACAGGACGTTCATTGATGCAGAGGTTATGGTTTAGATTGCTCGCAACGCACAGCATCAGTTATTAGAAAGGTTAGAGTCGACCTGTGTGGGTTGCGTATACTACCAGCGTACGGTTGTTACCCATGGGGTCTTTACTACCGTGTTAGCGCACTGCTCTTAAGGTGTAAAATTTGTGTTTCAAAGTTTGCCGATGTTCTACAAACATTTAAATTTCATTTGCAAAACAAATTAACAAATGCTTGCTGTGCTGTTGAATTTGTAACATTTTTCGACTAATAACTTATTGAATTTTTGCTTTTCCATTGAAAAACTCGCTTTCTAGAATTCAGAAGTCAATTTTACGTTTAAAGACTCAGTTTTGTTGCAAGTATTAAGGCGTAACAACAACCATTTCTTTATTTTAAATACCTAAATCCATCAAAAAAAATTTATGATTGCCTTTTTTAAATCAAAATATTGAGCAATTTAGATTAGAAATTTCGTATTGTGAAAAGTTTCCCGAACATTTATTTTCGCGTCTAGCACCTTTTCGCGTTTTAAGGCAAATTTATTCTGAAATAAAAACAAAAACTAAAAACAATTTTATCTTGCAGTGAAAAGTTGAGCACCGGAAACACCGACATGCGGTTATCGGCAGCGATTGTACTCGTGTGCCTGGTAAGTCAAACTATTTATTAATCTATTCTAAGAATGTATCAAAAACCTTATACTGATATGTTATGCATCTAGTTTTGCAGAACTAAATTATTGCATCTGATAGTATCGCATTTTGTAAAGGCATTTTATTTTTTATTTAGAAAACAGTGATTTAAAAACTTTTGTTTGCATTTAATTACCATTAAACCATTGTTACTTGATTAGTTTTTTTTTCGTTATCTTTAAATAATAATACTAGCTCGAAATTTTGTGTAAGAGTACTTCAAGTTTGGCGATATTCTCTTGTTTGTCGCTGTAGTACATTACAGTTATAAATACTTCGATTCTTCTGATGTTAGACCCTCTCAATCTCAGAAAAATTTGAACTTTTATGCACGAACCTGATCTTGTAAACTGTTACCGGTAGGCCGTACTAGAGTCAACAAAGTTTTTTCGCCTCAGCTTTGTACGTTACGTCACAACTTTTACATATTTATATATTCCGGTTACTTGCGTAGCCGTATTTTATTGACAAGTGTACATGGAGCCTTATGTCGGTAGCTGACTGCCATTCACTATCAAGACACCAACCTGTAAATTTTTGAAAAGCAATATTTAACATTTTACATTTAAAAAAGAATTTAGACTCCAACAATCAAATAAGAACCGCTACTGTGTGCTTGGTCACATGCAACTTATTGACTGCAAAATTTGGAAAGTGCGCCCTGATAATTTTAAATTACCAACAAGTTTCTGTCACTATCTTTGAAATACGTCCGCGTGCATAAAATGTGAAATATTCAACAGTTTCACCATCACGAATTTTGAGAAACTTGATGAATTGCTGCCAACGGAAAACTCCAGAAAACGAGGACTTAAAATATAATAGAACTGCTTTAGAACTAAGTTATTTTATTCAACGAGAGTGAAAATATAGATGAATTTTTTGCTTAATCGCACAGACGGCAAAATTTTACTAAAACATTAAAAACATTATGCGCTATATTTATATATGCTTTAATAAACCTTGTAAATTTTAAGTATGGACAAGCTTAAAAGCTACAAACTTGCTGGTACCTATGTTTTATAACAAAATATTTTCTAAAAAATAAAATAAAATAAACAATAATAATGATGATGATGATGATGATGATGATGATGATGATGATGATGATGATGATGATGATGATAATGATAATAATAATAATAATAATAATAATAATAATAATAATAATAATAATAATAATAATAATAATAATAATAATAATAATAATAATAATAATAATAATAATAATAATAATAATAATAATAATAATAATAATAATAATGGTTAATGCAGCATCTTAACTCGCTTTTTATATAGGTAGCGCCCTTTTCAGTTTTTCATTTCCAATAATTCGTTTTTATTTTACCTGTCTTCAAGCTATCACCTTTGTAAATTGTATTTGTAAATTAATTGGCATACAAAATTTTAAAATTTATGTTAGGCAACCATATTAGGTTTCGTGACGGAGACGATATTGAAATCTTAATGGTTGAATTGTGGAAGACACAAAAGTTGGTGTGAAAGCCGTGCGCCAACTTTCGCAGATACATGAATATAGCTTTCATTCAGTAGACTATATCACACAGTCCCAGTACAGACTTACGCCGTAACGTTACCGCACAACCGCTCGGTCGAGTGTGTATGCTTTCCGAAAATTTACTTTTTTAAAATAAAGGACAGTAAAAAAAATTATCAGTGAAGAAATATTACGTCAATATCATTTTTAATGGATAGATGTGATGTGTGAAACTGCTTTGATGCAACATTGTAACAGATTCATTTTATATGTTCACAGGTGGCAGGCGTGTACTGCCAGTTTGGTGGTTATGGTAGCAGAAGTGGTGGACACGGAAGCGGCGGATATGGTGGGAGGAGTAGAGGATACGGAAGTAGCGGGTATGGAAGTAGCCGGGGATATGGAAGCAGTGGAGGTTATGGGGGACGAAGTAGAGGTTACGGCAGCAGTGGAGGATATGGAGGACGGAGCAGCGGTTATGGAGGACGGAGCAGCGGCTATGGAGGAGGTGGATACGGCGGTGGCCGAAGTTTTGGTGGATACGGAGGAAGAAGTAGAGGATATGGGGGTGGAGGACATGGTGGAGGTGGATACGGTCGGTCACGAGGGTACGGTGGAGGAGGAGGAGGATACGGGGGCGGATTCGGAGGTGGATTTGGCGGACATGGAGGATTTGGTGGACACGGAGGAGGACATGGCGGAGGACATGGCGGAGGTTATGGTTACCGTCCCTTGTACTATTATGGATACTTGCACAAACATACTACAACCACACACGCTCCATATGTATACTTCAGGAGGCACACGATACCTTATGAAGACTTGTACGAATCCACTTACACAGATCATTATGTATTCCACACACCAAGTCCTTGTTATGGGTATCACTGTAAGGGTGGTGGCAGCAGTCACGGTGGCGGCCACGGTGGCGGCCACAGTGGCGGCTACGGAAAGAAGTAAAACACTCCTGAGTTCTAGCGTTTGTGATTCAAAAACGATGATCGTATGTCCCGATTACCTGTTTAAATGTTGGAGATGAGGCGAGAAAGGCGTGAATGCTTATTTTCAAGTTTCACTAGCTAGTAACGCGGGACAGGGTATCTTAACTGGTCCACAGGTAATCGGGACATACTAGGAATGCACAATGCATTTTGAAGCCAATTTGGGCCAGTTGAAACTCAAGGATTATTGGCCTTTTAGTGTGTAAATAGTTAAAAAGCACACGCGTGTACAGTGGCACAGTAGCCAATCAGATTGTAAAACCTTTGGCATAAACAGACTCTCATCAGGTTGTAGTTGTTATTAAATGCATAAATTAATAGGCATTTGTATTGAAACTAGTTAACATGAGGCACTCATTAATTAATTTTAGGAATTATTACATTGATTTTATAATAACAAAGACACGTATCTCGATTTTATTGATACTCATCACGCATGCGCAGCGCCTTTTCTGTTGGTATTTATTTACAAAAGATTATTTTGTGTGTATGCTTGTACATAATCCGTGTTTTCTGTGAACTTTAAATGTTTTTTACTATTATAAATGTTTATAAGTAACGCAACACTTGTATCATATTCGCTATGAATGTTTAAATGTTTAGTGCCACTACTGACGTGCAGATGGCGCCAGTAGCTAGTGAATTTGGTAGATTTCTGTGTGTGTTTTTACGTTCTATGTTTGACAAGAGTACGTCCAATTAATGTAACGGTAGAGTCTCGATTAAATGTTCGCCATCTTGTTGGATACTTTGTGCTTTTATAATGAAAATAAAACAAAAATTACCACAACAGGCAAGCTGTAATGTGTTTTCATTTCTACGTCCATTTCTACATAATAATGAAACTCAGCTTAAAATGCACCTACTGCAGGTAATTACGGTAGATCTACAAATAAAGCTTCAACAAAAATTTTCAGGAACTTATGGGAAATTTTTAGTTTCGAAATATCGTATGAACCAACTATGCATGTCATAAGCTAAGGTGGTAAGATATTCAATGAGTTTATTATTGGTTTCATAAAAATAATTTTAATCGGAACAATTTTCAATACAAGGGTACCGATACTCGATTGACTGTTTTGTATTTTTACCAAAAAAACTTAGCCAACAACAAGAACAAGAATAGAAGTTTTGGTGATTCATAAGTTATTTGCGGATCAGTGCAAATCCGGTGTAGGTAAAAGGGTTATGAAATTTCGAATTAAAGTCGACACTAAAATTTATTTTGATAAATTTTAACCCTTTACATAGTAGGTATAATCCGTACAGTTTTGTAAGCAAATAAATTAATTGAAGATGTAGGATTAAGATTTCAGATTTGTGCAGAAAAGACCGAGAATCTAGAGTCAAATTGTTCTTCTGCCATAAAATCACCATTCGTCACTGTCATTCAAACGTATCGTCAGTATGATAGAGACAACTGCACATGTCTGTATTTGTTTTCTGTTTTTTAATAGTCAAAAACGAAATTTGAAATTCTTTTATTTAATAACAGATTATTCGCGCAATGTTAATTCAAAATTATTATTAGTAATGGAATCCATAATTATTAAATTTCGAAAGCAAATTTGTCCAAAAGCAGAGACGCGTAAAAATATGAGAAGTGTGGATTTGAACCGGGGATCTTTCACTTAAAAAACAAAGGCCGTGACGAATAGACTACTTTGCTTCAGTCATATAATTCAATCTTTATAGTCCACCAAGCCAAGTCAATATTTCCAAAAGTTAATTTCATCCTACAAGAGTAATTACTAACAAATTATATTAATTAATTTAGTGTGTGATGTAATTAACTAAAGATTTATTTTCATTAAGTTCATTAAACGGCATCAACTTGCCAATAAATGCTGGATGATGACTTGGAGAATTGTAAAAAAGTTCTTGTGAAGAAAAACCAAACAAAATTGATAGTAAAACAGTCAAACCTCTGCAGCGGAGAGCCTGTTTTTTCGTTTTGCAAAGCAACGTAATAATTTGCTAGTACGTAACATTTATAATTTAAAATCATAAGTTGTTACAATTATAGTTAAGACTATGGTATTCGAATATATTTTTATGCTATTTTATAGCATGGTTGAAAAAATACCATTTAAGTGCGCGTACTTGTCTATCATTTAATATTTGAGATTTGCTAGTTGACTAGTCAAATAATAATGCTACTAGCTATAGCTGATGACGAATTGTTGCCAAATTTGTGCATAATTCCACCGTCCATAGCGGTTTCAAAAGTATATGTATTTCCTTAAAAAGAATTAAATGTAATTCAGTCAGCAACTAGTGAAAATTAGAATAGAGTAGCTACTTACTAAATGTTTGCTTATATCGTTATTTCTGTCTGAAAGATTATGCTAAGTGAAAAAAACTGAAATTTCGCAGTCTTGGAATTGAACCCAATCAGCCGCCTGTTACATCAATAACCTTCTGACACGCTAGATGACTCTGGAACTCCAGTACTTTGTAGCTTATAACGTTTTTGTATAGTCTAAACGATGTAAGCGCGATCAGTTTTAATTTTTACTTTAATTTATTCAATTTATTTACAATTTAATAAAAACTATGTTACATAAATATGATACAATTACAAGCACAATATGATTATACCATTGCAGTTATGCATATATGATGTTATATGATTCACCAAAATGTTAGAAATAATAACTGGGTTTACAATAGAGTTATACGTGAATTGAGTTTGATAGTTAAAGTGTGACACAGAGATGTTCAGACAAAATGATTTTCACCTGATGTTGGCTCGCTACTTATTCTTACTATAGATGGCGCTTTATTGCCACCGTCTCCTGCTCTTAATTCCACAACCCATCTACTATAGTTTTCTTCAGCAATTATAATAAGAAGTAAAGCGAGCTTGAATTGAGTTGGTGCCATCGTCATCTACAAACTTTGACTGTTAGTCAAAGGCGCTGTCATTGTTGACTTAACTGTTGGTTTTTAGTTTTATTTCAGGCCTAACCTAGGCAATCTACTATAAGCAATTTGAACATACTACGAAGTTTACATGCATTCTGATGATATAGGATCGTTGCACGTTATGATACGCATGACGTCATGTCGACAGTTGTCTCCAAGTCGCACATGACACAAGGCTTCTGCGAGCAGCAATGTTGTCCGACGACGGAATCTCATCAAATCGGCGGGACGGAAACTAAATTCACCGCCAGTCAACAACGTACAAGTACACTCCCTTGTCTGAAGCTAAACAAACAACAAAAATACGTAGCTTGTTTATGTCAAATGCTAAGTACAGTACATTTACAATTACAGCTTTTTAGTATGGGTTTTCTTTTGCAGTTTGAGCTTATTTTGTCTTTCTTTTTACTTCATTACATAAACATATCTACGTTCCTAATCTAAATTCTACTGTTAAACTTCAGCGTTCATTTGTTGAAAATACATGTAGACATGCTTTGTAACATTTCTTAAAGTGATCGTTTTGTTGTTGTTGTTGTTGTTGTTGTTGTTGTTGTTGTTGTTGTTCTGTCGTATTTGTGGTTGTCGTTGTTGTTTTGTCGTCGTCGTTGTCGTTGTTGTTGTTGATGATGTCGTCGTCGTCGTTGTCATAGTTGGCGTTGTTGTTGTTGTTGCTGCTGCTGCTCTGGCTGTTGTATTTGTTGCTATCGTTTTTGTTCTTGTAAACTCTTAGAAAATGTCATTTATTTAATGCATGTTGCTGTGTCACTGAAAATTGTACGGTGAAATCTTCTTGCTCAGTTTTTTTACAATAAATTTACTATTACTAATCATCACTGAAGGGGTGAGCGCATACAGTAGTTGTCTACAGCAGAGTAATAAACTGACGTTAATTGACTGTAAATGAATGGGTTTCAGAAGTATAGGAAAATTGTGTTCTTTAATACGTTAGGCTATCTTTCAGCGGGTACTGTACTTACAAGTTAGATTTTGGTAATTCGCTTCGTTCACTTTCCTTCTCAAAATGCTAATTAATACTAGGAAAATGCAATGTATATTGTTTTGAATACAGCAGCATCTTTAATTTCTTACCTTATGCCCTGGTCCATTATCGCATGATGCAGAACACTTCTCTACATCAGTCCAGTCTGTACACTCAATCGACGATTGGTCACAACCCACTTCCATCAACATTGAGGCAGCGCCGACTAATATGGCTCTCACAGCTTGTTTCAATCTCCTTTGGTTATTCAGATTAGAAGCAAGCTTCTGCATTCTTCCAACAAAAAATCTCCCTCTTCTGTCAAGCTCTCTTGGAGGTTCTTCTTCAGTTGCTTCAAGAGGACTGCCCGGTTGCTGCTGTTGCTGAAGGCGGCGTTGAAAAAAAATTTGCAAGTTGCGGTCGCGAGCGCTCAGGAACCGTCTTCTCAATGCCTCTAACCTTCTCTGGAGATTGCGAGACTGCTTGTTGTTTTTCTGAATCTGCAAATTACGTTCGAACATGATTCGGCCAATTCTAATCGCTCGATTATCATCAATGCCCATTCCATTTGGAATCTCAGTACTTTCTTGAGTCAGTGGATTTAGTGATTGTTCCTCTGCAAAATCATTATCATCTGGTTGCAACGCCGAACTCAACTGCTGATCAATGTCTCCGTTTATTGTTTCTGTTGGAACATTTTCCGGTATACTTGTCTGTGTGTCACCGGCTTCACTAGTAACTACTTGTGTTACAGTTTCAAATGCATTAGTAACTTCTTCATTATTCATTTTTGTTGAAAGTTCACGCGCACTCCCTATAACGTTAGTTATCATTTCTATCTCCTCATTCTGCACAGTAGAAACAGCAGATGTCCCTATATCAGGTGTCACAACTGTACTTGCATTTATTGTGCCATCTGAAACTTCAGATACTGTAACTGTTGGTAAAAAGTCGGTTTCGTTTAAAGCAGGAGTAGTTAGTTGTGCAAATTCTGTTTCGCCTACATTTGTTGTTAGTTCTGTCGTACTTGTTACAGTGGTTACCTCGTTCTCGTTTAAAAGTTCAGTTACAACAGCAGTGAAACTTTGTAACTCGTGTTTTTCTAAGCCATCAGCTGGCTTAGTTATGCTGGTCAAAATGTTTGGAGTTTCACTTTCGCTTAGTTCTGTAGCCATAGGTGCAGTAACTGGTGATCTCATGAAGATGTCTTTACTGGTGCTTGTAGTCGTCTCAACGTCTGTACTTGTTGTTACACTAACATTATTGTGATTCATTTCCTTTCTGAGTTGAGTTAAGCTATTAGACAATGACCGCATCAATACCATTTCTCTTTCAATCTTATTACCTTCATTGTCAACATTTATGCTGTTAACAAGGTCTGTGCTGCCATCTGTGGTTGTTGACATTAGAAAAGTATCATCATTAATAGTGTTTAATGATTCCGCTGTGACAGTTGCCAATACAGTTGTCCTTTCTAATTTGTTGTCTGTTGCATCCGTTATTGTTTGAGTAGTATCGAAATTTGGGTTATTAACTTTTCTCATTACCATCGTTCCATTTTCTTCAACTTCATCAGCTTTTATCGTTTCAATTCTAAATTTGTCTTCGTTTTCCTTCATAACTAGGTCTTCTGTTGTCTTTGCGATTTGTGTTTTGCTGTCGGAATCCTTGTCCAATACTCCCACGTTTCTTACGGAAACTTCACTAGGCTCTGTTTCAATGGCAGGTAATTTATTTTCCATAAATGAGGTATTTTCATTTGGCCTTTGTAAAACTTTTGGTAACTCAGACATACTCATCAAAAGTTCCATGATTTTAGCTACTGCCAAATTCTTTGTGCTGCTCTTCAGTAATTCTAGAAAACTGATTTCATGCATTTGTGCGGTTGGCGTAGCTGCACTTGTCACTTCACTTTCATTCCTGGAAACATTCATTTCCATCTGGATAATAGAAGTGTCATCAAGTGGAATATCAACGTTTTCGTCTTTGTCACTAATATCGGATATATTACTCAAATCTATGCTTCCATTTGGATTTGGATTTTCACTGCTTGCTGTGGAAATTTGGGAACTAAAATTTCCTGTGGCAGTTGGGGAAGAACCTGTTGTATTGGCAATATCTTTGTTTTGCTTATTTTCACGAAAGTTTAAGACTCGTTCATCAATTGTATGTATGGTGATGTCATCATTAACATCATTAAAAATATTAGGTGATGTCACTCCATTGACTTTCTTCATAACTATGGGCAAATCACCTGTTCGATCATTGCCGTTTAGAAAAGGACGTCCGTATCCCTGCCGAAGAAAATTGTCTGTACCAATGCGTCTGCTGCGAATTATCCGTGTTGGCAATGTTCTTCTAATCCTGTCCATAGCTATGAGTGGCACATTTTCTCCCCCAGCATTGTGGCTTTTTTCACTTGCAATTTTTGGTTCTCCAACAGGTGAATGTTCTCCCACATGTGCATTTATTGGCAGTCTAGCATACTTGGCTGCTTCTTCAGCTTTATCTATTACACCAACAGCTTGGTTATAATAGTCGGACGGGGCTACATAAAGTTTTATTCCATTGCCGTGTATCAACTAAAAACAAAAATGCACAAAATTAGTAAAACAGATAAGCTATGTCAGCGTGAACTTGACGACTAGAGTCGCTCAATGAATGAATGAACGAATGATCACTGGGTTCGATACTCTAGTTTTATTTATCATATCCGTTCTGACTGTTTACCGTATAGAGTTTACCGTACCCCGTTTACTATTTACCATAACTCAATCGTCAGAATCTGCCCTGGTACATTTTGTCTTTTTATTTATTTCACCTAATGGTAAATCACAGTGGTGGTTTGAAACGTGTTTTTCCTTGTTTTTCAATTGTGGGATTTTTTCATGAAGAATCGTGTATGTGATGGTATTCAAAGGCTGTTACCATCAATAAAGCCTTTATCTGAAAGCTTGAAGCTTTTTGGCAGACACCAGATAATATAGTCTAGTGGTAACGTGTCCATTCTCCATCTCGGGGTCGTAAGTTCGACACTGAGGACATGTCATACTAAAGACTTTAATGGCTAAGGAGACGCACCATACCTCAGGGCGGCCCGGCTCCCAGTCGGGCGGAGGAGAAGAAACTGTCCAGCTGCTGGGTCTCGGCATAGGACCCCTCCATGAGGGGCTAACAACCCCAAATGGTAGAACTATTAATCTGTTACAGAAAACAATAATGATATAGCCGGCTTGGTTTTGGGAAACGGCGAGGTTGCGCAAGAAACCTCGACGGCGACTAATGGTACGTTAAAGGACAACGATACTGATAAACGGATTATACTCAAATATCCTGCGCAGGTCAGCGACCGCTGTCCTGTGTGTGGGAAGGCGATTCCCGACTGGAAGTCGGCGAAATCGCACGTGAAGTTTAGCCATGGATTGGGCGTCCATAGGCTGGAATTTGAATGTATGAAGTGTGAAAAACTGTGGCCATCATACTCGAGTGCTAGTACCCATTACAGGTACTGCTCCCAGAGAGTGGCAAGCGAGGGGACTGAACCGCCTCAGGGTGGTGCACACAGCTGTCCAGAATGCTCCCGTACCTTTAACACTCATGCGGGATGCCAACAGCATCGTCGATGTGCACACCCTGCCGACCCAGGGAGAAACGGGCAGGTGGTTCAGGTACCCTGTGGACGGACGATGAAATGAGGCTAATGGCCGAACAGGAACTTGAGTTCCTAGGAAGGGAAACATCTGTTAAGGGGCTCAACATGTTTCTCCACGAGAAACTGCCCCACCGCACAGTTGGGGCCATAGCCACAATGAGGAAGTCTGTACGCTACCGCACTCTAAGAGATGGGTTAAGAACTGCCGAGGTAAATGTTAATGAAATGGCAGGGAGAGAGCATCGAGTTGATGGACCACAACCCGGTGTGAGGGCAAGCCGGGAACCCGGTGAGGAACAGCTGGCAAACCGGGACACACTTAGAGAAAGTATCGAAAGGGATATAGAAACTGGAAATATGCAAAATCGTAGTGACATGGTTGCGGCTCTGGCATTCGCTAGAGCTGCATTGGGAGGTGGCGATTTGGATGGGGCCTTTCAGGCACTGAGTGAGGCATGGTTCCCGGTGGACGCCCGTCCACAACCAGCCAGACCTCGTCCTGTTAGGAGAGCTCCCGATCGACCCGCTAACTGCCAAAAACGCAGGAGGGAAAGGTATAAGACGTAC
Organism: Tubiluchus corallicola; assembly: GCA_030141605.1. NCBI lineage: Eukaryota > Metazoa > Priapulida > Priapulimorpha > Priapulimorphida > Tubiluchidae > Tubiluchus > Tubiluchus corallicola. The sequence goes on along the minus strand of JAQGDQ010000011.1, from coordinate 951,931 downwards.
CAGAGACTGTATCAAAGAGACAGACGCAAGCTTGCGAATGTCGTACTCGATGATGCACCCCTGGAAGTCAAGTATCCTCCCATTGACTGCATAGAGCAAACGTACATCCAGAGATTCGAGAAACCTTCCCTACCAGACGACGAACCCATCGAGGACTTTAAACCGTGTGAAGATCCAAACAGCCTCTGTGCTCCCATAGCACAAGAGGAAGTGGCAAAAACATTCAAAGCCATGAAGTCCAATTCGTCTCCAGGTCCGGATAGGGGGGTCACGATGCAAGCCCTCCGGAGGGTAAGCAAGGGTGCGATAACACTTGTTTTCAAGGTATGGCAATTCCTAAAGAAGGTCCCAAACAGCCTGAAGGAATGCCGTACCACCCTCCTCCCCAAGTCTGCTGAGGGCTTGCAGGACGTCAGTAACTGGCGGCCTATCACAATCGGATCCCTATTGCTCAGGTGGTATGCCAAGATTCTAACCACCAGAATCCAGGCAACGGTCAAGCTCAACCCACTCCAGAGAGCCTTCCAACCAAGAGACGGCTGTTCCGAAAACCTGACTCTCCTAAACACCGTGATTCGGCATGCCCGAGCAAGTCATAGGGAATTAAACATCGCATTCCTCGACTTAGCAAAGGCGTTTGACACGGTTCCTCACACCTCGATCGTGAGGGCAATGCGAAGGTTCGGCCTTCCAGAGCAGGTTCAGCAAATCATTGGGGATATGTATACGGGTGCTGCTACACGGATATCGATACCGGAAGCAAATACCCGCCGTATTAGCATCACATCAGGTGTTAAGCAGGGATGCCCGCTATCACCCCTGCTTTTCAACCTGGTAATCGACGAACTGATCTCGAAAGTCGGTTCTCGATTTGGCTATGGGATTGACGAGCACCAAGTGGCTATAGTTGGTTTTGCTGACGACCTAGTCCTAATGTCAGGCTCAAAACATGGCATGGGAGTTTTGTTGGAGACAGCCAATGGCTTCTTCACGAAACGAGGCATGGCTTTAAACGCCAACAAATGCAAAGCCATGAGACTAGTCAAGGCATACCGGCGAAAGGCTATGAAAGTGCTAATAGAACCCACATGGGAGATCAGCCAGACTCCTATTCCAATGCTGGTAGTCAGTGATGCATACAAATACCTGGGAATTCCTATGACTGCTAAGGGACGACCCACCATGGACACCAAGCCCCTTAAACCATGGCTTATAAGAGTGGAAGGGGCACCACTCAAACCTCAACAAAAGGTGGATATGATCAGACAATATGTGATTCCGCGTCTGACATACCACTTCCGTATATGTGAGGTTCATATGAATGGCCTCAAGGGAGCAGACAGGCTTATAAGATCAAGCCTAAAACGTATACTTCATATGGCGACGGATGTCCCGAATGCATTCTTCTACATGCCAATGAAGAAGGGAGGGCTGGGATTTTCTTGTCTTGAAAAGGATGTTCCTTTGATGAAAGTCAAGATGCTCAGCCGATTGCAGGCCTCACCAGATCCGCTGGTGAACATGAGTGCATCTGCTCCAGTGTGGAATAGGGAGCTTGCGTGGGCTAAGAGGGTGGCGAGCCTCGAAGCCTACAGTAACGCAAAAGACATAAATCGTGCAAAAAGGGATAACGATCGCAGACATCTATCGGCATTCAACGGTAAAGTGCATGGGAAGGGTTTTGCAGCCGTGTCTGCTGACCCACTGAGTACCCATTACCTACGTAGCAGCACACTCCTGAGCGGGGGTGATTATATCTTGGTTCTCAAGATGATCACCAACTCTCTACCAGTTAGAGTTAACACCACGAGAGGACAACCCAATGCACTCAGGAGATGTCGCAGGTGCGGGAGACATGCAGAGAGTCAGGTTCACGTACTTCAACAGTGCATAACAGTAAACAATGCCATATCACGAAGGCACAATGCACTGTGCGAGGTGCTCGCCGAAGCCTTGAAGGGGCAGGGCTTTACGGTCGTCAGGGAACCTTGGTTCGAGATCAACAGAACAAGGTACCACCCCGACATCCTGGCGACCAAAGGTGGTCATACGTACGTTATCGATCCGACCATCTCGGCAGCAGGAAACATCTACTCGCTTAGGGCCAGGTGCAGGGAGAAGGCCCTGAAGTACGAACCGATCCTCGATGCCGTCAAACAGCGGTGCGGCTCTGCCACTGCCTCGTCGCACGGCATCTGTGTGGGCTTTCGTGGGGAATGGGCAGGAGGAGAGAACGACGTTCTCCTGAAGACACTCGGTCTTCTGAACGTCAGAGCCAAACTAGTCCGCTCGGCGATTAGAGGCTCATGTATGGTGTTTAGAAAGTTCCTGGGAAGGCAAAGGAGGGAGACCTAGGTCATCTCCTGCGCAGGATGTTACCACTCGAGTTCTTACATCCAAACGTGTGAAAGGTTTATACCTAGGGGAAATCCGACTACTCTATGACTAGCCGGTGGATACCGTACCTTTACGGTATCGAAAAGGCGAGTTTTGTTGGGTCTGGAGAAATCCAGTTCCCACGGAATTGACGGATGCCGTATCTTTACGGAAGAATTTGGAATTTGGCAAGTTTGACTCGAGTCAAAAGGCAACACACAGGTGAACAGATCCGACGCCTGTGAAATCTGACAAAATAAAATAAAATAAAATAGTACTTGTTATGGTCCTGCCTGGCGCGTGGTATTTACGGTAAAGCGAGGTAATAATCGTCTCTGTTATATAGTTGTAGATTTGTATTTACAGTCGGCAAAAACTCTTTGACCTTATGTTAATTGTTCATCAGAAACCGATTTTAAATAAAGATTATTATTATTATTGGTGCTTTGTTTTTGTTCTTAACAAACTTACCAGTGCGTCCGTCATTGTGATACAGATTACTATTAGCCACAGAGCGCCTGAAAAATAGAATATAAATATGTACTGTAATATCCGTTCATACACAATAGTTTGAAACAATGAAGACTATTCATTATTGATTATTGATAAAGATGATGATGATGATGATGATGATGATGATGAGTAGAAATTAGTCAAAGCACATGTTGTATAACATAAAAATAAACCGTAAACACCTAATAAGTAAATTATCAAAAATGTTAGGAAAAACGAAAGCTGTACGTTTCACTCACTAACAAATGACAATCCTTTCACGACTTATGTTTAGAATAAACGGATTCGATTACCCTCAGAGCTCTTCAGCTGATAAGCTACATTTGATACGATGTATTTCACATCTAAAAGTGGCTAAAACATCTCTACTGGTTCAGTGGCTCGTCTAAAGAATTATCCTTGATAGTGAGCCAAGCTGCGATGGCGTCACAAACACGTGCTTGAGCTAGGCCTTGTCTGTGAGTGCTTTCCGGCATGCAGTGTATTGAAATGTATTAAAAATAAATTTTTGAGTACACAGCTTATGTAAGTACTTACAGTTGACATTCTTATTGTGAGAATTCATCATTATTTCTAATCCTAGGCTGAAACTTTTCATTTTATCAGAGATCACCTTGTCTGACACAATTCGTTTTGTTGTCAGCTTAGAGCACGCAAACACAGAAAATGGCCGCTGTGCTTGAAATCATAAAAACACTAGTTTTCTGGCACAGTGCAGAAAGGTCTGTTTGTTAGCCTGCTTTCGATGCTGGGCACACCCAACGTCCTGACACGCCCTTCCACGCCTTCAACGGATGTTTGACTTGCACTAACCCTTTCACCTTTATGTCACCACGCTAATGAAATCTAAAGAATGTTTTGGGTGCTAATGAAGATTACTCACCCACATACCGTGCTAAAGTAATTAAAAGTAGTCCTCATTCCTTCTATTTCTATATTCCAATAAGGCACTTTTCAGGTATCAGATATTAGTAGAACCGCGTTTAAAAACTACAGACTAGTTTCAGCACTGTAACAACTGATAATGTAATAGACGTGTGATATTGTGTAATACCAAAAAAGTAACGCTTATTGTAATAAAAAATCAACGCATAACGTTATAAATAACCGATAATGTAAAAAACATATTGATAATTTAGTAAAAAACTAATGCGTAATGTAAGAACCTCGAAACGCATTATGTAATGACCTGAACGCTAACGCTTATTGTAACACCACGAAACGCATAACGTAATAACAAAAATTCTAACCGATAGTGTAATAATTAGTAGAATAAATGTTACTTGCTACAATTTTCTTATCTAGCAAAATAATTCTGTTTTTTGGAATATAAAGGTGGGTGCACATTAGCCCCTCGATTCAATGGATCACTAGGAAGCTCACTTACTCAAATAAGCTCGTTGCTTCCAATATGCTTTGTTATGTTACGATATTGCTGTTGTTGTTCATTTTTGCTTTCTTCTCAATTCATGACAGGCTGATTCATTGGCGCATCAAGTTAAACCCAATAACTTTGAGGTGTGTTATAAGTAGTGCTCTCTCTCTCTCTCTCTCTCTCTCTCTCTCTCTCTCTCTCTCTCTCTCTCTCTCTCTCTCTCTCTCTCTCTCTCTCTCTCTCTCTCTCTCTCTCTCTCTCTCTCTCTCTCTCTCTCTCTCTCTCTCTCTCTCTCTCTCTCTCTCTCTCTCTCTCTCTCTCTCTCTTTCATTTAGCCTTCCTTTGAGCTGTGTACAACTGACACAAGACCACACTTAATTTTACACAAGACGACACTTGCGGAGGAGCCTACATCTTCTCTTTGACTATCATATATGATCAGCAGCCAGAAAGGATCAAATTTGATGCAGTTAACCTGCAAAGTATTTACACAAATAAAACTTGAAATTCGTTAAAGAACTTTATTGAACTTTTACGTTACCCGCTTCCAATGAAGATCATCACAAATCAAAATTAATGTACTTTTGAACATTGGCCTAATCATTGATCAGTAGTTGCTTGTATTTTTAACAATAGGTTATGTCTGAAATGAATGAATAATATAAGCAGCTGCCTATAGTCCCAAGTGAACAGCTGCTGGCTTGTTGGATGAGCCGGAGCAGATGATTTACTGGTTATTATAACGAACACACGAACTTGTCCAAATTATAACTGTTTCATTATTTTTGACATAATGCTACACTGGGTTAACTGTTGTATTTAGAGACATTTTCGCCAGAATATTGTTACAGGGCTACGCAGGACTAGACAAACTATACGAGAAGTGTCAGTTAAAGTCAACATGAAATAGTGAGGAGCTCCCTCTTCCAAACGGAGTAAGGAAACGCACCAGTTCAGCACTCCAACAACACTACACCACTGGTAGCAATTAACATTAATTCAGCTAGTTATTACATTATCAATTAGAATTTTTGTTATTACAGTATGCGCTTTGTGGTGTTACAATATGTCATAAACGTTGGGTTATTACATAATGCGTTTTTGAGTCTTACATTATGCGCTGATTTTATTACATTATGCGTTAGCTGTTTCCTGTATTACAATAAAGGACGTTTATTACATATTCATTTCTAGCAAGCACCTAGTGTAATTTTCAATTCTATAAATCTAATCCATTAACAAATATTCTAAACGTTATGAAACACCTCAAGCATTTAGTAAAATACTAAATTTTAAAAATCCATAACTGAAAAGGTCCGGAAGGGTAACTGAAAGTACATTGCATATTCAATATAAGTTTTGGGCATTTCAATTCAATAATGTAAAGCTGTTTAAACAACGTGTTTGTAATAATTATTGATAAAATAAATTTGTTTTAATGAGGATGGCACTAGGTCTTCAAACTATATTTGATGTTTTGTTAATACTAATTTGGCAGCCTTATTTCATTTTAGAATACCAGGTTGGCTTATTTCATTCTAAAATACCAGGATGACTTATTTCATTTTAAAATACCAAGATGTCTTATTTAATTTTAGAATACCAGGTTGTCTTACTTCATTTTAGAATACCAGGATGCCTTATTTCATTTCAGAAGACCAGGCTGTCTTTTTCTATTTTAGACTCCCTGTTTTTTATCTTCAAAACACGACTACTGAACTTGTCATCGGTTCAATAAAAAATTCCAAGTTTCATACTTCAAAATTGTTGAATTTAATGTAGCAGTTAATTTCGTTTTCCTCTCTGGTATATCATGTTTCAGATTTCAGGCCTACATCGCGATGTTTTGTAATGCATGCAGTTAAATTGAAGTTAGTGTCATAAAATCTAAGGTTACTAGAGATGGAAAAGATGCAAAACTGAACAGATGCTAAAAGTGAAGTTATTGGAGATCTGAAAATTCGTAACTTTGTGTACGTTTTTACTTTTATGTAGTTCTCCGTTATTTACAGCCTAATGTTTACTCAGGACACCTAGTAACACACTAGCTTGCAGGGCAAAGTGTAGATAGCTGTCATGGTGGTTCAATGAATGCTCTAATGAAGGTAATTTTTGCAGCTAATTGCTAGTTCAATTACTAATTTTGACTTTCATCACAGCTTTGCTTTTCACTGACTGACTGCATAACAATACTTCTAAAAGAAAATGTTCGTGTAGCAAAGCAACTTGTTCTCTTGTTTTACTTTAACGGAATTATAAATCAATTCCCAAAGAACTTTCGATAAAAAGTTATATTGCATAGCATTACTCTTACCAGTTTGAAGGACTCATGTAACTAGAAAAGAAAAATTTATTATTAATAATTTAAAATATTCCCGCTACCTGGTAAAATAGGCACTGTACCACCATTCCAGTGTGTACCACCGGATCACAAAAACTCGTTGTTGTTCTTATTAACATTATAAAATAATTTACACTTTAGCTTAGCTAGTGAAAAGTGTGCAACGAATTTGTTTCAAACTTTACGCGATGTTATTTAAACTTGTTTCAATTGGCTTACCGTTAAAATGGCTGCGCAAGATAGTGCAAAATTACAACATACCCCCCCCCCCCCACCACCACCACACACACACACACCTCTACGTCATATATTGCTATTGGTTTTATCAAAAGTCATAGAGTGTCTACTGGGCATGAAGTGGATGGATCTTCACTTATTTTTCTTTATGTTCCATCTGCTCCTATAGTTTTATAGCTAGAGCCGCAATTTTTAGTGTGTGGCTAGGTTGGGTCCCGTCCTTGTGCATCACAAAATATGGGACCTGCGTGTGTAGGAAAATTTTCCGCTAGGGGACAATAACCGAAAAATGGTGGTCGGGAACAGAAATTCATCGAGTGTCGAACAACAGTACCTTGCAGCATATCAAATGAAAGTCCTCGATGAGGCGCATCGAATAACATAGATTACCATGAGACTGGTTAACCTGCGACCCCGCTATGAGGCAAAATAGGGGTAGAGGAAACAATTGCCTCCCAGTGTCCACCAAAAGTAGCTTGTAGTATATCAAATGAAAGGTCTCAATGAGACGAATTGAATGGTAAAAAATTACTTCTAGATTGGTTGATCTCTAACCTCAGTAAGAGCAAAACAGAAGTCGAATGTAAACTAATGTCTTCCAGTATCAACCGAATCTAGCTTGTAGTGTATCAAATGAAAGATCTCATACAGACAAATTGAATGGTGTAAATTGTGCTGCAATAGGTGGACCTTTGACTCATGGGTCACGGATTGAAAAGTTACAAGTTGTCGCATCATTGAGAGTTGCAGTTCCTATGTATTCAAGTAATGTAGTCAATGAAATCAACTTTATCCACTTTTTAAGAGATGATTTTTTATAACGAAAAACCCTTTTTGTGGGTAACGGCTGCTTTGCGGTATCATTTTGCAAATCAAATCAAGTTATCATTGATGCTAGAATTTTTAAAATGAGCAATAATATTAGCCTTTTAAAGTAGTGATCAATGTAAAGTAGAAATAAAATTTCTTTATATTGCGGTCGCAATTTAAAACATACGGGGATTTATTATGATTATTATTGACCATGATGATGATGATTAATGAGAATTGAATTGTAGGCTACGTGGAATAACACTGACGGTTTACAGTTGTCGAAAAAGGTTATGAAGTCACTAATGTGCTTATAGTCTACTAAATCTGATCATGGAATCACAAAGCACATAATCAACGACAATTTTCCTTGATAATTGAAGCATGTGTAGCCACCAAAATAATCGTTGAACGTTATGTTATTTAAAATTTTAAACCCAAACAAATGCAAAGATCTAGAAGATGTTTGCAATATTCACATGGTTTATGAGTGTCAGTTTTTCGGCATACATAGTTTTTGAAAGGGTAAACATTTAGAACCATCTTTTTGTACGAAATGTGAACCAGTGTGAGAGTTAAAATACCCCAAGATGAAAATGTTGCCATTCTTCGAGATTTTACGCAACGCGTTGTAAGGTGTTAAGCTTTGCTACTGTTTGTTGCCGGTTTTCGCTGCTTTTCATTGATCGTTCATTGATTCATCGCAGTAGCACTAACCTATTATTAATCTGACGGAGTCGCTAGTTTTGTTTATAAGCTTGAAGTTTTTGAGCTTCGTTGTCAGTTTCCTGCCTATTGGTTTGTCAGTCGGTACTTTGCTTAGTTATATGATTTTTTTTATATATAATTGACGAGACAAGATAGAACAGGACAAGCTCACCTCGGGGAATGCCTTCCTTCCATCTTCCCCAGGTGGAGCACGAATCAGGTGCCCTGCTCCTAGCTCTCCTGGAGAAATGCCCGCCTTCCATCTTCCCCAGGCAGAAGCATCTCTGGGTCAAAGTTCAGAGCAGCAGGACCCATAATGTGAAAATTAGGACCAATGACTTTGTCACTCAACAACACCTACAGTATTGAACTAAAAGTCTACGTTATTACACGTATGGGTGGGCGGTTGAACGTAGATGTGTACTAAGAAAACTGGGCGTCGACAGGTCAAGTAACATAGGCGAAAGTGTTAAAATGGTGTCTTGCCAATATCTCCATAAGTACAAAAGCTAGTATCACGAAACTTGCAGGGTAGGTACCTGATAGACGCAATCACAAATGGGATGGTGACCTCTGCGTCAAAGGTTACAGCAGCAGGAGTCAAAATGTAAAAATTATGGTTAATGGCTCTATCTCTGTGCTCCACTTTCAGTATTTGGCTAGAACTTGTGTTTTTTAATGTATGGGTAGGTTATTAAGGATAATTGGGTGTCGTCAGGCCACATGACATGGGAAAAGTGTTAAAACAAATGGGTTACAATAAAACGATTTCCCAGGTAATCAAGCAAGGAGAATTTAGTAATAGCAAAATTATGAGTTTGAGACAAAGATCAAGTCAGCAAAGATTTTTCACAGTCAGCATTTGCAGTTTTGGTCGTAATGCAGAATCTTAAGTTTATGACTTTGTCATAAACAGTGGTCTACTTATTATTATAAACATTTTAGTCAGAAAATACATAATGTACACAAGTCAAGCCGTGCAATAGCAGGGCAGACGTATACAATTTTTAAGCACACAAATTGTTCAGTAATGTATATTAGGAGTGCAATTACAAATACATAAGTAGTTCAATTGACAATTTGTATACAACAGCTCATAGCGAATTGTTATCAACATTACTAATTATTTGTATTATTTTATAAAAGATACCAAATTTAATTGCTTATTAGTATATTTCTGATCAAGTGGTTTACTAGGCTCAAATACAGTCTTAATACATTTTCGTTGCGTTGTATGGATAGGTTGCAGTTTCAATCAGTTACTTACGTCTTAATCAGTTGCAAAGTTGTCCTGTCCAGTAAAAACGCAGCGGGTTAGTTTGCAGAAAACATGAGATTATATACAAGAACATGTTAGTTAGAATGGGTATATAAAATTCTGTGCAACGACTTAAAATATTCGATCTAAAAATTGTACCGCAAATTACTGCCTCAAAAACAGCCTGCTTCTGAAACACAACTTTCCTACGTATGCAGGAAAAACTAGGTGCATTGTAGCTAACATACATTTGGCGTACGCTACAGCGACTAGGAAGATTAAAGACTACTCTAATGGCATTATTATAGGTAATCCTAACGTGTGCTTGAAAGCTTTGCAGCCTGATCTTAACAATGAAGAACATTTTAAGCTTTGAAAATGAAGTTCTACCATATTTTTCCGCATGTGGTCTTAATGTAGTAGGTCTTCTTTAGGTCTACAAAGCAACCAAGTAGACGTTTATTTTTATCCCCAACTTGATGGCCAACGACAGTTAGTTTTAGCGTTCAGAACAATATGATCGCTTATTGAAGTCCATCGAGTTTTAGAGAAAATTATGTTTTGATTTTCTAGATCTATTTGCTAGATATTTCTAGATGATTTTCTTGTTTTGGCGAATTGTTTACTCAGAGACCTTGAAAATAGAATAATATAATTTATGTTATGTATGCTATATTATGTTGTGTTGTGTAGTGTTGTGTTGTGTTGTGTTATTGTTATGTTATGTTATGTCATGTTATGTGTTACTACAAACATTATTTTCGAGCAGGTCAAAAGTTAAAAAAGAGACCCGGTCTCGATTGTTGCAATACATTCAAATTTGCGAGCAAAGTTAATATTAAACTCGGGAAGGAGTTTACAATTCCCCATACAATTTAAATGCCCGAACCCTACCCCTAACCCTAACCCTAATCCGCTTCACGAACTAATTTCTTGTGTGTTGGGAATTGTAAACAATAGCCTAAACTCGCCTTTTAGTTCGATCCTGGCGTGTCATTTGCAATTAAGGTCCAATCAATGAACTTCAATTGCAAGCTGAGTGCCATGCGCTATGTAAATTAACCAAATTGCATTACGCATACGATCAATGAAAAAATAATCTGAGAAATCGATATTATTAATAGGAAACTTGTGTTTAGAGTCCAACACAGCAATACTGTTTGCACCTGGGCAAGAGTAGTGGTTTCTCTTGCTATTTAACAGATCGTACAGTGAAACCAGGAAATTAATTTTGAGAATTTTTGAACGTCTAAGGATTCTGCAAAGACTGTGATCATGATAATATTGTAAATATTTGGAAAGTTGATTTTTTTGCTGTTTGCTATTGTGTGTGGTTTCGCCGCTATTCAGCTATTTTTGTTCTTGAGAACGTGCTAATTGTTTGTTTGCCTCGAGGCAAAAATCATCAACATGCTTTTGTGTTATCTCATGTTTTATGTCATCTATTCGATACCAGGTGACGTATTTAGATTGTATGTTTTTTACATGTTCAACACTCTGGCAGAGAGGGAGAGAGAGAGACAAAAGAGAGAGAGAGAGAGAGAAAGAGAGAGAGAGAGAGAGAGAGAGAGAGAGAGAGAGAGAGAGAGGGGGAGAGAGAGAGAGAGAGAGAGAGAGAGAGAGAGAGAGAGAGAGAGAGAGAGAGAGAGAGAGAGAGGGAGAGAGAGAGAGAGAGAGAGAGAGAGGGAGAGAGAGAGAGAGAGAGAGAGAGAGAGAGATGGAGGGAGAGAGAGGCAGACAGAGAAAGAAAGAGCGAGATAGAATGAGAGTGACTGACTGAGTGTGACTGTGTGATTGAGTGAGTGAGTGAGTGAGTGAAGATGAGAAAGATTGCTTGACCTGTATATGTCACACATAACTTTCACTGTCATTTTTCAAGATGTAGTAATGGTGATTTTATAGGTTCCATCTTACAAACTGTTATTACTGACGAGAACGTGAACTATACAGAGAGCTTTAATGCAGACAATTCTACTAGTCTACAGACTCTGCAGTGTTATGAATGTACTGGTAAATTTCGTAAAAACTACAACAAAGACGACCATTGTTTGAGGGACGAGAAACTCATCCAAACAAATCACATCGTTACCTGCCAATCTGCTTATACTTTCTGTATGGTGAGTAGGCACACTTGATGTGTAACTTAATTAAAGCAAAGATCAAGTCTCTCTGAAAGTGTGCTTATTTAAATATTTGAGAAAAATATTCGAAAGTATCAACGATAAAATTGTAATAAGCACCTCGTGTAATTAGTAAAATGAATTTAAAATCATGATCCTTCAGTCTTGGGCGCGCTCATTTTGAATGATAAATGACGTCATAGGGTTCCTGCAATATAAACAGTTATCCCGCCAGGTTCATGAGCGAGCTTCTTTTACAGCTACAGTTACTATTATCAACTGCAAACAATCCAAAAACATTAAACGAGAGATTATTAATACTACCTTTAGCTTTTGATATATTCCATTGCCCATTATGTAGTAAAAACCACTCATTACCTAAGATAAAATAATTAGCTCCAACGCGGCTAGTTAATGCCTACAACGTAGAAGAATTATTTAAACAACAAACAGTCATATAAATATACAAAAGTAAAACAAAATTATTATTATTTACAAACACAATAAAATGTGTTAAAATTTCCTTATGTGTTAAACAAGCTAAAACTGAAATGCTCGCCATCTCGCAGAATTCTAGGTTTATCTGTAATTATATTATGTGTAGTACTTACGCACTTTGAGCTATAATCCTGTGGATTAAAGCTATGTAAGCACTTTTGTTAATTGAACCGTCGACTAATTTTTACATAAACACAGTTAAATACAAAATTTTAGTCAGCTAGAATAGCAGAATTTCTGAGTGAACTGCACAAGTTTTGTTATGCGTACCTTCGTGCTGTTCACCAGCTTACTTTAACAAGAACAGTAAGTTTTTACCAAAAATATATAGTTAATTTTGTGATGCTTTTGCACGAACATTAGGTAAGCTGCAGAACTGTGAATTAGTTTAAACGCATAGTGCGTTTACGAAAATCCATGTTGCGCTAACGAAAACTCACGAAGTCCACCAGTTGCATCATAATGTTTAAGTGCTACCATCGCGACTGAAAATTTGTATACAGCGATAGAATAAATTAACTTTGTGCTTTACAGACTGTTTTAGCAAATTTCTTTGTTACATTTCCCTAAGTTTAGGTGATAACAGTAAAATAAGGCCAACCTGCTAAGTGAAGTGTCCTTTCTTTTAATATGTCTTTAATCTCTTTAATTACTATATAGTGGTATGGCCACAGCCGTTTAGCTAAATTCATTTTTCTGTAGCAACAAGCTTGTGGGCCTGCCTGATAAACTATTCAGCTTAACTATTCTATTTAACGGCTAACCATTCAAGCTGATCGATTTGCGTAGCTGCTATCTGCATGACTGAACAGCCTGGCTAGCCGAAACGCAGACTGCTTATCTGACAGATTGTTCGATGTCATTGATTAACTACACTGTGTTCAACATAAATTTTAAGAACTCGTCATAATTTTTAGTGTTGCTGCTTTCTGAAAAAGAGAAAATTTTGGACTATGAAATGTTTCAGCTCTACTATCCCTGTCAAAGGTTGTAAGTATTATTTTTATAGTCAGTAACCTTTTACTACTCCCGAGATCCAAGTCATTAAAGAGCATGCGCACAACAATCAATTTAATGTTGTGTAATTATGATAATCTATAAATACTCTCTTTCCCTTGAAAACATAATAATATGGAGCTTCCTTCTTAATTTCTCTTTCATAATTATCTAGTTAATCCAATGGAAGATACTGGAGATTTTAACAAACGTAATTAAAGCAAAATTACTTTAGATCTAACTGTAATTCAAATAGGAATTACAGAGGTAACTATTCCTGGTTTCCTTTTATCTTGTATTAACTTACGTGTAACTTGTAAAACAGCAGTTGCTTTAAAATGGGAAATTCCCAGAAGCAGAAAGGTGATCTAATGGCAGATTCAGTGGGTTTCAAGGTTGAGTTGTTCTGATATTACACCAACTGACTGGTGTTAATGGCCCGTTTAAACTTTCGAGACTTCCCGATGATTCGTCGTAAGTGGCAGTGAGTGAGTGACAAGCGTAAATGACAGCTCTGCGTGATACCAATGAAATTCAAGAAAACCAAAGAGAAGAAAAGAAATTCAACAATCGGCGTTTCAACATCAAAACAAGATGTTATAATCATAGAGTTTGAGAAAGCTGCTGAAAGAATGAAAGCTACAGTTACAATACAGAAGAAAATAATAAAATTTAAATTTTACAACAGTTATGAGACTGCAAATGAAACAAATAAATGCCCAATAAATAATATAATATACATATGTACATGTTAATCAAAGTAGTGCTAGTGCATAAGAGTTGTCAAGAAAAACAAAAACAAGGAATTGAAAAGTGCACAGGAAACTCTTAACAAAAGCGTATGATACATCAAGACGTTCAGCATCTGGCTTCCAAGTCTAACCTTTACTTGGTAGTAAGTTAATAACAAAAGGTCTGGGGTCCAGTCTATATGTTCTTCGTAGAAAAACAAAATGGCCGATATCAATTTATTTTTGCAATTCTACCTCTTTTTACCTTATTATAATAATTCGCAGGCCAGTCATCATTGGCTGTTTGGGATCAGACGCCTGGAAACACTAGGAACAGCTTCCAGCATCTGGTTTCCAGGGCCGCAGCAAAAATCTTTGGTTTCATCACACTATACTGACAATATATACTTACATTCTCGCTTTCAGACCCAGGACTCGGACACCTACCGCTGCCCGCTGGACGTTATGGTGTATTATAGCCTCAAAGTAACCGTCATTCAATTCAGTTTGCGTAACACATTAGAGACAGTCGATGAAATCTCTCCAATGAGATTTGCCCAATCAAAGGCCCCATTTTTTACGTGACCTGGTTTCCTTCAGAGTATTGTTTGATCATCCTGAAAGACCGACAGTTTAGACTGACAACACTTAGAGTGACCTGAGTGCACGGGTCTCGGGTTCAAGATCCGCCGTAGACTCACAAACTTTTCTTATTACACTTGTAAAAGAATACTGTCACGGGAATGATACATTGCTACAAACCTTATGTAAACTGATCCGCATTGTCAGTAACAATAGAGCAGTTAAGTACTGGAATTCTCTTCGCGAACATGTAAATGGGTCTCCATTGGTAAATGCTCCTTCCAGCAAATTATTTAGTCAAAGACTAACGAAAATTGACTTTTCAACACATTTGTTGAAGTTGTGTTGAAGACATATGTAAGTAGTAATTTTACTCTTTTTGTCTCACCCTTATCAAGTTTAACTTGTCTCGTTTATTATTGTAAGTCTTTTATTGTTTAACACTGTTAATTTTTGTTGTAAGTATTGGTATTTTAACAAATAAAAATAAATACTTCTGGAAAAGTCTCCGAGAAAAGGAAAAGCAGGTGCATAGTGAAAATTACATGTTCTGTTGTTTATAGGTGGAGCGCGTAAAACTGAATGGAGTTATTTTGCAAATCATCAGAGGTTGCAGTAACAAATGCTACCCGGGCTGTCGTCAGAGTGGCTTTGGTATAACAACAGAAAAATGTGTGGTCTGTTGTACAAGCGACTTGTGTAACAACAGCAGAGGACGCCCACTACAAATACCTGCTTTCCTTAACCTTTTGTTCTTAGCAGTGCCATTTCAGCGACTTGTGTGAGTGACCTAGTTACAACCATTTTGCGCTCAATCTACAACGCTCATGGTGCTGTAGAGATTTCGAAGAAACTTAAAGCTCTGTGGATTGTAAAATTAGTGACATCCTCAGCCGTCAGAGGGCGACTTTTCGGTGATTTAATTTGATGCGTTAATTGACATTTGCCAGTTGTTGTTTCTGATCGTTCCACAAGTTGAAAATTATGAACAAGGTTACTCTGGGCTAACGATTATTATACAGCAGCGGAAAGAAGTCATGCGACGTTGAATGAACAGGTTTTTGTGAAATTGTTATCATGAATTTTTAGGCCGAGGAAAAACACGGTGGGACATTTAAACAGCGTAAAAATTTTAAAACTACAAAATAAGGGATATGCATTTTTTATGTCTTTATCAAAAATATGTTTTCCGTAAAATACTTTTGGTGGCAAAACGAAGCTGGAGAATGTGTAGGCTGATTGAACATTCTGGGGCATTCTGGGATTGATGCACCGAGCAGAGAAGTGCCAGCATGTATTTTAAAGTGGCCAGATAAGCGTCGGTTTGGACGTAGATTAAATTAATATGTGATTGCAAGTGGATGTAAGTTTTGCAAAGAATGTAGTGATTAGTGAAAAAACTTAATTGGAATGATATTTGCTACAGTATAATCCACCTGTAACATGCCCTGTTATAACGAGCCTCTGGTTATTACAAGCAAATTTGAAAGTTATTACATCATATTCGCCGAATGGTCTTCATTCCTATCTTGTACACACACTTAACCACATTAAACAAGTCACCTCCGCTGTAAAGAGACTCGGTTATAGCGAGCAAATTTTGATGGTCACAGGAAACTTGTTATAAGCGGATTATACGGTATTAATAATGTTGGAAGCCATTAAGAAATCTAGCGACTGATTTTAACTGGGGGAAGCCAGAATTTATAAACCACACGGCTTACTTTAAATAAAAATTTCAAGAAGAATTTATTTACATCACTAAAACAATTTATTGTTTTCTTGTTCTAAACAAAGACATATCTAACAAATTTCTCGTTCTTTTAAAATACTTAAAGGAAACAGTACCAATATTGTAGTATAGCTGAAAACAATCGAATGTATAAAGAACGAAGCCCCTAAAGGAAATTAGAGAAAAGGGAACATGTTATTTTTTTCAAGAATGACTTACAAGAAAGAATTGATTCCACAGAAACGTAATTTCGCATTCGCGTTGCTAACTCTCGCTGTTACATGAATTTCGCCATTCACTAGTTAGATGGGTACTAGTGCCTGCATCTCGGAAAAGCGTTACATAAAAACGGCTACCACAGCTTTCTTTTCAGAAGTGTTCAGTTGTGACGTAGCGCACATGTTCGAGAATTCATGCGTCAGCAAAGCTACAAAGTTGAAGTTTAAATTTTAAATTTTAAATTCGTCGAGTTTTTGTATATCGCACTGAATGTTATTGAGTAGCACTGTACTTCAATTTCCGCTTTCACAACCACGTGTAACAGTGGAATTGTTTTCCTTTAACTTTAAAAATAATAAATATAGCGGTAATAAACTTAACGCTTAACGACAGGTCGGAACAAAAATGTTGGGTTTCGCGACTCGAACACACGTAATGGAAAAAATTAACAAACTTTTTACCTTGCCAACGTGTTTGCTGTGAAGCTTAAAAGCTTTTTTGAAAAACTGTTGCTGAATTAGAAGTTGTGGGCTAACAGAAGAATTTTACAAAGACCCGTGATACTGTTCATGATTTTATTATAAAAAAAAATATCATTACATTTTTACAAATGCTGTATAATGGAGCTATTGTTAATGCCAGTGTCTCACAGCTTCAGACATCTTAATCTCGATAGAGAGTTCTGCAGGACAATTACGATATAATTACGTCAATAAATAATTTTGGAAAACTGCTCAGCTGCCAGCATGGAGGACACAAAGGTAATTGGATGAACGTGTTTAGCGGCGTCCCTCATTTATTACATAAGCAGATTCAGTGTTATTTTGAAGTTTGACATGACTTGCTACTTTGACTTTTACAGTTCACAATAGTCTATCACAGAAGATTAGTAGTCACGAAAGTTTATTTGTGCACATATTGTCCTAAAGCTTTGCACACATACACGCAGACAAAGACAAAAGCAACATTCGTTTACCGTCGCGTGTTTACTAGATAACATTAGCACTAAGGGCTATTTAGCGACAGTACAGGTGACATGCAACAATACAAACAAATAACATGTAAGATATATATCCCGGCGTTGGCAGCCTTTGGACTCGGCGCTTGCGATATATTAGCTTAACGTCTAATTAACTGAGGTAGCAAGCACTGAAAATTGTGAACGAACCAGTATTAGACCAATCAAACACACAGACAAACAAACAAATGTACAAAAGTTTCAAACTAAATTAAAAGTTCACTTTCACTTTTTGGCTTTTGAACTGAGTGGCAGGTTGGGCGACCCAGTGGTGATTCTAATTGATTTCACAAGAACAAGACGCACAGTTGAAGCTCTACCTATCTTTGGGCAGCTCTAGATCAAAGTTATATATACGATGCCCTGAGGGTTAAATTAACAGTAAATTATTACGTAAAATTTTTTAACAGCTGTCCATTTTTGCACGTGCTGTGATATACTCTGTAAGGGGCAAGAAAGGGGAATTTTAAAGCATACCAAAGTTATATATAACATAGCATTACGCTTACCTGTTTGAAAGTCTTGTTTAGCTAGAAAAAAATTGTTAGCACAGTAGTTTAAAATGTTCGTGCCAACTGGTAAAACGATTCACTGACTCATCTTCCCAGTATGCGTCACTGACTCATCAAAAACGTATTATTGATCTATTGACAATACAAAATAATGTATGCTTTTACACAGTTAACGAAGTGTATGCTACAAATGCTCTGATTATTTTCTGAAACTTTACGTAATATTATCTAAACTTATTTCAAACGAATTACCGTTAAAATGGCTGTGCCTAACGGTCATCGCGGAATTTTAAATTTACAAGTTTTATGCAGCGATACCGCTAATGCAAGCTCTGTATGCAATAAGACGGCAAGTAAACGATACAAAATTTCAAGACGAATTTTTTAAGCTTTATTTATGTCTTGTCCTTTAATAACTTTGCAGAAAAGTGTTTTTGTCCTTTATTAATGTTTCTTTATTCTTCAAACACAATGCAGACTCTAATTTGTGACTTCTAATTGGACATACTTGCGGAAGTGCTCCAGTGCGTGTCATCATCCGTAAGCTTGATTATTTCACGATTTTTACAGCAGTTGTCTAGAGACAGGAAGTTGAAGAATAAAATTGAATCGTTAATTCATTTATAAACTGTCTTTAAAGGAAAGGCCAAGCCTTCTAGGAGGTTAAGCTTATATCAATGTTCGCGAAAGAAGGATTTAATACTGAAAACTGATATAAGCACCTCGTGTAACTAGTATAATCACTTTAAAGTCGCGATCACTGTCAATCAAGCGCTAGCGCACTGTCCATCTTCACCAAAAGTATAATAAGTTTTTACAAAAAAGATAGCTAATTTTGTAATATTTTTGCGTGAACATTAGGTAAGCTGCACAAGTATGAATTAGTTTAAGCAGCGCGCGCTTACGGAAAGCCACGACGCTGTTACGAAAAGTCACGAAGTCTCTCAGTTACGTCATGATTCTCAAGTGAATGGTGACAACCACCATGTCTGAAAATTTCTATTCAGATGTAGTATATTTTAAATTTATGCTTTATAGGCAGTTATTTGCAATTTTTGTTTGTTATATTTTTCTAAGTTTAAGTGATAACAGTAAAATAAACTCGATTTACTGAGTGACTTGTTTGTCGGTAATGCTCAAAATTCTTGTTTTCAAATTTTATGTACATCAAAAGCGCGCCATCTGGAACAATTATGATTACGTAAAAACATAACAAAAACAAAGTTTTTATATTATGTCACAGAAGTTTTAAGCATGTAATTTTTAAATTTAAGAATGGTACCTGATTTTGCGCAAAGTTCTTTGAGAATAACGAACGACGCAGTTTATCGATGCATCAAGTGGCGCCGGAAATAAATGCCGGAAAATATTTCGTGCCACTATTGTTAAAATTTACAGCAAGTGCTCTATGAGTCCATCATTTTCACTGCAAAGTAGGTGAAGGTGTTTTTTTCATCGGCTGACAGTTTCTCACTTCTTTAAGGTTTATTTGGTCCCACGGTATTTTGAAAAAAAAATTGGGGTTTCTAAGTATTTATATGCAGGCAAGTTTACAAAAATCGGGTGACACAGAAATTTTTTTCCTATGTTTAGACTACAATGATCCTACAAGCAAGCGCCCTACAAAGTTGAAATTTCACAGCTTGATAGCAAATACGATGCATTGCGTTTTGACTATGAAAGGTACAAGTTTACAGGTTTAATAGTTTTCAAGTTATGACCCAAGAGCTTTTGCATGTTAAAAAATTAAATGCCTGAAAAATGTCAGCTAATCGTCAACTGAAAAACAGCCACGTTGTCGTATAAAGCACTGTACGCACACAATAATTTTTGCCTTTAGTTCTTCTGCATCAAACGGCTCAGTGCGGCCGATGTGCCTACTGTTTAAATTAATGAATTCCAGATTTATTTCTTGGCAACAAATCTCTACCAATGCTTTATTTTCTGTAGCGAAGGTCATGATGTAAACTGGTTGATTTGTTTATTGTTTTGCTGCATGTATTGAGTGTTTTATAAGTCAATGTGTCTGTTCTTCAATTAGTGATTAGCTGACAATTTTCGTAGTCTGGGCGTGCACTTAAAAATTTAAAATGCAAAAGCTGTTCGGCCATAACTTAAAAACTATTGTAATTTTATAAACTCGTAATTTTCACAGCCAAAACGCAATGCATTGTATTTAATATTATGTTGTGAAATTTCAACTTTGTAGGGCGCTTGGTTCTAATATTATTGTAGTCTAAACTTAGGAACATGTTTTCTACGCCACCGATATTTGTAAACTTACCTGAATATAAATATTTAGAAATCCCAGTTTTTTTAAAAAAAATAGGTAACGCAGCAGAGAGTTGAGTAGAGTCCATTAAAATGGTCAAACTTTATGACCTTAATTGCAGGTTTTTGTAATTTCTAGAACGATGAGTAATTGCTTTCCCACACAATTTGGCGGGATTGATAAAAAACCAAGATAATGTCATGGTAGTATCGCGATGATATGATTTTCTTGCTGTGCGCAGAAAAATTGCGTGAACAGTATACAATTTGAAGCACTCGCGCAGGTAAATGTAAAGCGCTTGCATCGCATCCTCACCGTCAAACGCATCGCATCCTCACCATCAAACGCATCACATCCTCACCATCAAACGCATCGCATCCTCACCGTCAAACGCATCGCATCCTCACCATCAAACGCATCGCATCCTCACCGTCAAACGCTTGAAAATTTGTAAGAAATTCTCAACACGTCAGAACGATGAAGGTCTTCCAGAACGAACGAGTCACTCTTGTCCTCAATGTCTTGTGGTGGCTGTATCGCGAAGGCGAGCTCAGGAAGCCAAAAGAATTACATCTTCTTGGTTTGTTTCCCATGTCTGGTCCATGGCCAGGCGGGAACACGTATTTAATTGCAGTGAATATGGCTTTAGACCATGTTAATAATCGGTCTGATATTCTGCCAGAGTATCATATGACTTTACACTGGTCTGATTCAAAGGTAAGATAAAATTATTACATTTCCGAGTGTGTGTGTGTGTGTGTGTGTGTGTGTGTTGTGTGTGCGTGCGTGCGTGCGTGCGTGCGTGCGTGCGTGCGTGCGTGCGTGCGTGTGTGTGTGTGTGTGTGTGTGTGTGTGTGTGTGTGTGTGTGAATAAATGAAGTGAATGAATAATAAATAAATAAATATTTGAATATAATAGTGCAAATTGTTACAGTCATTTACGTAACATATATTCTCACAAAAGTACAATTAAAGCACTTATAAAAAAACAAAATATACACATTTACAAATATAGGACGACATCACACACTGATGTATAAAACCAATTAAATGAATAAGTGTACATTACTTTTCACTATTACATTTTTAGTGTAATCCAGGAATAGGCGTTGACAAAATGTACCGGCTGCTTTATGAAGCCCCCGTGAAACACATAGTTCTGGGAGATTCATGTTCTATTGTGAGTGAAGCCACAGCTCAGAGTTCACACCTGTGGAATCTTGTTCAGGTAAGCAATTGAATGTCTTAATGCGCTAAGTCTTTTGCTGCAAGCGCAAATTTCTCAAAGACACGCAAAAAGTATTCATCCTTTGCAGTTGCAGTTCTATGACAAGTAGGGAATCTGCGCTGCTTTTGGAGTGAATCGCAAACGAACGAGCGAATAAATTATCAGACAAATAAAAACCCCGTGACTAACAGGGGTGCTCTATATGTGTATACAAGTTTCATCTTGCTTTAGTTTGGAATTGGAAATGGATCACCGTCCTTGTCAAACAAGCGAAAATTTCCTCGTTTTTTTCGACTGACTGCTTCAGCCGTTAACTTCATACCTACCAGAATTGAATTTCTTAGGATGCTGGGATGGAATCGAGTTGGAATGATTTACCAAAGTTATGATTACTTCTCCGAGGTAAGTAAATTGAGGCGGCGGCGACAATGATGATAACGATAATAATTATTATTATGATGATGATGATAATAACGACGGCGATGATGACAATGACGACGACGATGATGATGATGACGATGGTGACCATAATTATGATAATGGTAATAATCATGATAATGGTGAGGATAATGCTGATAATGGTGACGATGGTTATTATGATGATGACAGCAACGATAGTAGTAGTAATACTGGTTATGACGACGACGACGACGACGACGACGATGATGACGATGATGATGATGACGATGGTTATGATCCCGACACGACGATGATGATCACTGTTTTTATAGATGGGTACAACATTTGCAAAAGCTCTGCAGGAAAGCAACATCAGTGTCGTCACTGCTCAGGTGTTTCAGGACGATCCAACCGACTTTGTCCGCAATCTGAAGGTATGATGCACGTTTTTATCTCCGTGCTAAAAATTCTTGAAGTTCATTACTGAGAAGCTATTGTAGAAGAATGATTATGCTGTTGGTGTTGGTGTTTGCTCAGTCTACTTTTGCAGTATTGTACAAGTATTTGTAACACTAGTAACTTTTCTTTTATTTTAATAGACACACGACGCTCGAATTATTTTTGGAAGGTTTTACGAAAATGCAGCTCGGAAAGTGTTTTGCAGTGTAGGTATCAACTTGCAGTGACGATTTTGCAAATTCACTGCTATAAATCATCATATTATGGAAGAGATTTAGGTTCCACGTTAAAGAACAATAAAATAGTTTACTTTCATAAAGCTAAAAATCGTCTTGGAATTTTGTGCCACTTAAATACTGTCTTATAGGATATACATGTAGAGGTTGCATGAGCAGTAATAGTGTATAAAACGTGTACAGTGTACAAAACTATCTAAAATATCTATTTCTTACCCAAAATAGTGATCACCTAGGTAAAAAAGAAACATTAGAATAATGCCTAAGAAATTTCTGATAATTAAATAGTAGGTTAAAAACTTAATTAACGACAGGGGCGAACTGGGGCGAACCCAACCAGTGATGACATTATTTTCAATAGCACAAATATTCCACGAGCGTATTTCACGTGTTTGCAAGTAAAAATTGAAGTACAGTGTCATTATACGATATTCAGTACGACATACAAAAGATTTAAGTTTAAAATTCAAATTTCAAGTTTACCGCTGTACTCAAGCCGCTACGTCCCTTTTGAACATATCTGAACTAAGAGGTACAGCACCTGTTCTTCGTGCAACGCATTTTTATAGATGCAGGCGTTAGTACCCACCTAATTAGCGAATGCCGAAATACATGTAAGAGTGAAGAACTAGTGGAGCGAACGCGAAATTATATTTCCGTGACAATAATTCTTTTACGTAAGTCATTCATGAAAAATAGCATGTCCCCTTTCAATATTTAATACATTAGATTGTTGTGGGATATAGTTTAAGATAGGATCCGGTTTCTTTTAACATTAATCTTGGCCTTAATCTTTACCCAGTCATCATTATAATGAAATTATTCGTCATTGCTACCCTCTACCCTGTTACTGTCATTGTTGCAGTGGTCCAATGCACTACGGTATGGAAGTAGTTAATTGCTCTCTAGAAGTAGTTTCACAAAAATTCTGTTCGTGCTTTTTATTGTCATCACTGTTCTGCTGTTTCAGCACTTTTGTCAAGTTCTCTGTTTATTTTTGTCAGCCATTAAACAACTTGATGTTTTCAGGCCTATAAAGTGGAGCTTTATGGACCACAGTACGTGTGGATACTACCCAGCTGGTTCTCAGCAAACTGGTGGGCTATAGAAGACGAAGAAGTGGACTGTGCACCAGAACAAATCCTCTTAGCTGCTGATGGATATTTTTCTCTGGGAAACATATTTGCTGATTCTGAAAACAGAATAGGAGTGTCTGGATTTAGGCCTGATCAGCTCTTCAAGGTAG